>OZ020178.1:2819255-2939674 GCA_963971145.1 Sussaba pulchella
AATAACGACTTTTCGAAGAAAAAAAAAAAAAATCTTTTATTGATTTTACATATTTTCTTTCTCGAAATTTTTTTTCTGATAATTCACGCGGATTTTTTTTTTTTCATTTGTTTTTATTGCTTCATCGCGGACGTACACACACGACCGCTCAATTGTCCGTCAGTCTAGATTGTCTGAAAAAAAAAATTTCAATTCAAACAAAAAATAAATATACAAAAAAAAAAAATTATTATATATATTTCGAAAAAAATTCGCGATTTCATGAATCATGCATACATTTTCGGTGTTCTCCTTGCCGCCTGTGTATCGTTTCGATATCCCGCAAACAATCCCCATAGTTGTCACACTTCTCAGCCACTCGGTTGGACACACACTCGGATTAAATGTTAAAAACTTATTCCCGATTTTTAATTTACGTTTATTATTTCAATTTAAAAAAAAATTATCATTATATTTTTTTTTTTTTCACCAAACAAATTTCGTTTGTATTTCGTTTCATTCCAAAACAAATAAGAACTTGAAAAATCGTTCGTGACCATTAAGTTTAATTCGGTTAGCAGCGTACACACGTGTCTAGTTTTTTTTCTTTATTAACGACGATAGACGAATATTAATTCGCGTATACACGTTTGTATACACGTTCGTGATGCACACGGAAGAACAAAAAAAAAAGCCGAAAGAAAAATACAAGACTGAAAACAAAAAAAAACAAAAAAATACGCACAAAGAACGGAAAAAAAAAAACAAAAAAAAAGAAAACGGAGAAAAAAAAACGGAAAAGTGTGAGAAAAAGAATTCTTGGTTAAATTGCCGGGGGTCAGCGGCAAGGTATCCGATAATTTTCACGAAAGTCGCCTAACAAATGTATGAGACGTTACAGCCGGCGTCGAAAATGCAACGTATACTTTACTACGTTACGTTAATCGCGCTTTCAGACGGAACTCACTTGCCAGAGGATACAAGAATTCGAAACTCAAGCCTCGTCAGATTTGGAACTGCGTAATAATAAAATTGACGAACTGAATAGAGTAAGTACAACAACAACAACGAAAAGAACAAAAGCAAAAAAACAAAAAAAAATCAAGAACAACAACGAAAGTAAATCAAAGAAAAACAAATTTTTTTTTTTTCAATAAAACGCATTAAGAAATTTTTAAATAAAACAATTGGGGGGGAAAAAAAACAAACACAGTGGCACGAATTTCTCTCGTTCTTTAAAAAAAAATCTTCAATTTGACAATGCTCGTAGTTGGATTCCCTTTGTTAATTATTCCGAGTGTCGATTCCCACCGTCGTCAATTAAACAAATCTATTTTCATCTTGTATTTCACGTTCTCTTTTCATCTCTTTCTCTTTCTCTCTTTCTCGATCTTTCGCTAAATTCTCCAAGTCTGTCTTACGATCTCTCTCTCTACCCTCGCCCCCCCCCCCCCCCCCCCCCCCAACCCTGACCCAGCCCCGTCTTCGATACCAAAGAAAAAAAAACAAAAAAAACGTTTCGACTAATAATCGTTTATTATTTTTTTTCTTTTTTTTTTTTTTTTTTCGTTGAAACGAATTTTTTTACAGACGACCGAAGAACTTAGGCATCAAATGGCCAATCAACAAAAGGTGATTGATCAGCACAAATCCCATATAAATAAGTGTATAGACGTTGTAAAGAAGTTATTAAAAGAAAAATCAAACATAGAGAAGAAGGAGGCTAGACAAAAGTGTATGCAAAATAGACTGAGGCTGGGTCAGTTTGTGACGCAGAGGGTCGGTGCGACGTTTCAAGAAAATTGGACCGACGGTTACGCGTTTCAAGAATTAGCACGGCGACAGGAAGAAATAACGACGGAACGCGAAGAGATCGATAGACAAAAAAAATTGTTGTTGAAGAAAAGGCCGTCGAACAGCGAAACGGGAAGAAAACGAAGTCAACCACAACCGTCGTTGCACAACGGTACGGAAGCGACGTTTTTGAAACCGGACGCTGTGCCTGGATCTTACACGTGGCAAGAGTATTACGAAGCCGACGAAATACTCAAGGTATTTTTATTTATTTATTTGTTTGTTTATTTATTTGGATTCGTTTTTATTTTTTTTTGATAGTTTTTGCTTTTTTGTGGAGGAAGTTTTTGGGTGTTGGAGAATTTTGACGGTTGAGGTTGTCGGATAATTATATATATGATAATTTATTATACCCTTGGGTATGAATAGACACAAGTTTTTTTTTCAAATACTTGTTTGATAAATTTTTAAAGCTGTTATGAGCAAAAAAAAATGGAAGAAAAAACTTGATTCTATTTGGAAAGCTACAAAAAAATACAGGAATTTTATTGGACTTGGTATTTGACGAGAGTGTGGTCAAGGATGAATAAAAAAGTGATACGGAGAAAATTCATCAAACGAAAAAATTAGTGTCAAGAGATGACGAATGATCGAAAATATTGAAACAAACTGTGATTAAAAACCTTTTATCATTTGATCATAATTAATTCCTGAAAATGGGGCTCGAAAACCAAGGGTTACATGAGAGGACACCCTTAATGCTATTTTCTTTGAATAATAGAAAAATATTATTTTTAACTTTTAACAATTTGTTTTTAATTTTTTTTTACAGTTTTTGCTTCCTCATGAAGGAAGTTTTTAGGTGTTTAACTTTGTTTCCGCCAGTTTTTTTTCTGAAATTCGAGGCTTTATCATAAAACACTGGTTACATATTCATTAGGGTGTCGCAAAAAAAAAAAAATGTCTACAAGCAATTGGCAAATTTTGAAGCTTTTTCGAATTTCAACGAAGCAATTTTTGCAAGTTTCAACTCGCAGCTTGTTAAAAATTTTACTTCATTTATTTTCCTCGAATAATTTTTCAGCCTTTTTTATCTTTATTCAAAATTCTTTTCGGTTAATCAATCGACAATTGGTTGTTGCTTGAATTTTCGCAGTTTCAACAAAGCAATTTTTGCAAGTTTCAACTTAAAGCTTTCTTCAAAATTTTATTTAATTTATTTTCGTTCAAATAATTTTTCCGCCTTGTTTTTCTTTATTTAAAATTCTTTTCCGTTAATCAATCGACAATTGGTCGTTGTTTTAATTTTTCGCAGCTGAGACAGAGCGCGTTGAAGAAGGAAGACGCCGATCTCCAACTGGAAATGGAGAAACTCGAGAGGGAGCGAAATCTACACATCAGAGAACTGAAACGTATACACAACGAGGACCAATCCAGGTTTAACTCTCATCCGGTACTCAACGAGCGTTATCTTCTGCTGATGTTGCTGGGGAAGGGAGGTTTTAGCGAGGTGCACAAGGTCAGCTCGCAAAAAAAATTATTAACAATTTTTAAACCGTAAAATTCAATCTAAAAAAAATTAATTCCCAAAAAAAATTTATTTAAAAAATTTCTCCTTATCAAACGTCGTTATAATATTTTTTTTTATCAATACAAACAGGCATTCGACCTTAAGGAACAGCGGTACGTGGCTTGCAAAGTGCATCAACTGAACAAAGACTGGAAAGAAGACAAAAAAGCCAATTATATAAAGTTAGTAATCGATTAATCAAATAAAACTTTACGTGTTTAAGTGTACTTTTTTTTCTTTTCCATTATGAAGTGATCGATCGCATTTTGTTAATCGAATCTTGTGTTTTTTTATCGTTTTTACGCAGACACGCGTTGCGGGAATACAACATACACAAAGCGCTCGATCATCCTCGGGTCGTAAAATTGTACGATGTATTCGAAATCGACGCTAATTCATTTTGTACCGTACTGGAATACTGTGATGGTCACGATTTAGATTTCTACTTGAAACAGGTATTTCATTGTCATACGGCGAGAACAATTTTTTGTTTTTTTTTTCTCATCTTTTTCATGAAAAAAAAAGAATTTATTACATGCATGAAAAAAAAAATTCGTAAACTATTATTAATTTTTTTAAAGACAAAAATCTTGCTTACAACAACTTGGTAGATTTTCACTTGAAACAGGTATTCTATTGTCATACGGCGAGAACCAATTTTTGTTTTCTTTCTCATTTTTTTCATGAGAAAAAAAAGGAATTTGCATGCATGAAAAAAAAAAATTCGTAAAAGATTAATAATTTTTTTAAAGGAAAAAATTTTGTTTACAACAACTTGGTAGATTTTTACTTAAGACAAGTATTTCATTGTCATCCGGCGAGAACAAATTTTTGTTTTTTTTTCTCATTTTTTTCATGAAAAAAAAAAATTCGTAAAATATTATTAATTATTTTAAAGAAAAAAAGCTTGTTTACAAGAACTTGTCAGGATCATTTTGACCTCGTCAAAATGATCCTGTGCGTGGTGTAAGGATCGAAGAAAGTTTTGTCAACGAAAAGAAAAAAAAACGAATTCGTGAATTTTCAAACGATTTTTTTTTACTTCCTTTTTCTTCGTGAATTTCGTTACAACTCGTTCGTATTTTACAGCATAAAACAATACCCGAGAGGGAAGCGAGGTCGATCGTGATGCAAGTAGTCTCCGCGTTGAAGTATCTCAACGAGATAAAACCCCCAGTCATACACTACGATCTGAAACCAGGTGAATATTAAAAAATTAACACGCCAACTTACAATTTTCATCGTTTAGTACTCAATCGATAATCGTAAAACATTAAATTCTTATAATCGTAAAACCAATTAAATTTTTTCGTCGTTTGGAGACACTGAAAAATATGTATATGTGTGTTTTTTCTTCGTTTTTAAGGCAATATTTTGCTGACGGAAGGAAACGTCTGCGGCGAGATAAAAATAACGGATTTCGGATTGAGTAAAGTAATGGACGAGGAAAATTACAATCCCGATCACGGGATGGATCTTACCTCCCAAGGGGCCGGTACTTACTGGTGAGTTAAACTCCATCTCCAAGATTACGATAACACGATACCAAGATTTCACTGGATGGATATTAAAAAATCCCCAAAATTCTTGAAAATTTCAGGAATGATTTTTCTCGATAGAATAATAATACGTGAATTATTTTCGTATTTTTCACTGCATAATTTATGTTTAGTTTAAAATTAATCGACTGAGTTGTTGTCGAGAAATTAATTTAAGTAAAGATTAAAATTATTATTAAAAGTGGTAAATTAATATTTAGAAGTGTTAATTTATTATCAGTTCAGCTATTTGTAAGGCTAAACGTGTACGACATGATCCAGACTTTTAAATCCACGATTCACCGATTTTGGGCCAACTTTTCGCCCTTCGATCCGTCCAGTACGACCTCGAAAAATCATTCATCAGAGAAATAATCTTGAAAATTATCCTCCCAGCATTGCAATGCTCAATTTTCATGTGAAAATAATATTTTTCTCTGGTCGATACAATTTTTCGTTGTCGTATCGTCGTCGTTTATATTTCTAATTGCTCTTAATTTTCATTCTTCAGGTATCTACCGCCCGAATGTTTCGTAGTTGGTAAAAATCCTCCGAAAATCTCGTCGAAGGTCGACGTTTGGAGCGTCGGAGTTATATTTTATCAGTGCCTCTACGGCCGAAAGGTAAAGTACATATAATAATACTTCGGCCATCGAAAAAAAAAAATTTCCGGCGAAATCATTGAATGAAAAAATTAATCTTTGATTCTTTTTGTTTTTTTTTTTTACCAGCCGTTTGGACACAATCAATCGCAAGCGACGATTCTTGAGGAAAATATAATACTGAAAGCGACGGAGGTTCAGTTTGCGAATAAACCCACGGTTAGCAACGAAGCGAAGGTAAATTTAATTAAATTTAAATACGTTTAAGAATTTTTAAAAATCTTATCGCAACGTCGATAATTCGAACGGTTTTTTATTTTTGTTATTTTCGTTACGTTTTTTCGTTTCATCGTGCGAATCTCTAAGATTTTTTTTTTTTTTTTAATTAAGGGAAGAAAAAAAATGATAAAAATAAGAGAAGTCATTAAAGGAAAAAAATTATTCAAAAATAACCTGAAAACGTGACATAACCTACCTTAGGTTTTTAGGTTATTTCTTTTTTCAATTCTGAATTAAGAAAAATATTTTTTCTTTAAATATTTTTGTAATTAAAAACGATCCAATAAGAAAACATAATGAAGAAACTTGCTAATTTTCGTATTTGGCTGTTTCGAAGCCAATACAACTAAATAAAATTGCTATTCCTCCTATTCAGCTTTTTCCACCCCAATACAACGCAATAAAATCGCTATTTCTCGTATTTGGCTCTTTCAACGTCAATAAAACCAAATAAAATTGCTATTCCTCGTATTATTCTCTTTCAACGCCAATACAACTGAATAAAATTGCCAATTCTCGTATTTGGCCTCCCCAACACTAATACAGCTAAATAAAATTGCTCTGTCAACGCCGATACAACTAAATAAAATTGCTATTCCTTGTATTTGGCTCTTTCAACGTCAATAAAACAAAATAAAATTGCTATTCCTCGTATTCAGCTCTTTCAAGCCCAATACAACGCAATAAAATCGCTATTCCTCGCATTTGTCTCTTTCAACGTCAATAAAACCAAATAAAATTCCTATTCTTCGTACTATTCTCTTTCAACGCCAATACAACTAAATAAAATTGCCAATTCTCGTATTTCCCCTCCCCAACACCAACACATCCAACCAAAATTGCTCTTTCAACGCCGATACAACCCCAAAATAATTCCCCCTCATCTTCCGCTCTCTCCACGCCACAAAACCCACAAAAAAAAAAATTCCCACCCCTCATATTCGCCCCTCCACCCCCCACAAAACCCACAAACCAGCCAAAAAAAAAAAAAAAAAAACAAAGACCAAAAAGAACAAAAAAAAACCTCGCAGTTAAAACCTTCGATCGTTCGTTGCAGAGTTTTATCCGAAGTTGCCTGGCGTACAGAAAAGAGGAAAGAATCGACGTCCTAACGTTGGCCCGACACGAGTATCTGCAGCCACCTGTGCCAAAACACGGCCGTCAAGCCAACAGCCAGCAACAGCAACAGGCGCAGCAGCAACAACACATACAACAGGCTCAACAGCAGCAACAACAAACCTCCTTCACAACCGGGATGTTCAGCGGTATGAACGCATCGAGCAGTTCGTAGTGGAATGGTACGACAGGCGAGATCATCAATTTATTACATACATGCCAAATCTTGAACACTGAACTGCGCACCATCTCATCTTAAACGAATTTCGAACGTTTGTGTGTGCGTTTGTGTGTGTTTAACGCGCGTGTGCGTGTGAGTGTGTGATTGAAAACGCGAGCGAGAGAGTTTACGGAGAGAACGTGAAGGCAACAAAAAAAAACCTGCGAGACCGAGTAAAACAATTGCTGTAGTCAACTGTAAATACCGTAAGAAGAAGGGAGGTAAAAAAAAAAAAATCGAAAAATTACGAAGTCGAGGGGAAAAAAAAAAAACAATGAGGAAAGATTGGATGTGGAAGAGTGAGAAGAGAGAACTTTTGTCGCCACGAATTGAGCAGCAATAACGTGAAAACGTCGGGAAATTCAGAGGCTGACTCTCCCCCTCCTGGGACGACGTGAAAAATCGGTTTTTGAGGATGAGAGAGAGAAAAATGGAGATAAATTGCGAGTGCGAAGTGCTCGAACGTTTTTAACAATCTGGTGTTATTGCTTGCGTCTTTATACAACCAAGCCTGGGATGTTTCTGTGGGGGAAAGAGATTTACACACACGAGAACACGTTTGAGAGGACGTTTTTTGATTCTTCTTCGATGATTTTTCGTCCTGGTGGGTTTTTGTTTTGCGAATGGGAGAGTGAAAATTGAAACGAAATTGGGGGAGAGAAAAATCGCGTTTGCGGGGTTGGGAATTGTGGAATTGATCGGGATTCAGTTGGGAAGATGATGGAGAGACGATTCGGAACGAACTGCGATGCTAATTGACTCGGAGAATTTTTAGAGACGACGAAATAGCACGAGAATGGCTCGGAAATTTATCGAAATTGGAAATAAACGCGTGATTGGTCGTTGTGGATTGATTTGATTAATTTTTGATGGATTTTATGAGGACAAACGTGATGAAACGTTTTTTTGTGGAGAGAGAATTGAGATCGAAGCGGACGTGGAAAGACGAATTGGGTTGTTTCATAAATTTTTCGTAGTTTTTGGATTTTATGAAACGCAATTTTGCGATTCGTAATTATTTTTTTTGGATTGATCGAGATTTTGATTGATTTTCAGGCTTTTGGGGGGGAAATTGCGGGAGGTGGGATTGAATTCGTTGGCTTTTTTTGACCGGGAGAGATGATAATAGAGCAGATGGAGAGAATTAATTTTTTTTGTGTTTTAGGAGTTTGATTTTGAAAGCCTGAAGATTGATTAAAATTTATTGGTGTTGAGGAATTTGAGCAAACAGGTTTTGTGAACTGAGAAAAGAACTTGCGAATGCTTTGGATTGATTGAAGGAATGAGAAATTATTTTTTTGCTTCGGTGATGCACTTTTAATTGTTAGTTTGGGTCCTTAAAAGTTTCTATTTAAAATCGGTCTCATTTTTCGATTTTGGCTGTTTTTTTTTTTTTTAACCATTCTCGCAATATCTCCTGAACTTTGTTATTTACGAGAAAATGTTAGTGAACTCGTTTTATTGAGAGTTTAATTTCCTAAAAAAAATGTTCAGATCAATTTTGTCGATGGTGAAACATTTATTCAGATATTTGCAAAATAATTAATTTAAAATAAGAAAAGACGGTATCGTACTTAGTACGTAAATATATTCTTTTCTCAACCAACTTTCGTCCAATAAAGTATTCCCATAAACAATCTTCTCGCCCTAAAAAATCAAATCGACAATATTAACTTGTTACGAAAAAAAACAAATTTTATTTTAAATATTTTTCATTAATTTTGCAAATATCTCCATAAATATTCTGCTTTCGACAAAATTGATATCATACTTTTTTGTTGGAAATTAAACTCTCGATGAAACAAGTTCTCCGACATTTTCTCGTAAATAGAAAAATTCAGAAGATATCGCGAGAATTGTAAAACAAAAAGAAGCCAAAATAAAAAAGCGAGACCTTTTACGCATGCGGCTAAATTGCTAAAAATCTCTAAATGATTACTTTTAAAGCCCCGAACTAACATTTACGGCCGCAGCACCGAAGAAAATAAATTTTTCTTTCCCCTCTATGGTAACGAAGCACTCTGATCTATAAATTTTACCAAACAAATCACAAAATTGCGAAAAAAAAACATCAGAAATTTATCACACAACCTAATTAAAATTCGCACTTTCACACACAAAAATCATAAACGCTCACACAAAAAACGCTCACACGCTCACAAACATTCCCACTCCCACAAACCGACTCAAAACAAACCATTTCGAGCGCCAAAATCACTCAAAAAAATTCACAAACGCCCAAAAAAATCGATCAATCTCACGTTCACGTTCCGTTTGAATTAAAAAATTTAATTTCCGTAAAAACCCGGCAATCAACGAAGGATTCGCAAACGACCAGTACACAACTGTGGCTCGAATCGACGACCAATGCATGAATATTCTCAACCCAACGAAACATCAGCCGCGTATCAACTCGTCAAAGACCCCAACGACGAATTTTTAAAGTAAAAAACTTTGTTTTCTTCGCAAAAATCATTAAAAACTTCGATAAAACCACGATAAAAAGGCTTAAAAAACGAAAAATCAATCCCAAAATCGATTCTCCGAGAGTGTTTGCTCACGTGTGCGTGTGAATTTAAGGTGACCGGCGACGTATGAATGCCAAAAATCCGCCGATTGTTATTAACCAGCATGCGTGTACATATTTATACTATATATATATATTATACTAATTTAAAAACCGATATAATATATATATATACGTGTGTGTGTGTATATATATGTATGTATGTACGTATACGTATATACATGCGTATATATATATATATTAAGGGTGTAAAGAAACGAAAAAGTGGACGAAATGAAAAAAAAAAAAAAATAAAAGAAAAAAAAAACCTTCGAAGATAAATAAATTCGATCTTGGAGGGGGAGGTAAATTAAAATCGTGGTGGCTCTATTCCTCGCATGATCGTCGCGTCAGCCAAGTATTCCATGAATATTTCGGCGTCGCAACCAACTTTATGAAAATAATTAATATCATTACTTATATCATGAATAATAACGATTTAAACACGTACACACGCAAAAAAAACAAAAAAAAAAGATTTGGGTTGGCTGTTCCTATTCAAAACGAGTGAATTCGTGTGTGTGTGTGTGTGTGAGAGAGAACGAGAGAACGAGATAACGAAGAAAAGATGACGAAGGAACCGAGTGGGAGTCATTTGTTAGAAAAATGTTGGGTAGAGATGAAAAAAAAAAAAAAAAAAAGGCACAGTTTCGTATCGACGTTTTTCGGAAAACGTTTCAACGATTCTCAACGGGACGAAATTTGCGAACAACGCGTAATAATTTCCTCCCCGAGTTACTCCCAAAGTTACAATACGAGTCAACACAATGCTCTCCCAATCGTCAGTGAAAGAATTTTTTATCATTTCTCGATTGTACGTAATAGGTAAAAAAAAAAAAAAAAAATGATAAACGAAGAAAAAGCAATTTCGTCGAGGATTTTTCCCTCTCGTCCTCCCTCCCTCCCCCTCCTTACGAAAAAAAAACCCCCGGCTGCACCCCCGATCAGTATCTTCATCCTCCCCTCCGCGACGTTGATCTCCGCGTCACGATTTATTATACATAGTCATCTTTTCGTGGTAAAATGAAAGAAAAAGATGAGAAAAAAATACGAAAGAAATAAACAAAAAAAAAAACATAATTAATAAAATAAAATAAAATAATAAATCACAAATCGATTCGTATAATCGAATGATCGAAAAACAATTTTTGAAAAAAAAAACTAAGCATCATAATATTGTACGGACCTGAATCATTATTAGTTTCTTTACTCAATTTGTTTTATATATGTACGTTATATAGATATAATTATGAAAATAGAAGACTAAGTTATTTTATCAAGTGCCCTTGCTTTGTATTATAGTAGTCGCGTCTGTCGACACGATCGCAGCTTTTGGGAGTACTAGGCGAGAAAGAAAATAACGCGAGAGAGCGAGAGAGAAAGAGTGAGAGTGAGTGAGGAAAAATTTGAAAAAAAAAAAAAGAAAGAAAAACGAGTTGTTGAAACGAAGAAAAAAAAAAGGATAAAATAATAAAAGCGCGATTGAAAGATGATGAGCAAAAACAAGAGTTGAAGGAAGAAAAAAAAAATTAATTAATAATAACGAAAACTCGAAATTGAAGCATACGAACAGAAAAATGTTGTGTAATTTTTGTTGGTACTGAATTTGAGAGGCATGAAAAAACGTTTTTAAATGTCTCCGTACCGACGCGATTGACAAGAGTGTGGGTCAGAGGAGAATACATTACAAGTCTGAACAGTGGTCTGGTAGTACGTATTTTACAAATGGGTATTTTTTTTTTACGCTACGTTATTTGTTTCACAAGCCCGAAAAAAAAAAAAAAAAAAAAAAAAAAACGTTTTTTTCCCCATCCTTTTTGAGACCTCGAGGCGAAGAAGGGATAAATAAAAAGTCGTCGGTACGGTAGATTTATTCGATAATTAGGGTGTAAATTGACGAATATTTTGCGTTGCTTCACGAATGAACGATTGAACGGAATTCGATGAAATTCGGTGGATCTATGTGGAATCGATCGAGGGATCAATCTATGTCTCATGTTTTTCCCAAAAAAAAAAATATATATTTCGGATGAAGATTTTTTTTTATTGCAAAGAAATACGCGAAATTTTTTCTGCGATTTTGATAAAAACATGAGATATAGGGTTGATTCTCGATCGATTGTACACAGATCCATGGAATTTCATCGAATTACGTTGAGGCGTGGAGTACTGCGGAATATTTGTTGATTTACACGGTAATTATTGGTGAATCTACTTGACGACGGGGATGCATCGATTCGCCTTAAGGTCATTCCCGCTCTTGGATACGGTTTGGATTTTTTTTTTTCGTTAAATTTATATTGATAAGAAGAAGATTCGATCGAATTTTTTATGGGTTTTTAGAACGTAAGAAAGATATCAATATTTTTCATTTGCACGATTTAAAAATGCAGTTTTATGGTAAATCACGAGTTTCGTGGTTTTAACTTCATGTGGTGGAAAAATTACCGTTCAAATTTTAATGACGAAGGATAGAAGGTGAGTTTAATGTTCGGAGAAGATTTTGAGCACTTGAAAGTGAAGATTTTGGGTGTGCGATGGTTATAAGAAGCAAATGAAGATTGGAAAAATCGTCTTCGTATCAGGAATTTCGTCGTTATTTCAGTTATTATGTGGGATTGTTGCTCAAATCATTTTATTGTGACGTTTTTCACTCGATAAATCGAAGCCCGACGAGTCAAATATTTTTTTTTTTCTTTTTGTAATCGATATCACGACGCGCAACGTTGTCACATGAAAGTTATACGTTCGTCGATCGCGAGATGTCTTGGATCTTTGAGTATTGCAGTATATCGAGGATACAACCTTAAGGCCGTCACGGCAGATCGAATTTTCTGGATTTCCGGTGAAAAAGATATGAAAAAAAAACCACCGAATTCGACGTCCATCGCTCGATAATTTTACATTTGAAGAGGATTTCCGTTTGATTGGTCAACGCTCGACATGGGTTTGTTGAATTTAAACGTTGAATTTGTCGAAATATTCCAGGTCCGGGCGCAGAAATCATCCAAGGTTGGAAATCTTCAACTTACAAATATACAGGGTGTCCCAGGGAACTGTTATGCCTTATAATGTTAATACAATAATATAATAATGTTATAATAATAATAATGTTATGCCCAAAAATGGTTAATTTCAGTAATACTTAAACTTTAAAAATTAGCTTGAAATAATTTTCAATGTTTCGATAAACTTATTATTGGGCATAATCTTCCTTAAAATATTACGAAGATTAAACATTTTTGGGCATAACATTATTATTATTTTTTGTAGAGGGTGAAAAAACTGCATCGATTGATGTATTGAAAATCAGAGTTTATCTTTTTAAAAAAAAGTGCAATTGCATCTTGCAACTGCACCGATGCACAAAAATGCATAAAAGTTTCATGAGAATATGTAGCGCTTCATGCCTTTTAATTTTTATCTGAGACATTTTTCCCCATCTTCAATATTTTCAGCGCTACAGCTCGGCCCAGTTTTTTGGGGCACCCTGTATATATACGGGTGGGTTCACCCAATAGAGTACCGATTTTGGGTTTCACCATCAATTGAATATTTTTGTAAATTTGGGAAACGAAATTCTTCATTGATAAATGAAGTCTGAATTTTTTTCAGATTTTTTCCTTGGTTATTTTCGTTCACTGGAATTATATGGGTCGTTCCGTGAATTTTTCATGTTTTTATTTAAAAAAAATTAATTTCTCAATGTGTTTTGATAGGAAAAAAAATTAGTTTTGAGCAAGTTTTAGATGTAAATTTATATGTAATATTTTAGAACGCGTTCATTTTAACCCTCCAGTCACGAGATATTATCTCTCAAAGTTGTTATCAGCGGCTCCCACCCCTCTAATATCATAACTATCGACGCTAAAAATCTGCAATAAATCCAGAACGTAGCTCTTAATCGTTTCATAAAATTAAAATTATAACAAACACAAAAACGGTTGATAAAAGTGTTCGAAATAATCTTTTCCCGAAACCAAGCAAATTTTTCAAAATATTATATACAGCTATTAAAATAGCTATTATACCGTAATCAAAAAAATAGCTCGCGGAATTATATCATACGCGTACCCAACGCGCTTTCAATCGATTGAAAAAAAATGTTTTCACCTTTTGACACATTTTAAACCTCAAAAAAATTTTTTTAAAATTATTATGTTGCTTAATTCCGAAAAAAAAAAATTCGCCTTTTGTTTTCGTCCTCGAATCAATTCCTCAAACATCGACGAACGACGAATTCATTAATTTCGCCGTGTTCTCGGCTCGACGACGACCATAAACGGTTCAATTAATTATATTTATTATTCTTCTCGTCTCCTGTAATTCAAATAAATGGCAAGATGAGATTTTCCGATTCGGATCAAAGAACGGAAATCCATCGAATGTTCGACGTTTAGACATTTTTTTCATCGACGAAAATTGGATATGTAGCAGCAAACGTCGTAACTTCGTAATTATTGTTAATTATTTTATCGTTTAATATTTATATATCACATTCGCACTCGATACAATCAACATTCGATGATAATTCTACTTTATTTTCTTGTTTTTCTCATTTTTTTCTTTTCCATTTCTTCGATTAATCTCGCATCGTTCATTTTTGTTTTTTTTTTTTAAATCAAAAAACACCGGTAAGTACTCTAATACATGTGAAGAACGTTAAAAAAAGGAACAAAAAACACTACGGATTCGTTACGTAACGCTATAATAATAATTATCGTACAAACGTGTTTTATCTCTTTCGGAGATGATAAATCGGAATTTTTTCGTGCGGATTTTTTTTTTTTTTCCGCGAGCTTCGAACGAATTCGCTTGGATTAAAAACGTAAGTCGGGATTGAAGAATTGGATTAAAATAAAAATGTAAAATTATTGATAATTGTGATCTCTTGTTGTTGATCAAACCACAAAATAATTATTGGGAAAAAGTCGGGATTGCGGAATTGGATTAAAACTGAAATGTAAAAATTATTGATAATTGTGATCTCTTGTTGATTAAATCATAAATAATTATTGGGAAAGAGGGGGGAGGGAGGGAGTGGGAGATTTATTACTCCGTCATTATTTTTCGGCCTCGTTGTGCCGCCATTGATCTTCTTGTGTTTTTTTTTTCCTTTTTTTTGTATTGTTTGCAAAAATATAGTTTCAAATGATTCTTCCTCCGTGGCTGCACAGCGTGGGCGTCTCTGTTGCGTTAATTGTCGCGTGCTTGTGTAAAAAATGATTAAATCAAGATCTCACGACGGGGGGGAGATTTTTTTGTTTTGTTTTTTGTTCGGGTCTGGCGAAATTCAATCGGACTCGTCGTCCGATTTTAGGGCGTATGAAACTGGTTTGCGGGCTCGACCACCGCCTTTTCTTGGACCAGGAGAATCGTCTTCGTTGGATTCCGATTGTCTCGCTTTTTTCTTCGGCTGCGAATATAGAGAATGAATATAATTAGAATATTTTAACGGTAATATTAATCATTTAGAAAAGATTATTATTATAGATTATTATTATAGAAGATTATTCTTATAGAAGATTATTATTATAGTAGGATATCATTATAGTAGATTATTATTTTAGAAGATTATTATTATAGAAGATTATCATTATAGAAGATTATCATTATAGAAGATTATCATTATAGAAGATTATCATTATAGAAGATTATTATTATAGAAGATTATTATTATAGAAGATTATTATTATAGAAGATTATTATTATAGAAGATTATTATTATAGAAGATTATCATTATAGAAGATTATCATTATAGTAGATTATCATTATAGAAGATTATTATTATAGAAGATTATCATTATAGTAGATTATCATTATAGAAGATTATTATTATAGAAGATTATTATTATAGAAGATTATCATTATAGTAGATTATCATTATAGTAGATTATCGTTATAGAAGATTATTATTATAGAAGATTATTATTATAGGAGATTATTATTATAGAAGATTATCGTTATAGAAGATTATTATTATAGAAGATTATTATTATAGTAGATTATTATTATAGTGGGATATCATTATAGTAGATTATTATTATAGAAGCAATTATTAGATTATCATAAAATTAATTAGAAAGATAAAAATATTTTCAAGATTGTTGAATGAGAAAGAAACAAAAAAGTAGGCTTCGATTAGAATTTTTCGTCCGAATTTTAGACACGACGTTTTTTTTATTTCTCGCCATTTTGATCGAAAGATGGAAGGTTTTTGAGGCGATACATCGCCGTCGTTAAGTAGATTCACCAAGAATTACCGTGTAAAACAACAAATATTCCGCAGTACTCCACGCCTCAACGTCTCAACGTAATTCGATGAAATTCCATGGATCTGTGTAGAATCGATCGAGAACCAACCCTATATCTCATGTTTTTCTCATAATCTTCTTTGCAATAAAAAAAAATCTTCATCCGAAATGTTTTTTTTTTTTTTGGGAAAAACATGAGACAGGAAAAACACTGATCCCTCGATCGATTTCACATAGATCCACCGAATTTCATCGAATTCCGTTGAGCCGTTCAGTCGTGAAGTATCGCAAAATATTCGCCAATTTACACGCTAATTCTCAACGTCACGGGTTGGAATCGAGAATGTTTTTGCGAAACTTACGGCTACGATCTTTTTCGATGTGAAAACGTCTTCGGAGTCCGAATCGGACGATTGAGTTGATGATTTTTTGAATTGTCGTTTTATTCCTTTGCTGCCGCCACCGTTTTCCGTTTTCTTCTTCGCTGGACCTGAAACGAACGGAGATTGAGAATTAATTAAGGCCATGAGGTCGGTATCCGGATCTTGCAACGTCACTAAATTTTGTTTTACAATTTTTTAGACTCCATTTCCGTCATCCCACAATTTTTTTTTTTCAGAATTTAATTACTATTTATACCGTTTCGAATTGGAATTAATTTTATCTCAGGATATTTTGTCGAAATTGAGCAATTTTTTCCATAAAACTGGAATTGTTGCTATTTTTTTTTTTTCCTTCATTTTTTAAAAAAATTAAAATTTTTCTGTAATTGAAATATACGATAATGGTTTCCTATCTTTGAAGAAAAAAGGAAAATAAAATTTATCCAGCAAAAAGTCAATACTTCGATGAAAAATCGATTTTTTAAATAATCATTTGTTTTTTTAAAAAGCCAGTTTTTTTTGCGAATTTCGTAATTGATTAAACGTAATGAAGTAAAAGCGTTCGTGGTCTTGAGTCGTCGCTCAAAAAACGGCTGGTGATTATTCCACAATAAAAAAGGGAAACTTTTCCATGTATTTCAAATCAAAACACTTGATTAAATTAATTTAATTAATTTCCAGTAGATAACTTGCCTTTGTTTTTCTTCGGAGGAGTCGCTTTTACCGGCGAATCGTCGCTGGACGAGATTACGTTGGATCTGTCGTCGTTCCTCGACGTTTCCGGGCTGCCAACCAACGAGTCGAACAATTCCTCGGAACGATCTACCGAAACAAAATCCATCGCGATATTATTTTAATTCGTTATAAAATCGATCGTTGAAGGTTTAAACAAATAAAAACAAATAAAATAAAACAAAAAATGTTGAGCGGTCTATTGATACGAAAACTCACGTTTCGACGGTGGTGTTTTCTTGTCGACGTCCATGTCATCGTCGGAGTCGCTGTCGACGGCCACCGGAGATTTTCGTCTGGGACTGTTCAAGGATTAAAAAAAAAAAAAAAAAAAAATAATCGTTGGATTTACAGAACAAAATAAAAATAAACAAAAATACGTCTACTAATCCGAGGAGGGTAATTCACTCGCGTAATCACAGAGAACATTCATGTAATCACGAGAGAACATTCGTGGGAGAGATTCGTCTATTATTTTTGTGTTATTCGTGTAATCTTTGTATATCGCTCCTATGCTGCAATTGATGACAAACGACGTGATATTATATTGTGATATTTTGTCGTGTGCTTGACCAATTATGCTTACGTCACGTTTTATAACACGACGTTATATCACACAACAAAATATCACATAGAAAAAATATCACACAGACAATATATCACATTAAAAAATATAACACCCGTGAAATATCGTAGAAAGGGATGAAATTTTTTTAAATAGCATATTCTACGTAATTTGACGAATCATAATGAGAAATAATTGTCATTGTCATCAACAATGAGAAATTATATGCAATGGTAAATAACGTAAATAAAACAAATAATCCTGAATGAGGTTTGATAAGCTAGGGCCTACGATAACCCAAGTTAGCCCTAAGAACCACCGGGATTCGCTTCCGAACCCTCTTGACATTCATTCCCGATACCTACTGAACCCAAACGTGGCTGAAGCTTTTACAAATTGAGATAAAAACGTAGATTTTTCGGTGTGATATTTTTTTTTCATGTGATATTCATGTACGTGAGATATTTGTTATTGTGATATTTTTCGGTGTGATATCTTTTCAATGTGATATTTCGTCGATATGGTATCACGACTCATGATCTCACGCCTGTGATATTTTTTCTGTTATATCACGTCGTTTGTCACTGCGAAAAATACAACGAATCAGATTGAAAACTTCGTGCGTTCTTCGTGCATTCTTCGTGTATTCGTTCGGTAATCCTCGTTTATTCCTATGTGTTCGTGTGTTCTCTCGTCTATCCCTCGTTTAATTCTACTTTAAGTCGCATTCCAACTACTCTCTTCCGCAAATCTTCCAAAAAATTTCATGTATTCCGTCGTGAGGGAGACACATGCAAATCTTTGAAAAAATTTTTGTAATATTCCACACGGCTTACATTTTTTTATCTTTTCCGTTTGGTTCGACCCGATCAAGGACTACGCGTAATCTGCAAAAAAAATTAATCTTGTGTAATTTTGTGTAGTTTGTAGAGGCGAATTTTGATTTACGTCATTATTTTTTTAGAGAGTGAATTCCCTCCCTCGGTTCATAATCGCATTTTGAAGCAATATGTGATTGGATTTGTTCTTTTTTTATTTTTTTTTTTAACTTACGTTGTTTCTTTTTTTACTGAGCCTTCGGGATTGTTCGGCAATAATTCGGGTTCGGAACTCGACGAACGGCCTCCTTCGTCACTGCTCAGATTGTACTTCTTGGCGGCTGTTTGGAAATAAAATGCGAACGTGAATGAGTGGAAAATAGGCGCTACGCTATTTGAAAAATATTAATGAGATAAATGGAGTGAATAAAATTTGAGGCGAAGTGGAAACTTGTTCATTATTTTTCAGCTTTGACGGAATGAATTTCTCAAATTATGTTGATCGGTTTTTAGCTCTTTTTTTTTAGACATTCTTGTTGTAAATGTCAGAAAATGAATTTGACATTCAGACAATTTATAGTATTTTTTATGAAATTAATTGATGGATTGATTTTATACAATTAAATAAATTAATGATAATAATAATATCAAATTATAAATAATGACGTCAAATTAATTATTTACTTATTTCTCTGTCTAATAAATAATTAATAATAATTTATGTAATTTCCCTATCTAATTAATTTAATAAAATTAATTATTTAATTTGAATTTGAATTGAATCAATTATTGATAATAATAATATCAAATTATGAATAATGATATCAAATTTATTATTAATTAATTTTTCTGTCTAATAAATAATTAATAATAATTTATGTAATTTTTCTATCTAATTAATTTCATAAAATTAATTAATTATTCAATTTAAATTTGAATTAAATCAATTATTGAAAATAATGATAATATCAAATTATTAATAATGATTTCAAATTTATTATTAATTAATTTTTCTGTCTAAACAATAATTAATAATAATTTATGTAATTTCTCCATCCAATTAATTTCATAAAATTAATTAATTATTCAATTTAAATTTGAATTGAATCAATTATTGATAATAATCATAATATCAAATTATTAATAATGATATCAAATGAATTATTTAATGAACTTCTCTGTCTAGAAAATAATTTATAATAATTCATGTAATCTCTCCATCTAATCAATTTTATCAAATTAATTATCAATCGAACAATGTTTATAAAATGCAAAGCACTTGGTCGAAAGTCGTTGAATGATAAATCTACAATTATTCAACGTTATTTCCATTCCTTTGGCGAATTTCAGCCTTAAACACTCACAATTAATCTAATCAACCTCGAGCTCGATCATTTTTCGAAAGCACAACCGCGAGCAATTTTTCTAGCAATGAGAAAAAGTTCGAAATATATTTTTTTTTTCAACGAAAACAAAGTTTTTTTTTCTTCTCGATGAAATAAGAAAATTTAATCTCACCCGCTGCGGCTCTCCGAGGAGCTCGGGGTTCTCGCGGAGGCGACAATGTATCGAAATTAATTTCATCATCACTCGTATCAGAGTCGTCCTTGCTCCTCTTCTTGATTGGTTTGAAAGGAAGAGTTGTTTGTTTGCCGGAACCTCTCTTCGTTTTTTTGTCCGGAGAACTTCCGAGTCTGTCCTCCAAAGATTTTGATCCGGATTCCACCAACGCGTCGAATTCGTCTTTCTCGCCCTTTTCCTTTTTCTGGTGGATCAACGAATTATTAATTATTCTGTATTTACACATTTTTCTAAAATTATCCTTCTTAATATTGAATTTTTCCTTTATTTCATTTAAAAGTTCCAATTTTTTTTTCAATTCAGAAGACTTTTCTTCGTCATATTTTTGACAATTTTTAAGATACGGAAATAAAACAATTTTTTTCGTGTTTGAATTAAATTTTTCAATTAAAAAAATTTCTATTTTTTTAAATTCTATTTTTTTTATTTCCAAGAAATTTCTATTTTTCAATAACAAAAAATTTCAATGATTTAATCTTCAAAGAAATTATGATCAGTTAATTTTTAAAATTTATATTTTCTGATTAAAAAAAAAAAAAATTCCAATTTAATTAAAAAAAATTTGAATTTGTTAAATTTTTTTGAAAATAAATTTTTAATTCTTAGAAAAATAACTTTTTCATTTATTTTTAAAAGCATGGAGGATACTCACCGGCTTTGGCCCCCTTTTTTCCACCCTCTTAATGCCTTCTTTCTTGTCTTTCGATACAATATCGAGTTTTTCGATCTTCTTTTTCAATTCCACATCGATCGTCGGAGCGATTCGACGTTTTGCCTCGGAGTAGAATTTCGCCGGAGGTTTTTTCACGTCGGCCTTCGACGACATAGCCTTGCGCTCTTTTTCTTCCACCTGCGAGCGTTTCAACGAGAAAAAAAGAAAAAGAAAAAAAAAACAGTTAGTCAATTAAATAAAAATACGGAATGCATTTTTAAATAATAAATAATTTAATTCGTCAACTGGCCTTGTTCAATTCGGCCAATAAATTGTCCAAATCTTCCTTCCACAACGACGTCGGCGTTCTCGCTTGGAGCCGTTGCAATTCCTTGAGTTTGTCGCCTTTTTGCTTCAACAGTTCGTCTTTGCGTTCCTTCGTCAAACTCCACATTGTCATTCCGAGTAGATATTCGAAATTGTCCTTCTCTATTTCACCGACCGTCGAGGGTTCTCCCTCGGCATTAGTTTCCGCTTCTTCGACCTGTCGCGGAAGAACGTTTTTTTCATTTTAGCCGATATTCACGGGAAAACGATTTTTTTTCAAAATTATGTTCTCATTCTTCATAGAACAAAAATATTTAAAAAATCGATTTTTCAAATATTCCAATAATAATAAAAAAAATTAAAATAATTGATAGTTATATTATATTAATATATTTATGATTATATATATATTAATATAGAATGATAAAATAATAATGTTTTATTATTAATAAAAAATTAATTAATATTTAATATAATTAATATTAATATAAAAAAATAATTAATAAATTTTTTATTAATAAAAAATATTAATAATAATACAATAATAAATAATAAATAATAAATAATAATAATAATAATAATAATAATAATAATAATAATAATAATAATAATAATAATAATAACAATAATAACAATAATAAGAATAATAATAATAATAATAATAATAATAATAATAATAATAATAATAATAATAATAATAAATAATAATAATAATAATAATAATAATAATAATAATAATAATAATAGTAATAATAATAATAATAATAATAATAATAATAATAATAATAATAATAATAATAATAATAATAATAATAATAATAATAATAATAATAATAATAATAATAATAATAATAATAATAATAATAATAATAATAATAATAATAACGATAATAAATCGGACTCACTATCGAAAATAATCGAAATATAGATTTTTTTGCAAGATAGATTGATTTTTTTTAAACATAGGAAACTATCATATATTAAATTATCAAAAAACTCGATTTTTTTCAATAAAAAAAAAATAAATAAACAAATATTACGACAATTAGATCCACTTTAATTTTATCAAAAAAGGTTCATCAGGAATTAGCGATACTACGAAATAATATGAATAAAAGTGAAAAAATACTTTTCAAATCGATCACCTATGAACACACCTATGAAAAAAATCCAGAATCTAGCTTTCAATCTGTAATTCCAATCAAAAATATAACAAATACCGTATCAAAATTAGTTTATAAAAAATTTAGGAACAACACTTTTTCCAAAACAAGCAAATTTATCAGGTGAGAATGGCAAAAAATAATTTACACGTTTTATTCTACTTCAAACATTTTTTTAAAACCTACGACGATCGTTCACTTACTTGACAACTTTCCTTATGTTGCGAAAGTACACAAATAAGAGGATTATAACAGCTGATAAGACGAATAAAATCGACGATTGATGTTAGGGGGAAAAAAGAAAAAATTGCTCACCAGCGTTTCCTCCCGATTTTGAGTCAATTTCCATGCCACAACCGGATCCGAGCTATATTCTCGGCGTACAAGTTCGGCAATCATCTCTTTTTTCTTCTTGTTCTCGATAATCAGATCTCCGTCGCACTTTTCGCATATGAATCTCGCCTGATTCGTGATCTTGTCCGTTTCCGCTTGCAAAATACCTTCGAGATAATCTTTTCTCTTTTGATAAGCTTCCATTCTTATTTTGAAGAAAACTTGCATTATCTGCAGCACGTTGTCGTACTTCTTGAGGCATAAATTGTCATCGAAGGCGCACTGAAAAGAATTTTATCATTCTGAATAATTTATTTATGGAAATCTTTAAGATTTGAGACTTTCGTTTTAATTTTTCTGTGAATTTCGAGAAAGGCGTTGTATTGCCTGAGTATTTTAAACTTTAATATTTTTATTAAAAATTAAAAAAATATTAAATATAACTGAATATTAAATTTTAATATTGAGTTTTTTAAATTTTAATATTCTGAATAATTAATTTCTGGAAATCTATAAGATCTGGAATTTTCGTTTACATACAGAGAAATCAATATTCTGTTTGGCAAGATCAGTCAAAAACGCGTATTTCAACGCGTCGGCGATTGAATTTGAATTTTCGGCTCGGAGATATTTAAAAGATTCGTTATCAACTAAATTGAAAAATATTTTTAAACTTTTCAAAAAATATTATAAACTTTTGACAGTCACGAAAGCCCAAAAAATGTTGAAATAACGTCGCAAACCATGGAACCGATGGACGTAGTGGTTTGCAACTCGAACGCTTTATTTTTTTTTTTTTAAACTCAAAATTAAATTTTCAAGAAAAAAAATTCTATCTTTCAATCGAAAAAAATTCTATTTTTTAATTTTTTTAATTTCTATTTTTTTATTTTAACAAAAATGTCTATTTCGTAATCAGAAAAAATGTCAATTATTCAATTTTCAAATAAGTTATTGAGTCAGAATTAATTAGAAGAATTATCATTAGTTAATTTTTATAAATTCTAATTCTCTAATTGAAAAGAAAAAATTCCATTTAAATTTTTAAAATGTTGAAATAACGTCGCAAACCATGGAACTGATGGACGTAGTGGTTTGCAACTTGAACGCTTTGTGAAGACCATCACGTTCGAGCTCGGCGAGTTTGTCACGTCCCATCGTGCAAATGAATCGCACGGTTTGATCGGTGTGATACTCTTTGTAATCGGTTATCGTCGCCGGGGTTTTGTCGTTTCCGTGAAGCAACGGTTCGAGAACCATTTCTTTGTACGTTTGGGTCCAAACACCGACCGGAAGTTCCGTTATCTCAACTTTGTCCGGTCCTATGATAGTTATTTCACCGCTTATTACGTATCTGTAATCTCCGCAACTCTCGATCGATCCGGTGAATCCTTTGTACCAAGGCACCTGCGAGATTACAATTTATTACAATCAATCCATCGAAGATTCATTTAATTCACCATTTTTTTTATTTCAATAATTATTTTCAATAGATTTTTTTTAATTTTTAATAATGTTTCTAAATTTTTTATGAATTGTTGCAGCGATATAGAGAAATTGCAGCGATGAAAAAAATAAAAAGAAATAAATCAATTATGGAAGATTAATTGAATTCACAATTTTTTTTTCATTTTAATAATTATTTCGAATAAATTTTTTTTTTTATTAATAATGTTTCTAAATTGCTGATAAATTATTGCAGTGTTATAAAGAAATTTCAGCGATGGAAAAAATTGAAAGAAAGAAACCAATTATGAAAGATTAATTGAATTCACACTTTTTTTTTCATTTTCATAATTATTTTGAATAGATTTTTTTTAATTTTAATATTTAGATGTATAAATTTAGATAAATTATTGCGTCGATATTTACGTTTGTGATAGGGGAAAAATTGGCATTATCAAGGTCTTACTAGAGTTTATGGAAAGTAATAAAAAGAAAGAAATCAATTATAAAAGATTAATTAAATTCTCACTTTCTTCATTTTAATAATTATTTTGGATAGATTTTTTTTCATTCATAACGTTTTTAAATTTCCTAATAATTTTTGCGGCGATATTTACGTTTGTGATATGGGGAAAATTGTCATTATTGACAGTTCCATTCGTTTTGCAACCATTAACGTCGGCAAAAGCGTTTTTTTCCATGAGCGAACGTGTTAAATTTATAAATTTATAACTACTAAATTATGCAGTGAAAAATTCTGCAATAATTCACGTATCATTATTCGATCAAAAACTACAATCTTCAAATTTTGAAAAATTCCGTCAATTTTTTAATATCCATCCAGTGAGACTTCAAAATCGAGGGTTTTTTCTCAATTAATTCGGGAAATTGATAAAAAATTTCTTCGAGCAATTTATTATATTATAATTATTTCATCGTCATTGTTAAATAATTACCATTGGTTTTGGATCAGCACCGTCGATCATCCGATAAAGATTTTCGATAATTTCCCGTGGATTGTAATTCGGTATTTTGGTCATCCAACCGGTGCCGATTCCGTCAGCGCCGTTCACGAGAACCATCGGAATTATCGGCAGATAGTAAACGGGCTCGATTTTCTGATTGTCATCGTACTCGTGTTTCAACAGAGCGTCGTCGTGTTTGTGAAATATAAATCTCGCCAGAGGACTGAAATTAATCGTTAAAATCATTTTTATTCCCTTCAAAAACAAAATCAATTTTAATTTGCGGAAAAATAAAATTTTATAACGCAATTTTTTACGTCAAATTTTCACTTGAAAATGTTTTTTTGGTTTGTTTGTTTTTTTTTCGATGCGATAATGATGGGATAAGTGAATGACGCCTGTTGGGATTTGTTTGATTGGTTTTGAAGAGCATCGAGTATTTTTCGGAGATTGCGATAGCAAATAATAAATTATTAATAAATTAATATAACTTAATAAAGTAATTTTGGAATTTAAGAGGCGCCTCCGGAGATTCACTGTCACCCCCTTAATTTTCAATATTTTGGAATGAAAATTTAGCAAAATATTGTTCAAATGTTGTATCATCATATGGAAATTGATTGAATAAATTTACACTATTTGTATCGCCAAAAAAAAATCTTGAAAACATGCTTCTTTTTCGCCGAATTAACATTAGTTATAATAATCCAAACCCACCATATTTAAGGGTACATCCCAATCCGCGCAATCCCCATTTTTCCAAAGTTGCGCCCAAAAAAAGCCCACAAAATTACCAAAAAAAAGTAAATCGAACGAGCCAGAAAAAAAAAAAAAAAACCATAAACGAAAAAGATAAAAATTGAATTACCTGAGCAACGTGAAAATATAACGAGGACTCGCAGCATCTTTTCCACCTTGAAGACGCGTACCGAACGAACCTCTAGGTTCCAAAAGATTAATATTGTTGCTACCGACGAAATTTTGCGCCAAATTAACGATAGTCGCCTGAAGCGAAACTTCACCGTGATGATAAGCCGAAAGTTCGGCAACCGAACCCGACAATTGAGCAACTTTCACCTCACGTTTGTCGTTACGTTTGAAACACGTGTATATGACTTTTCTCTGGCCGGGTTTAAAACCGTCCATCATGCTTGGAATCGATCTTACGTTGTCGTAATTGCTGAAAAGCACGAGTTCGATGTTTATAAAGTCCGAATAGGAAACGGCTTTCGTGCCTTTGTGGTAGAGATACTGCTCGCCCAAGCCTATCTCTTTTCTTCGACGAGTTTCGTCCATGTGATGAGTCAACCAATCCTTTCGTTGATCCACGCATTTTTTACTGAACGCCATTATTATGTTGTTGTCGTCGTCTTCACCGTTGTAAGTGAATTTTATTCTGTGCTTAGCCATGTCGCGGAAATATTCCTTAGCCTCTTCGGAGGTCGATGTTCCCAAACCTGTGGATTTTTTCGAGTTTTTGATGTTCAATTTAAAAAAAAAAAAAAATTTTTTCATTTTATTTTTTCATTTTTATTAATAATTTTTTGTTTTTAGAATTGAACATTCTTTTTTTTTATTTTTTGTCAATATTTTTGAAACTTTGAAAAGAATTATTGAATTTTTATTTTTCTTAAATAATAAATATTTGTCATTTTTATTAATAATTTTTTGCTTTTAGAATTGAATATTTTTTTTCTTTATTTTTTGTCAATATTTTTGGAAACTTTGAAAAGAATTATTCAATTTTTTGATTTTGAAGGATTGTAATTTTTCTATTTTATGAAAATTAAGAAATTTATTAATTTTGAGAAAATATCAATTTTTTTGTTTTAAAAAAAAATTTTAATTTTTCATTTTAAAAATTCCAATTTGTCAATAAAAAAAAAATTGAATTTTTATAATTTCAAAAAACTTTAATTTCTCAATTAAAAACAAAAAAATGTTTTTCAATATGACAGAAATTTTAATCTTCGATAAAAACTTTTCCAATTTTTAAATTGTTTATCGAATCAAATTCTTTAATCTTCATTTACTCTATTATATTCACGAATATTCGATCGTGATCGAAAATAAAAACCTTTGTAGTATTTCACGCTCCAAGTGTGAAAATTTTCCGTTTCCTTCTTCCACAGCTCGAATTCGGGCATCGAATAAAACGACAGACACGCGTTTTTCTTTCTAGCTTTGACGATCGGCGTTATGAATTCTTCTATGAAGTTCAGCTTCAGCAGCGACGGCCAGTTGTGATGAATGAAGTTTATCAACAAACCCTTTATGTGCGAACCGTCCTGGAATTGAAAAAAAAAATTATCATTATTATTATTAATGTTAAAAATAAATTTATCGAACAAACGAAATTTTTTTGTTTCGACAAAAGAGAAAATATTCAAAGTTGGCTTCGCTATATGCAATCGTATGATATTTAGACAGTTTCAAGTTTATGTCGAAGTACGAATCCTTAAATCGAATTTCTATAATTTTCGTAGCTTTCGATTGAGGCATTTTTAGTTATTTTTTCGTTTTCTCTTATTTGTTTTCAAGCATTTTTAGTCACACGCTTACGACCTCAAAAAATTAATCGAAAATCGATTTTGTACGAGAAATTGTCGCTCCTTTACGAAAAAAAAAATCGCTTTTTCATCTCAAACCTCGAAAATTCATTAAAATCTTAAACTAAAATTTTAAACTCAAAAAGATGTTTTCCGATTCTCGTCCCAACTTTGATATATCATTGAACCAAAGATATTCGCATTTGAAAAATTCCTCGACGACATTTTCAACAATTCATTGCTAACAAAAATAATAACGTCAAAAATCTAAACAATCGTCGAATTTTCTTGTCATCAAATACTTCGAGTAAATTCTTTTTTTTTTCAATTCAAATCGAAGCAAATAAGATTTCCCAACTTTCAACCAAATAACCAAAAATTGTTAATTCTACCGCAAAAAAAAGATAAGTGATATAATATCAATATCTGAGAATCCATGAAACTAAAAAACACGCGAAAAAATTAGGCGATAAAGAAAGAAGAAAAAAAGAGAAACGCACCTGATCCTGATCTGTCATGATCATCATTTTTCCATATCGCAGTGTCTTCATGTCGTCTCTCGATTCGTACTTTTTCTTGTACTGTAGTCCGAGAATCTTTATCAAATTATTTATCTCGGCGTTTTCCAAAATTTGCTTGTGAGTTGCTTCACGAACGTTGAGGACTTTACCTGAACACAACGAAATTAATTATCTTATCAGGCAAAAAACATCGATGGTAATTAAATTAAATTTATTTATTGGCCAGTAAGTTTTCGTTATTTTAATTTTTTTATTTTTATTTTTTATTTTTTTCGCCCCTTAATTTACCCTTCAACGGGAATATTCCGTATTTGTCTCGACCGATCAGAGAAACTCCTGAGACGGCCAAGGACTTGGCCGAGTCTCCCTCGGTGAGGATGAGAGTGCAGTCCAACGATTTAGCCGTTCCCGCGTCGTTAGCGTCCTCGAGTTTCGCTATTCCTTGCAGCTTCCGCTGTTTCGATTTTGGTCCCAGTTTTTGTAGTTGACTGTCGGCTTTGAACTTCGCCCAAGACATTACCGCGTCGACGATACCAATTTTTGTAACCTGAAAGGGGCAATTGAAAAATAAGTAAATGAATAAATAAATAAATTTTCAAAAAAATCGTAAATCAATAAAGTTCGGCATTGTGACAAGAGCGTGAAAAATGGAAAATAAGTCGATGAATCGATATTTCTATCAAAAATTATTATTTGAATATAATACCTATATATAATATTATATATTATTTTTTATTAGTATTATTTATTTTATTTTTTATTATTTAGGTTATTTAGGTTGTGAAATGCGAAAAAAAAGTGAAAAATGTAAAATAAGTCGATGAATCGATATTTAAATTAAGAATTATTATTTAAATATAATAATAATATATATAATATTATTTTTTTATCATTATTTATTCAATAATTTATTATTTAGGTTATGAAATGCGAAAAAAATATGAAAAATGTAAAATAAGTCGATGAATCGATATTTGAATTAAAAATTATTATTGAAATATAAGAATACTGCCGGAATTTGTTGCGCAAATAATAAATTTTAATATAATAATATTTTATATTAATAATAATACATCAAAACACAAAAATAATAGCTCAAACGTGTTATTTTTAAGAGCACTAACATAATGAAAAAAATTCAATTACTTTTAACGAAAGATCAGTCGATTGAATTATTATAAAAGAAATTTCGAAGAAAGACTCGTAATTAATTTTAATTAATTTTAATTAATTTTAATTATGGTTATTTGCGAAAATTCTTACGGTCGTGATGAATTTCTCGGAGACGGTGCATTTGGAACCGAAACTCTTCGCCTGAAGAGTCATGTTTTCCTTCGTCTGTGAGTCGAACGCGGGATTGTTGATCAAACAGTTGACGAAAATCCACAAATGATTTTTAACTTGAAACGGCTTTATCGTGATTCCGGCCTTGTTCTTCTTCTTCAGAGTTTCCGCGAGATTTTTCACTATCAAATCCGTGACGTGATCGACGTGTCGTCCGCCCTGTAAACGTCGAAAGCGTGGATGAAATTAAATTTCGAATTGAGAGTCAACGTTGCTGTTTTAGGATGAAAAAACTAGTGAAAAAAAGTTTAATGATTTTTAACTGGTTTTCTTCTATCAGATTTCTATAATTCTTTGGTGACTAGATTTTTGTTTTTCAAAACGTAGGTTGAATAGTCAAATTTTTCTATCGATAGTTTGGAAATTAATCATCAAAATTGTTTTAAAAAAATAAATTGTTCGAAAATTTGCGTGTCAAAGAAATTATCTCCAAATTTTTATTCCTCGTGGTAAGAAAATTATATTTTTTCTTCCTCATGAAAGAAGAATAATATTTTCCCTTCTTCGCGAAGGACAAAATTACATTTTTTCTTCTCAGCGAACAAAGAATAATATTTTCTCTCCCTCGTAGAGAAATAAAAATTTTTCTTCTACGCAAAGTCAAAATTATTATTTTTTCCCCCTCGTGGACAGATAATCAACATTTTTTCTTTTCGTACGGTCATTAATTCTCCCATTTCCCACAATTAAAAAAAAAAAAATGTCCTTCATCATCACATTAAATCCCCTAAACTTAATCATTTTTCTTCACCTCAAGTTTTTCCATTTTTCTTTGTTTTCTAAAGATAAAAACACCTCAATTCTACGAAATAATCGCAATTATTTACCTTCGTGGTGGCAATGCTGTTTACGAAGGACATTTGTTGAAACCCTTTGTCGGAAAGCGTAACCGCGACTTCCCAACGTTCGCCGCAACTCTCGTAAGCGACTTTCAACGGATTTCCGATGTCGTCTTCCTTGCCTTTTACGTAAAGATCGACGTAATCCTTGAAACTTTTTATCGGTACCTTCGTGCCGTTGAGAAAAACTTTTACGCCTCTGACGGAAGCCGCTATGTCGTAAGCCCGTCGTGACATCAAAGCGACGATGTCGTCGTCGAGTTTTTGCATTTTGAATTTCGGTAGATCCGGCGAAAACGTGACTTTTGTAAAATCATCGCCGTAAAATTCTTTGACTCTCGGCTCGCTCGCGTTGCCCATATTGTTGCCCCATGTCTGTTGAAATACAATTAGGATGAAAAAAAAATTATTAAAATGATAAAATTCGTTCGGGTGGAAAAAAATTGTTTGGCGTATTTTTTGATTATTTTCTCGAAAATTTACAATTTAATAATAATAATAGTAATGAAATAATTAATTGATTAATTAATTAATAATTATTAATGACTAATTAATTATTTAGGTTATTTAGGTTATTTCCGCAATTAATTATTTATTATATTAATAAATAATAATATTAATAATAATTATAATAATAATAATTACTATAATTATTATTATTATTATAATTATAATTATAATTATAATTATAATATTATATTATGTTATTATTATATTATATTATATTATTGATTATTATTATTATTATTATATAATATTTATTATTTTTTTTATTAATTATTTATTTATTTATTTATTTATTTTATTTATTTATTAATTTCTGTTTTGATTAAAAAATAGAAAATGAAGAAACTATGCATCCAAATTTTGTATCTCCACGTTGCAGTTTCCACAAAAAGTAAAGCCTAAAAATAAATCCTTCCAGAATCCCTAAAACCGCGCGCATATTTCGTAAAATATCTTCAAAAACAACAACAACAAACGATCGTACTTGTTTCAAACTCTTCTTGTACTCCTTCGAAGCCGTTTCGACGGTAAAACGATGACTGAAGATGTTGCAAAGTTTAGCTCCGTAACCGTTTCTACCACCGGTTACTTTTTCCTCGTCGTCGTCGTAATTCGACGACGTAAGTAAATGTCCGAATATCATCGTCGGAACGAACATTTTTTCCTCCTTGTGCATCGCCACGGGAATTCCTTTTCCGTTGTTCCACACCGATATCGTGTTGTTTTCTCTGTGATATTAACGAGAAAGAAAAGAAAAAAAAGAAAAAAATCGTTAATAAACACGAAGTCCGGTAAAAAAATCCGTTGGAAATTGAGGGACGGTCAAGAATAATTTTGAGAACATTTCCAGGACATTTGCACGTTTTTTCATGGCATTTGCTAAAATTAAAAGTCGACGAAACTCATCGGAAAACGTTAAATCGTGTCATTATCGCAATAATCTAATATCTAATAATATAATAATATTGAAAAATAATATTATCTTTTCAATGATTGTTTTTGCTCATGTTGGAATCAGTTAAAAAAAAATCTACTCGCACGTATATACGTGATTCTCATCGAAATTGAGATGCACATTCTTGTAGGATTATTTTTAATAATATACGTCGTCGAATAAACTCGAATGGAGGGGAAATAAAAAGTTCGAAGACGTCGAATGAAATTCGAGGATATTCTAAGACTTTTCAAGGACGAGAGAAATTCAAGGACAGTTCGAGGACTTCAAGGACTAGCCGAACTCGACGATTCGTTTCAATTATCGAATATCAGTGGGATTTTGTTTGTCGTCGAATTACTTACGAGTCTATTTCGATTTTTATACAGTCCATCTTTTTGTCTCGCTGCTTGTTGTCAGCGGCGTTGACCAAAATCTCGTCGAATATCTTGTACAAGCCCGGAACGTATTTTATTTCCTTCTGAATCATCATTTCTTTTTCCTTGTCGTAGATCCACATGAGCTCGCATACCGGCTCGACCGAGCCGATGTAGGAATCGGGACGAAGCAATATGTGCTCCAATTGGGATTTCTTTTGATATATTCCTTCGATCGTTTTCTTCTTCGTCTTGGCGGCATCGCCAGACCCGTTCGCCACCGCACTCATGTTGCTAAAGTAGTTATTCGTACCCCTGGGAATAAAAAAAATGTGGGGAAAAAATTCCGGGTTAGTTCAATGTTTCTGATAAAATTGTTCGACTTCTTACGTTTTCAGAGGGCGGATAATTGAAATATATTCATTTGAAAATGTATGGGAAGAAACTATGGGGTGGATAATTTTGTATTTTTAATATCTTTGGGATTCTAAGACTTCGATGTTTTTTTTTTTTCATTCAAATTAGTTCAATTTTGTTGATAAAATTGTTGGAGTTCTTACACTTTTAGAGGTCAAAAAATTCAAATATATTCATTTAAAAATGTATGGGGAGAGCCGATGGCGTAGATAATTTTATAACTTTCGAGTGAGCGAGTGAGTTGCTCACAAGAACCAAAATAAAAACCTCAAAAGATCCAGAAAAAAAAAAGTATCCTACCGAAAAATGATATTCAAAGTACGGCGGGAAAGCGGTGTCATCTATTTGATATTTCCCAAGCAAACCTACAACACGGTACTAAAAGAACAAAAAAAAAAATGAGCTCCTAGATGAAACTTGCGATTTGCTTCATTTGAATCGTAGATAGCGAACGAAGATTGCTTTATGAGGATTCACGTACGAGGAAGCATCTTTCTCCTGGCTTCGGCATAAACGAACCTTCGTTGACTATTTACGTTTCGGAGGAAGGAAATTGCAAGTTTCAACTCGCAGCTTGTTTCTATAATTTAACCGCGTCGTGCAATCCTACCGAAAATTGATATTTGAACAACGGCGGGAAAGTGACGTCATCCGATTAGCCGAATTAGGGTGACGCTAAATTCCACGAGAGAACCGTTTCTCTTTGAAGACTCTTTTATCCAACAAGACTGTCCTTGATCGAATAATTCGTAAAATGGTCTCAAATATAACTTTATTCAATAGACAAAAAAGCTATTTTCAAGAGATTGTCCATCTCTCAAAGTTTTTTTTTCTCAATTCTTTTCTCCCAAAGCTGAGAAAATTTCACTCGAAATACCTCAAATCCGCGTCGAAATCTCTCCAAAAACTGCCACAAAAAATCAAAACGTAACAATTCAATACCAAAACGAACGGACGAAAAAAAAAAAAAAAAAAACCACCCACGAAAAGACGATATTTGAAGACCGGCGGGAAAGTGGCGTCGGTAACGTAATTGGCCGAATCAGAGGGACGCCAAATTCCATCCGACAATTCCTTCTCTTCAAAACCTCTAATCATCCAATTACAACCATTTCCAATCAAACGATTCCCCCCAAATCCTCCCAAATACAACGTTTTTATCAATTAAACCTTTTTTTTTCGCGCCTAGGAGTTAAAAATCGCTCCTACTCACCTTCAAGCGTCTTTCGCGAAGCGAAGAATTCCCGGCGCGGATCGCCGAGAAATGTCGACAAAGCTCGATTATCAGAAAGCGTCCATCGGCATGTCCCCGAGATTTTCCCGGTCGACTTTATTCGTTTTTCGCCGGAAAAAATTGTTTTTTTTTTCTCCAAACTTAATCGTTTCGGAGTCGTTGCGCGTAACTCGCGCGGCGTCTTTGGAGTTCGCGAGGAAATATGGCGGAGAACAGGACGCGTAAAAGTTCTCGCGATCGTGTTGGAACAGCCTCGACGATGGATAAAGCCGCCGATTCGCGATTGCGAAATTTGCGAGGGAGATCGAGTCCGCGTAAAACGATGATGTTTCTTTGGCGCCCGTAGGTGTTTCGTGCCGCAAACGCACGAATAAAATCCGCGGCTGGAGCGACGTCAACGCCAAAGACGCCGAGGACAAAGCGAATTTTGTTGCGGGGGATTGGCCGTGGGGAGGATTTATAGGCGCCACCGTCGCTGGATTGTAACGGATTTTGATAAGAAGTTCGAGAAGTCGCCGCGAGAGCGTAGGAGCGCGGGAAAATTCGTTGGGAGAACGAAGAGGGAATTTGGGGGATGAACGGTGCTGTACTTTATTGTGGATTATTTTCATGGGCATGGTTATGGTTGGTGGAGGAAGAGTCGATGGTAATGGAGGCTGCGTTATTCGGGAGATGAATCTCTTCGCTCTGATTTAATGAATTCGGGATTGGAATCATTTCCAGCCTCGTTGTGAAGCGTAAAAAAAATGTAACCACGCTCGGTTGGTGTTCTAACTTACCGACGGAGCGTTGATGATCTATCGGAACCGATAGATCTCTGATTGGTCGTTTCGTCGCTCCGTTTTGGCGCCAAATTTCGATACCCCCGAATAAGCCCTCCATTGTCTACATCTTTCACCTAATTTCTGATAGAGCCGAGCCGCCGATTCGCCGCACGCTGGGGAAAAAATGGCGCTGAAAAAAGACAATGACACGCCCACGCGTGGGATAAATATCCCCACGATCTGGCAACACCGCGTCGTTACGCCAACGTCCGTCGGCGAACCGCCGTTTCTTCAATCTGTTTACAATTTTTGAATCGCAATGGCCGAATTCAAGACGCCGGTTATGAAAAAATGCCGATCGAGGTTAGAAAGAAATCCCGATTTTGAAACTCCGATTAAAATTCCAGCATCGCCTTTTCTCAAACAAATCGGATATGGTTGCGGTGAGCTGTCGGCAATTATTTTATTATTTTTATAATTACCTAACCTCACATAGTTTTTCACGATTTTAATGGATTATTTATCATCCTCAGGCGTCAACGTATTTACGCTGGAGAGATCGCCTAAAGTCGGTCACAGCCGATCTCCTTGGGCGGTTAAAAAACGTAACAATCGAGTAACCAGAGACAAAAAATTTGACGAACGCATTCGTTTGGAAGCCGATATACTGCGACAACTCAAGCATCCGAATATCGTCGGGTTTAGAGGATTCGTGGAATCTACCGCCGGCGATCCTTGCCTCGTTATGGAACAGTTAGACGTTTCGCTCGGTATTACTTTTTTTTTCTTTCATTTTCTTCGAAGAACTTATTTTCTTTTTCAAAAACAATTTTTTTTTCTATTTCCTTTCTTTTTGAAATCTAATTTTTGTTGCTTGTATTTTTTACCAACAAGCAATATTTTCATGAATTTATTTCCAAGTACAAATTTTCCTATCTTGAATTTTTTCAAATTCCAATATGTTTTTTTAAATTCTTGTTTTACTCCAAATATTTATTTCGATTAGATCAAAATATCAATCGCTTATCATTTAATTAATTAAAAACCTCATGGGAAAAATCTTTATCTGGACAAAGAAGTTTTTTTAAATCTGTTTTGCTTCTATATCATCAATTTATATTCACCATAATTGATAATAATAATAATAATAAATAATAATAACAATGATAATAATAATAATAATATTATTAATATACACAATATACAACATAATAATATAATATAATACAATAATATATAATAGAATGTAATACATACATATTATTAATATTATTACATTATTAATTTTATTTATTATTATTAATAATATTATTAATGTAACAATGAATAATTCGACGACCGTAGGAGACATGATAGAGGAAAGAGTGGACGACGTGGTCGGACCGTTTCCCGCAAAGAGCATTATCAAAGTAGGATACGAAGTCGCCAAAGGCCTCGAATATCTTCATCACAATGTCCGAATACTTCACGGAGACATCAAGAGTTACAACGTTTTGGTATCAAAAAATTTGGACGTAGTAAAACTTTGCGACTTTGGAGTTTCCGTGCCTCTCAACGAGTCTCTGTGCCTGAATAGCACCAACAGCGAATTTTCCTACACGGGAACAGAGTGCTGGAACGCTCCGGAAGTTATATTCGGTTAGTACGCAGACTTCGGGACAAAAATTTGTTTTCTTTCTTATTTAAGGTTCCTTTCCGATCTAAAAAATTTCCAAAATGTAGCTTTCAATCAATATATTTTAAATAAAAACAAATAACAAACACTGCGCAAAAGAATCGTTGATAAAAAATTTAGAAACAACTTTTTTTCTGAAGCAAGCAAATTTTTTAAATTAAAATAGCTCTCGATACGTATTATAAAAAAAAGTTAAATCTTTTGAAACGTATAATAAAAAAAGTTAATATTAAGTAAAATCCATCCTTAAAAACTTCTTGGCCAGGTTGTCGTTCTTGTTCCTGTTGTTATTTTTGTTTTTGTCTTATAAACTTTCTATAAAATCGTATTTTGTCAAAAGAAAATGGTCCAATAACGAACAAAACCGACGTGTGGGCGTACGGATTGGTTCTCTGGGAGATGATCGCGTTGTCGCCTCCCCACGCCGAAAACACCGACTACGACATGGACGAGGATGAGCCTTCGTCCTCCGCTTCTTTCCTGGACGAATCGATGTTGGAAACGAGCGATGTCACCGGTGACAAGGAAAACAACGATTCGAATTATCAAATGGACGACAGTATATTGTGTCTGGAAGAAAAACCCCATGGACCATACGGTACCGGCTCATCAATTTTATTTACGTTAAAAATTTAATCCAATCCAGTTGCGTTTTGTAATATAAATTGAATCGTTATTGACACAATCATCGTGAATTTGTCGGAAAAATTTCACGGAATGCACAGAAAGTTGTGCATTCGAAACGATAAAAAATATATATAAACAAAAGTCTCACAAACTTATAATTCTAATAATAAAATGAAATTTAATTGGATTGGGATTATTCACGTTGAAAATTTAATTTTAATCCAGTTGTGTTTGTAATGTCAATTGAATCGTTATTGACATGATAATCGTGAATTTGTCGGTAAAATTTTACAGGTACCAGACCACCGTTGCCTGCGATTCACATAGGACCGGAGTACGACCAGGTTCTCGAAATTTTCGTAGTATGCACCGATCAAGATCCAAAAACGCGACCTAGCGCGAAAGGTCTCGTAATGTTCTTCCAAAATCACGCTAAAATCGCGCCGTTGACGAGGCACGAAGATGCTAAATCCACGAGTGAGAGATCGTCGTAGAATTTATTGGAAACTGCAATTTTTTTTTTTTTTTGCATCGTTCCGTGCCTTACGAGAAGAAAATACGTTTGAATGAATGAAATCGATGGAACATATTTTTGTGATTCGAGACAATCGTCGTCGCATCGCTTGACTTGACTGATGTGGTGATAACTTTTTTTCCCCTTCAATTATAAGCACGTAGTACGATGAACAGCTGTGTCTGTATTAAGATCGTCTAGCGAAAAAATGCAATCAACTTGATATTATATTTTTTTTCTTAATTTTTTTTTTATTGATTTTTACTGTATACAAGAGAGTTTTTTCAGGATTATTTGAAAGAAAATAAATTGGAGTTTATTATCTAGTTTTTGAGATGTTTTTTGAGAGCGGGCAGTTCAATATGGGAATTTATGGGAATATCGAAGCTGTGTCACGGTTGTGATTATAAACGAAGAATACTACTAGAAACAGCAAATAATTTCGAAATATATTGCAAATTATGAACAATATTCTAAATTTTGAATATTGCAAATTTTGAACAATCTAAAAAATTTGGAACATCGAAAATTGTTTAACTATATTACGAATTTTGAACAATATTGCCAATTTCGAACAATGTTGCAAATTTCGAAAATATTAAATAATTTTGAAAATTTTAATCGATACTGCAAATTTTAAACATTCCAAATAAAAAAAAAATCATACAAATTTTAATTTAATTAATAATTTTAATTTCAAAGAATATTGCAAATGTTTATCGCGTATTTATTAGTTAAAATTCAATTATCGGTCCTCGCGAATTAATCTCTGACGTCACGCGCGTTTTGCACCAAAATGGCAACGCAGGGACGCGTCCGAGCGAGCGTCCGATATAGTAACTTTTTTTTTAACCTTTTAAACACAAACATGCGACACATAACCTCAAAAAGCGACATTCCGTTCTTCGCCAATTTTGCAATGTTTTATCGCGCTTATCGCTCGATAACAATCGCGAAATCGCCGTTCGCGGCTCTTCGCTGAGCCGCAGTTATGTACGACCGCGCGTCTATCGAAAAAACAACAACAATCGCTATACAATCATCAAAGCGTCGAAGTTAGAACCTCAAACGTCTCATCATCGAGGTACGAATCAACAATCGTCGGCGATTCGAAAGAAACAAAAAATAACGATTCGTTTATCGCCGAATTTCCACTGGCTTGCGATATTCAGAGGTTATATTTTTTAGAATACCAAAGAAAAAGAAGTTTAAAAAACAAAAATGGAACCTCTACTAGTTTTTGAAAGCTTCAATTTTGGTAATTTGGATCGTTCGTGGATAAAACAAGTTTGGGAATCCGCTTTTACCAGCATCGAAAATGTACCGACGGATTATCTCATATTTCTGGAAAGTCCGGACATTATCGAGTTGTTGAACGAAACTCGCGAGACCGTTAAGAATTGGATATCGCAGAACAGCGATTCGGACGGGACGTCCGAATCGTCGGACGCTCCTACGGAAGTGTCGTGGAATACTTTGGTGGCTTTGAATCTGGACGTGCAAGCGTTGCTCGCAGTTTTGGCTTATCTGATGAAACGAGGACAGGAGTTCGATTCGAGTCAAGATACGAAGCAATCGTGTCTACGAGCTTCCAGTCTTTACTTCGTTCTTCTGTCGATAGCGGGTAGCAACGCCTTTCAAGCTTTTCATCCGGCTCTCTACGAGATCGCTCTCAAAACATTGACGTTGTCGCGACGTTTGAATCCGACGTACGAAAAAACTGCCAAATTGTCGCACGTCGACAGGCCTCGAAACGATTCGTTCGACGACGAAGACGACGAACCTTTGCCAGCCCTCTCCAAATCTCAAAGCGTAACTCTGACCAAAGGTTTGAACGGCGTCGTCTACGATCTCGTTACCATGCTCGAATCTCCCTTCGCCTCGTTGGAAATTCGTTCACTTGAAATAACGATATTTCATCTCGTCGAAATGACTAAATTGGCGGACGAAACGATGAACGATTTTTCACGACTGCGAATTCCAACGATCGAAGCCACTCCGAGTTCTTTGGCTTTCAACGCTTACGTAGCACTTCGTTTGTTGTGCAATTCGAAATACGCCAAGATATCGGTTATAACGAGAATAATTTGCAAATACGTTCTTCCTCAATTGTTGATAACCGGAAATTTGCAATTACCACAAAAACAAATGGCAATTTTACGCGAATCCACCATACATTTTTTAAAAACATTGTTGGAAAGACACGGACCCGAAGTTGAGGAATCTTTGATCACGCTCGTACAACATTTGATGGTAAAATCACCCGAAAGACTCGACGGTAGACAAAAACAAGCCGTTATGGTAATAAAATTGATAAATCTTTGTCACGACAGCAACGTTGTCTACGAACAATGTCTCAAAGATTTGTTACAACTGTCGGATCACAACAAAATCGTTTGTCGAATATTCGCTCAAGAAATAATAGGCAAATATCTTCTCGATCTCACAAATTCTCAAAACAATCGTTCGAACGAAAAAAATCGTTGGCCAAAAAGCAGAACCGTTAAATTATTACTAGCCGCTGCATTGAGTCGTTGCGTGGACAGTTCGAGCATGGTTAGAGGCCGTGCAATCGCTACATTCGCCGAATACACGGATTCCGTTGAAAATCCGTTGGTTCGTGAAATTTTTTCCAATCAAACGAAACGCGAAAATCTTGAAATGCCAACTCTCGAGGATCTTCTCGACGCCATCGAAGATCCGACGACGGACGCCATTTTGCCGACTTTTCGCGGAATAATCGACATGTTGAGAAAACGTAGCGAGGACGAGCGAGCTTTGGTACGAAGAAGCGCTCTTCAAGCTCTTCGCAATGGAATAATCGTCGTACCCGAATTATTAAACGAAGCAACGCCAATGATAAAAAATCATTGCCGTGACAGCGCTTTGACGGTTCGTCGTTACGCCATACGCGTGTTAACCGCCATTTTGGAAAAATTCCCGAACGATTCGAATCTCCGCAAAGATTGGGTAGAATCCGTAATCCCACGAATCTTCGATTCCGAAACCAAAGTACAAGAAGAAGTCCTTGATTCCTTAGAAAAATTAACTATAGCTAAAATCACCGATGCCGAAAGTTATTTCAACGAAATCCGCAAAACCACGGATTTACCATGGAAAATTCTCAACGAATTGGCGAATAACAAAATGGCCGATCATCTCGCAAAAGTTTGCGGAATTTGGGTAAATTCCGGAACGATAAAAAACTCAACGTTGACGAATATAAAATCTCACATAGGAACGGAAAACAACGTCGGAGCTTGGTTGTTACTCGCTTCGATAGGTGAACACAGATCGTTGGAAAATATGACGAATTACAAAGATTGGTACGAAAAAGCATTGACAATGAATGGCACGGATAACGATTATTTCGCCAGTATAGTTCTTCAAGTATTGCGCCATTGTTGGCCAAGTTTCGACGATCAATCGTTACAAAAGATTCACGATGATTTATTGAAATATTTGAAATCATACCGAGTCCGTGTGGTTTTGATAAGCCATTGTCTCGATATTCTTCACGGTATTGGAAATTTTCGAGCCCTCGAAGTGCCTTCGGGTTCGAAAAAGGTCGAAGAAACCATGAGAGATCTCATGAAGTTTTCCGAAACGACGATAAATCGTTTGGTCGAAGACGATGACAACGGAAACAACACCGAAGACGATCCTGGCGAGATCCTCTTCAGAGCCATTTGCACGCTCGGTCACGCGTCTTTCCTATGTTCCGAAAAAATGTCTTTCGACAGCCTTCGAATCCTCCAAGGATTTCTTTTACAATGGAACATGCTACCAACGAACTTACGAGATAAAAAAGAATTGCAAGCAGCATCCGTAGCTGTTTTAGGCCAACAAAGTCTTCGCGATCGCGACATAGCTCAAGAAATGACGCCAATTTTCGGGCGTTTGTTGCGCAATTCAATAACTAACACGAGAGATTCCAATATGGCGAATGGTCCAGCTGTTAGAATAAACGCTGCCAAGGCTTTAGCCGATATTTGCGTGCGTTTCACAGCTTTGGTAGAACCTTATTTACCCGACATGTGTATAAGCATGAAAGATTCCAATTCCGACGTTAGACAAATAATTCTCGTAATATTCATACAATTGCTCGCCGAAGATTTTATAAAAATCAATGGACCATTTTTTTTTCACATATTATCGATGCTTTCGGACGATGATCCGACGATACGTCAAATGACGATTTTTCTCGTTAAAGATCGTCTTTTGTCGAAAAACAAATCTCTCGGTACACAACAATTCATCAATTCAATATTTCATTTCAACGATTACGAAAGACGCGCGATCGGTAATTCGAGATCAAAGATAAGAACCAAAGAACGCGAAGTTTTGACCTTACCGGGAGATAAAAATACGGAAGAACGTCGTATTATTTACGATTTCATGCTCGAACGTCTCGACGCACCGGGTAAATTAACGATTCTCGTGGGTATTACTCGTCAAGTGTTGAAGAGCCGTTGCTCCGTCAAACGTTCGAACCTCGAACAATTGAACGTTGACACGGAAAAAGGCACATGCGTGTTCAAAGACATGATTTACGTTCTAACGAGCGAACATTTGCAACCAAATTCGTGCAACAAACAAACTTCGGACGATGATAATCTCGAAGAAAACGCGATCGCGACGACAACGACGACCGCAGCCACGTCCGTCATCGTCGAAGCCATGAGGAAACATCGCCTCAACGTACTTTTGCCCGGTCTCGTGGAATTAAAACGACGTTTAGATCACGCAAAATCGAATCTCGTCGGCGACGTTGCCAAGATTGTTTCCAAAATCGTTGGAGATTACAACAAGGATCAGTTGGAAAATTTGTACAACGAATATCCAAATTTGGACAAAGAGATCGAACGTGATATTCGGTAAAATAATATTCGGTTTCTTCTGGCGATGGCGAATATATAAATTCGCGAATTATAAATCGCGATTATGTTTCGAAGTTTTATTGGGAAAAAAAATTGTACAGGAAAGAGTGCGATTTTCTTTTCCGCAGGAAATGCGAGAGGAGAAGGGGTGGTGAGGAGGATTTGGCACGTGGACGGGGTTGGAAAACTTCGACTCCGAAGAAAACGAGGTTGGACGCTTCGTTGTTGATCGATCCCGATCGCTTGCCGCGCATCGTTCTTCGGAGATTATCGAGTTTGACGTATCCTAGGATTTCCGAGTTGCAGAGAATTTCGTCGTCGTTCGGGAATTCGGAAATTGGTTTGGGGAGTGGAAAACGGGGGATCGATCGTTCGAGGGTCGGACGATCGTCGCCGAGAAAGGGAGGACGGGATTTTGCCGACGAAGACGTCGAAAATCGAGATAAAAGATGACGATTGATGCTGGAAATATTTGCAGGTAATTTTTTGCCATTGGGGGGATTTTTTTAATTTTATTTTAATTGGGCAACAATTTCTCGAGGGTTTTTCGCGGGATTTGGGGAATAATGGAAGTTCGAGTTCGGAATTCGTCGGTGGGAATTTTTTCCAGTGGAAATTGTGGCTACGTCGCGTTTTATAACACGACGGAATATTTTACGTGGAAAAAATATCACACTGTTTATTGATTTGTCACGTTGGAATTTGAAACGTTTGGAATTTTTCACAATTGGATTATTCACGTTGAAAATTTAATCTAATCCAGTTGTGTTTGTAATAACAATTGAATCGTTATTGACATAATTATCGTGAATTTGTCGGTAAAATTTCACAGAATGCACAGAAAGTTGTGAATTCGAAACGATAAAAAAAATATATAAACAAAAGTCTCACAAACTTATAATTCTAATAATAAAGTGAAATTTAATTGGATTGGGATTATTCACGTTGAAAATTTAATTTTAATCCAGTTGTGTTTGTAATGTCAATTAAATCGTTATTGACATGATAATCGTGAATTTGTCGGTAAAATTTTACAGGTACCGGACCACCGTTGTCTGCGATTCACATAGGACCGGAGTACGACCAGGTTCTCGAAATTTTCGTAGCACGCACCGATCAAGATCCAAAAACGCGACCCAGCGCGAAAGGTCTCGTAACGTTCTTCCAAAATCACGCTAAAATCGCGCCGTTGACGAGGCACGAAGATGATAAATCCACGAGTGAGAGATCGTCGTAGAATTTATTGGAAACTGCAATTTTTTTTTTTTTTTGCATCGTTCCGTGCCTTACGAGAAGAAAATACGTTTGAATGAATGAAATCGATGGAACGTATTTTTGTGATTCGAGACAATTGTCGTCGCGTCGTTTGACTTAACTGATGTGGTGATAACTTTTTTTTTCCTTCACATATCGCACATTAGGGTGGTTTGATTATATTTTTTTAATTTTTCTTTTATTAACGGCATCAGGAAATTTGTGGATTGTGGCCTCAAATGAAGAGAAAAAAATTGACGGGTTAATTAATATGGATGGATATTGAGTAGTCGCCCAACGGCTATGAATATTTGTCCTTTGAACAATACAGGAAGACACAGTTTTCATCATTTAAATGATAATATCTCCGCGAGTTTTCAAGCTACGTCGATTGCATTAGGCTCATTTTAAAGCTCTTTCAACGATACATAAAACCGCAACCGGACTTCTCTAATTTGATCGCAACTTCCATTTGATATTCATCGATTTAATCATACCGTCGATATCGATACTTCAATAAAAATATTATTTATTCATGGAAGTTGCGAACAACTTCGAGAAAACTGAAGATTATTTTATGTATCGTTGAAAGAGCTTTAAAATGAGCCGAGTGCGATCGACGTAGCTTCAAAACTCGCGGAGATATTATAATTTTAATTATAAAATTTATGTTTACCTGTATTATTCAAAGGACAAAAATTATATAATTAAATAATATAAAAAATTAAATAATAGCCTTTGGGCGAGTACTTAATATCTTTCCATCAATCTGCAAATTATTCTGTGTTCATTTGAGGCCGCAATCTATAAACGTTTTCCAGAGCCGGTAAAAAAAAATCAAATTACCCTAACACTAAATATTTTTGCTAAATATTTTTTAAAAACTATTTTTACTGAAATATTTATAGACAAAAGTTGCAATAAAATCCGTCAAGTACGATTGCGGTTTTATGTACAATTGAAATAGTTTCTAAATGATTCCAATGCAATAAACGAAATTTCGAAAGTCGTGAAGATATTATCATTTGAATCACGAAAGCTCCGTCTTTCTGTATTATTCAAAGGACAAATAATTAATAGCCTTCAGGCGAGTACTTAATATCCATCGATTAAACCGCAAATTTTTTTGTGTTCCCTTGAGGCCACAATCTATCAACTTTTCAAGTGTCGCTCGAGAAAAAAAAATCATATCATCCAAATGGCACGAAATACTGTTCTATCCCAAAATTATCGATAATAAAATAAACGAGCAATCTTTGCGGCAATCCACCATCTTGGAGGAATGTCGGAAACCTTTGAAGTTCCCTGGGGGATTGGGAGACCTAAGAACAGTCCAAAAATCGCCTCAAAATGACCCTATTTCGGTCATTTTGACCAATTTTTGGTCTTTTTTTTGTTTTTTCTCAGGTCTCCCAATCCGCTAAGAAATTCTGGTCTTTCCCAAGCTGAAAAATGTTACTTGTTTCTACCACCAATCAGACGTCACAGTATGCCTTTATTGTGACCTAAATCTGGCAATTCGCCCTGTCATTTTAGTCAAACGGTTGAAAAAAACAGTTGAGACAACGTTTTTGTTGATCAAACTTCTCAACAAAAAGTTAAAAAGCTTCTCAACTGTTCATCTTCTAAAGTCAACCATCCTGCGTTTTCTGTGGATGGTTGAGTGAAAACCATCGGTTGAACAACCGTTGAATCAACCATTAGGATTCTTTTTTTACCGGTTGACTTTGTAGTTGTAAAACTGTCCAAATTGAACCGTTGATATTTTCGGTTGACTTTGCAGTTGCCAAAAATTGCTAGGCTGTCGGGATATCGTGAATATGCTGTTTTGATACTACAATAATCTTGCATCAATCGTTACGTCGATATTCGATCGTACCACAATCACGGTTATCACCGAGCAATTTCACGATTACGCACCAAGATACGATCGAAAATTACCAATGAAATTATCTGAAAAAAATTATAATATAACGAAATATCTGTCTGAGTAAGTTTTTCGCAGACGTTTGTCGAAGTACTTAATTAGAGTATATTTCTGTTAATTGGAGGGTTATCTTATACCCGTAAAAAACAATGTTAATATATACATATATTTTTTTTTTAATCTTATGGCTGAAAGTTTAATAAAAAATGTGAAATCAAAAAATTTATTTTTTATTTTACCATATAAACTTTGTGATGGGAATTTTTTCGTAATTATTTCGAAAGATCAAAGTCCCGTAGAATCCGATTTGGGTGGATACTTTTTATTTAGGACCCAAACTGGGGTTTAAAAGCGTATCACCGAAGAAAATAGAAATAATTTTTTTTTTAAACGGTCTAATAAATATATTTTGTATTATTCTCAAAGTTTTTTTTTCATTTTTTTTCTTAATTTTATAAATAGATTGCGATGAGTATGAGTATTATAACTATCGTTGCTAGGCAGGTCATTATTTTCCATTTTCTCTGAAAGAAAGACAAAAAACAAATTTTTTTTTAGAATAAAAAGAATTAGTTTCAAAATATAGTGAAGGACAATAAATTTTCTTTCGTTCTTGCATACCATTCGGTATCTTTTGCTTCTTTTTTCCGCCTTCGTCAGATCGGCCCGCCCGATATCGACATTTTCCGATGCTTTGCCAGCAAAATATTCCACGCAATTCAACTGATCGCCCTGAAAAATTCACGCGTATCACGAATCGAACGCTGATGATTCAAAGAAGAACGAAAAAAAAAAAAAAACGAGAATTAAACTGCCAAATTACTTGTTTTTCAATCGCGTAAGCCATTTCGAGAAATATATCTCGTATTTCCTTGATGGATTTCTCCAACTTGAGAACTTCCTCGTGTCGCGTCTGAATTTCGGACAATTGTTGCCTCGCGACGCGACTGTCTTCCAAAATCTGAAGAAAATTCATTTACATCACAGTTCGAAGGGTTCGAAAATAATTTCGACGCATCTAGGCCTATTATTGATACTTTCATTGTCGACGAACAGACTCTTCTTTTCCTCAGACTCATCTTCTTCCAAATATATGTTGGTGGAATTGTTGTTGGTGCTTGGTTTTCTAACTGGAATCGGAGGATTGAAAGAAAACAAAATTGAATGATCTTACAAACGACACAGAGTAGCTTTCTTCATTTTATAATAATAATAATAATAATCAACTAATAAAATTATTATTACTATTTTTATTTTTACTATTATTACTATTATTATAATTATAATTAGTAATGAATGAATGAATGAATGAATGAATGAATGAATGAATTAATAATAATAATAATAATAATAATAATAATAATAATAATAATAATAATAATAATAATAATAATAATAATAATAATAATAATAATAATAATAATAATAATAATAATAATAATAATAATAATAATAATAATAATAATAATAATAATAATAATAATAAAAATAATAATAATAATAATAATAATAATAATAATAATAATAATAATAATAATAATAATAATAATAATAATAATAAATAAATAATCAATAATAAATAATAATAATAATAATAATAATAATAATAATAATAATAATAATAATAATAATAATAATAATAATAATAATAATAATAATAATAATAATAATAATAATAATAATAATAATAATAATAATAATAATAATAATAATAATAATAATAATAATAATAATAATAATAATAATAATAATAATAATAATAATAATAATAATAATAATAATAATAATAATAATAATAATAACAATAATAATAATAATAATAATAATAATAATAATAATAACAATAATAATAATAATAATAATAATAATAATAATAATAATAATAATAATAATAATAATAATAATAATAATAATAATAATAATAATAATAATAATAATAATAATAATAATCATAACAATAATAATAAATAATAATTATTATTATTATTATACAGACGATATGTTTCTTAGCTCATGTTCAGAAATTCTCTTTCCCCATCGATTTTGTTATATATTTTTTATTCCAGGACCGAAAGCGATTAGAAAAGAAGAAAAAAGATTTCCAACTGCGATGAAACACTATCATTTGTTCTGACTCAGTTAAGGCGCATACTTATCCGCCGCTGCTGATTCAATAACGCAGAGCATTTGCCGTGATAACGCAGTAACGACTCGTTGTAATCCATCATTACGTCCGAAAACATTTGTTGCATCGTCGTGTATTGCAGGACTTTGATTCTCATGTAGACCGGTCCCTCTCTTGCGACCGTCAACGTCGGAACGTCTTCGGCGTTTGGAATATCCTTGGCCATCGCTTGAAAGAATATTAGGAAAACACTCACATTCGGTTTAAGGGATTATATATAATTGTTTGGGAAAAATTTAGGGATTTTCATGATTTATATCATAAACAAAATTTTTATTCTGACAAACTAAAAAGATTTCGTTAGTATAATATTAAATGCAGTATTAAAAAAAATTACCACAAAATGTCCCATAAACGATTTTGCCATAGTTTTTATTCTAATTAAAATTAGAAGTATTAATAATTAAAAGCCACATTCTGGAGTTTCGTCAGATTTTTTTCGACCGATAGTAATAGAAATTAATAAAAATAAAAATTAAAAAATGATTCTAAATCTTCTGCAATAAAGTCAAACTCGCACTTGCTTCTAAAAACTTTTTTTTTTCTAAATTTACTTACCCATCAATAAGTCTCGGATTCTTTGCGCCGTTTGGCCAATAATAAAAGTTCGACTTTCCAATTCGTTGCTGATATCTAAAATTTTCGCCCATCAAAAATTAAGCATTCAAAACGATACAAAAAATCAAATAAATAGAACAAAAAATACATGATAATAAATAAAATAAGAAAAATAGATGATAATAAATAAAATGAAAAAAAAAAATTAGACTGACCAACCGCTAATGATAATAACGAGATTAAAATTACCTGGATTCGTGTGGGACAGTACATTGTTATGCAAGTCCTTGACAATACCGACGTTCGCCACGATAAGTTCTACCAATTCTCGTATCTTCTCCGCCTGATAATTCATCGAAAATAATATTTCTCCCACACTCCAACCAAATACTTCTTTATTCGCAATCAATTCAATACAGTTCCCACCCAAACCCCCCCAAAAAAAAACCCAAAACAATCATTTCTTGCATCTCAAACCAAAAGGAAAAAAGAAGAGAAAAAAAAATAGAACAATAATTAATTTTTCCAAGAGAAACTTAAATAAAGATAAAAAAAATGTTACGTCAATTTCTGAGTAACATACTTCTTCGAGCACGTTGTTGACTCTCTTATTTATCGAAATTGGCATATGAACGTCTTGCAGCAAACCTCTGCCGAACGTAGATCCATTTCTTCGTAACTATTCGACATTAAAACAATAAAAAAACAATTAAAATCGCTCGTAATAAGACCAAAAAAAAATAAAACAATTAAAATTGTCGGTAATAAGACCAAAAAAAATTGAAGAAAAATATTCTTATCGTCGGATTATTCACTACTAACGGAGCATAATTCGACGATGCGATCGCGGACCATGATCGAGAAGAAACAGCCGATCGAAGCGGCTGAGGACTGATCGACCTGGCCGAAGTACGAGCGAATAAAAAAATGTCCTCGTGGATGGCTCGCAAACGCCTCAAGACCGCAATTACCCGTAAATTTCCGTCTACGTTCGTCTGGCGTCGGGTTTTTCGTCGCATCTGGTGCGTCATCGTGACTGCCATCGCTTATCTTCATCTTATCACAAAGACGAGCGTGATAAAAAATAATAAAAAAGAAAGAAATGTAAGCATGAGAAAAAATTGTACCGAGCAACTGCGTACGAATGCGTTGAATTGGGTTGAAGGTGCGATGCGTTGTGTTGTATATGCGGGACTTTTGTCAGTGGCACGAATGCTATTCAGGTTGACGGTGAACGATTTGCATCGCAAATGAAGACGAACGCCGTGGATGCTCGACGATCGGCCGATAATTGTGATTCACCATCCGGGCTGGGTTATTAAGTTAATAACAATAATAATAATAATAATAATAATAATAATAATAATAATAATAATAATAATAATAATAATAATAATAATGATAATAATAATAATAATAATAATAATAATAATAATAATAATAATAATGATAATAATAATAATAATAATAATGATAATAATAATAATAATAATAATAATAATAATAATAATAATAATAATAATAATAATAATAATAATAATAATAATAATAATAATAATAATAATAATAATAATAATAATAATGATAATAATAATAATAATAATAATAATAATAATAATAATAATAATAATCATAATAATAATAATCATAATAATAATAATAATAATAATATTAACAATAATAATAATATTAATAATATTAGCAATAATAATAATATTAATAATATTAACAATAATAATAATATTAACAATAATGATAATAATAATAATAATAATAATAATAATAATAATAATAATAATAATAATAATCAACTAATAAAAATAATAACAATAATAATAATCAACTGATAAAATTATTATTACTATTATTTATCATTATATATAATTAATTCCCCATTCGGGCTGGGATATTAAGACTGTGTAATAAATTCCCGTAGTTTTTGTGTTTAATTTTTTTTCCCGCGTTTTATGGATTTGTTGGGGGAAGAATTCAGATGCATTTGCAGGACCTTTTTTTGCTCTAAGAATTCATTTGCTTGGGATCCTTTGAATTAACGAATTTTAATCGATTTTCATGCTTAAAGACGAGCTCGATCGGACCATATTTACCGGTGGAGAAGGATTTCAGGAATATGCTTCAACCATAATAACAATAAAAATCCACTTTCATCCACTCCTTCGCATAAAAAAAAAAAAAAAAATCAAAAGATCGTCGATGGCCCTTCTATATACCATTTATTAAATCTTCCAACACAATCTCCTTATAATAACAATAACAATTAACACGTAATTAGTTATTCGTCGGGGATGAATGTCACGTTATTGGGAAGACTTCGATGGTGCGATATATTATTCAAGTGAATGCATGTAAATATATATATATATATATATATATATATATACGTAATAGATAATAGAATGATCGTAGATACAAGGCAATACGAGTCAGTCTCATTAAAAAAATGTCTCCGTCTATTTCATCATCGTCCTAATCGAAACATTTCGACTTTTCGTTTCGATTTCTCGTTTCGACTTCTTCTTTCAACTATTCTCCCTATCATAATTATTACGACAATCGTCCCACAATTTTTTTCCATCCCCCCATTGTCGAAAAAAATTCGACAATCCAAAAAAACTATCAACTAATTCGTACTCAAACGTTTCGAGCGTTTAGAAAAATATTTTCTCGTTATTTGTCGTTACGAAGATTTCAAAGTTTAAAAAATAATACAGTTGCCAACGAACCGGGACGGTATGATATCTATGGTCGAAGGAACCCATATTAAGTAGCTACACGGACTCGCTATCAACTAATAATCCAACAATTTATCATCGATAATAATGAAACAATAATAATAAAAAAAAATAACAATAATAATAATATTTATTTCGTTTGTAACGAATAAAAGGGGAAAATAAATAAGATTGCTAGCGCGAAGTTGTCGTTCTCGCACGTATTTTTTCGCTGAGATAAGTCGCGACTTGCGTTTGGGAGTGGCTGGTCGCTAATTGAAGAGGCGTGAGACCTTCAAGATTCACGAGAAGAGGATCAGCGCCGGCTCCGACGAGTTGTCTCGCCACTGTCATCTGTCCTGTGAGGGCTGCTGCGTGCAGAGCACTCTCGCCATTCTGGGAAAACGAGAATGCAAAATTTTTTGTGGATCAATCGAGGGTTGAAGACGAATTTGGGACGTGGAAGATTATATAATTGTGTATTTTTTTAAAAGGGAGGTAAGGTTAATTCGGCAAAAAAGAAGCATGTTTTTAAGATTTTTTTCTGGGGATACGAATAGTGTAAATTTATTCAATCAATTTCCATGTAATGATACAACATTTAAACAATATTTTCCTAAATGTTCATTCCTAAATATTGAAAATTAAGCGGGTGACAGTGAATCTCCGGAGGCACTTCGAAAAAGTCTGTATTCACGATAACGCAAAATCTACTGGACCAATCGTTTTTAAATTTTGCACACTACTTCGTCACATAATTCACCAGGTATTGTCGAGAGCTTTTTTTTTTTTTAATAATTATTAATTTTACAGCAAGAAATTAGCTGATTTTTATAGCGAAAATCGGTTTATTTGCTTCCAAGTGCTACGAAAAAATCAAAAATCAAAACAAAAAAAAATCCCCTAGTGATTACCTCGAGAAACATCTCCTTTAGCGAATGCATTTTGATTTTTTCGTTTCAGATGATTCTTTTGCGAGTTATGATGAACACCGCAAAGCAACTTTTTTTGGAGGCGCCTCCGGAGATTCACTGTCACCCGCTTAATTTTCAAAATTTTGGAATGAAAATTTAGGAAAATATTGTTTAAATGTTGTATTTCTATATGGAAATTGATTGAATAAATTTACACTATTCGTATCGCCAGAAAAAAATCTTAAAAACATGCTTCTTTTTCGCCGAATTAACCTTACCGCCACCTTAAATCTGTTTCTATGTTTTTGTTTTCCTTTTTCCGAGATAATACAATATTACAACATACATTATTACATTATTGAGACAATATTATTTCGACTTACAGGCAGAATACCGAGGGAAGGTCGGTATTTGAGAAGCTCTCCTATAACTGCGGTATGTCCTTTATGAGCGGCTTTGAAGAGCGCAGTCGCACCGTCCTTGAATTCCAAAATCATTCGTTGATAACAAATCGTGTGATGAAATTTCGCAGTTTTTGTATTTTAGTTTTGCCCTCGCAATTTTGCGATTGGTTGGGCAAAGTATATGGATGTATTCGCAAGTTCTTTTGTTGCTTTTGAGGTTCGAAGGGATCGTTTAATTTAAAAAACAAAACGATTTTCCGAAAGTTCTAGAGTGGTTAAAAAGTCTTGAGGTGGTTCAAAATTTGCAAAATGAGAACATTAAATGTGAGGGCATAGATTTTAGCAGCACTGAGTGTCCAGCTTTGAACCCTACAACTTTCATCGGACTCATTTTATTGTCTTTTCTTTTCCTGCAAAGTTATTCAACCGCATCTTTTCAAATGGTACACCCAGTATAAACAGTATATACTTATTTTCCCAAATATATATACTTTAGTATATAATTAACGCAACAAATTACAAAAATGGGAATAAAATCTTAAAAAATGACGGAACATTTATTACCTAATATTATTATAATTTTAGTAATTTTACTTTGTTGTTGTTTTTTTTTATTATTTATTTGAAGGAATGAAAACGAATAAAATTGTAAGATCAAAGTTATTCAACCGCATCTTTTCAAATGTTACACCCTGTATATACAGTATATACTTATTTTCACAAATATATATACTTTAGTATATAATTTACGTAAAAAATTACAAAATTGCGGAATAAAAATTCAAAAAAAAAACGTCATAAATTTATTACCTTATATTATTATTATTCTCCAAATTTTACTTTGTTGTTTTTTCATTTGACGGAATGAAAACGAATAAAATCGTAAGATTAAAGTTATCGCGGAATAAAAATATTAAAAAACGTCAGAAATTTATTACCTGATATTATTATTATTTTTTTAATTTTACTATGTTGTTTTTTTTTTTTTAATTGAAGGAATGAAAACGAGTAAAATTGTAAGAGGCACGACTCGCTTACGTGTCTTGTCGCGTCGACCTTAGAACCGGACTTCAAAAGCCTCCTCACGACGTGATCGTGGCCCATCTGAGCGGCGATCCACAGAGCTGTCGCTCCGTCTGTCCTAGCAGCGTCGGTCTTTGCTCCGTGTTCAAGGAGAATCTCGAGTATCCGTACGTGACCATTCTGGGCGGCGATGAACAATGCCGTTGCGCCATCCTTCGCCAAACAAAAGAGTATGAGACGGGTAGAAATGCCGCTGTGATAAAAATAGGGAAAAATGTAGGATTTCAACGACAAAAATCGTTAAAAAACGAGATATTAATCAGCGTCACTTCAATATTTATTTATCTTTGCGAATTATCGAGCGATTGATTGATAAAATTTAGAAAATTGCGCCTAAAAATGGTCAAAGTAATTTAGAAAAATTTTTAAACGAAAGATTTTATTGTTGAAAATTGCTGGATTGAAGCAAATATCTTAATCTTGCGGTAATTAAGAGCTCTTGGACGATCAAATTAATCGTGTGTCACTCGAAAGATAATGAAATTCTTTAAGACACCTGTCATCGATTTTTTAAAATAATTCTTTTAAAAGAAAAATAATAATTTTGAATAATTTAAAAAAATAAAAAGAGATTAAATTTGACAAAATGTCAACAAATGAGTGGGAAATATTTTTTTATAGAGTGTGAAAAGCAAGCCACGAGTGAGGATGAGTATGTGAACTAATTGCACGATTGCGAATGTGGATAAATATTTTTTTTTTCGTATGTTTACCTTCATTTGAGCGTTGACGTTTGCGCCTCTTTCGATGAGAGCCTCGACGACGTCGACGTGGCCGCATTGACACGCAACGAAAAGCGGCGTACCTCCGTCCTAGAGGTTCCAAAGACTATGATATATTTTGGAAAGCGGCGGGACGTTTGTTAGACTCGAATTAAGGGGTTATATCTAGTGAGGGAAAATTAAGGGATTTTTGGGATTTTTTTTAGCCATGTTGGGATAATTTCATTGGAATGCACTGTGCAGTATAAATTACAAGATATATTGAGGTACTTGTATGAATTTTTTCATGGAAAAATATTCAATTTTGGACGAATAATGGCGATTTTTCCGAAAAGATCGATTTTTGGAATTTTGAAAATTAGGTTTTTGACCCGAAAGTTATTTTAAAAATCAAAATTTTGCTCAACCCTTCGTTCACGAACTGCGTTTGATATTATACTAACGAAATTTTTTTGGTTTTTATATTTCATATGAGCCGTTTCAGAAATATGCTCACCTAATCTTTGAAAAAAGTTGTTTCGGGAGAACGGCGATAGTTCCCCCAAAATTGAAAACTTTTTCATCAAAAAATTCACGTAAGTACATAAATATATGTTCTAACTAATACAGCATAGTGTATTTTAATAAAATTATATGACCATGGCTAAAAAAAATCATGAAAATTTCTTAATTTTCCCGCCAAAAAAAAAGATGTACAAATCCTCAACAAACTAGTTAAAAATTTATTTATGACGACTACTTACGATGCTGCAGGAGTCGACAATTGCACCTTCTTCGATCAGGACAGCCACGATGTCTGCATAACCACCCTGAGCCGCGAAGAAGAGCGCAGTCGTCCCTGTCTAGGGTTCATAATAATGTTTAATAATGGAAAACAAACGATTAAAATATTATATTTATTCAACGAGTCAGTAGCAGCACTTATAAATGTATTTTGCCATACTAGACAATTATTTTCGTTGCTTTAAATATTCTTGGGAGGAAGGAAAAATGTTACTGGGACGAAAAGGCAACAAACTTTCACAGCAAATTCATAATATTCGAAATTTCCAGTCAATGCTATAAAAAGTCAAGCCTTAAAAAAACAAAAAAAAAACTTACTAATCTCTTGGCACTAGCATTGGCTCCTTGCTGCAGTAGCTCCGTAACGGAGTCTATGTGGCCTCCAGCCGCGGCTAATATCAATGGAGTTGTTCCATCCTTTGCAAAAAAAAAAATCAAAATTACAATCTCATCCATTTTTTATCCACGAGCGATGATAATTACGACGCAATTGGAAACATACTTTGTCCTTGCAGTCGACGTGGACTCTGCCCGAGTCCAAAAGGACTCGCAGACGTTTTGCGTCGCCTTTAGCCGCCGAAAGATGCAGCTCGACGTCCCAAGGAGATTCTTTCTAAAAAAAAATATATCTTATTTTTGTTTTTTAAAAAGAAAAATTCGAATTGATTGTTTTTGTATGTGAAGAAATAATTTTATTTTTATCTGCGTCGTTATTATTTTTATTGTTGCTGTTATTATTAGTATTATTGTCGTTGTTTTTATCATTTTGCTTGTTCATAGAGAAACCATGGGATGGTTTAAAAAAAAATGTATTTCGAGATTTAAACGTCTACAACTCGAGAACGGTTCAAGCTACAGCTCTCAATTTTTGCTCAGATATGCAGGCTCATAATGTCTACGTAATCTGCACACTAAAGGGAGTCACTAAACATTTCTGAGGGAACTTGCTAAAATTGTATATACATTAATGTTCAGAGGTTTTATTATTATTATTATTTTCTATTATTATTATTATTATTTTTATTATCATCATTATTATTAATATTATTTTTATTATCATCATTATTATTAATATTATTTTTATTATCATCATTATTATTAATATTATTTTTATTATCATCATTATTATTAATATTATCATTATTATTATTATTATTATTATTATTATTATTATTATTATTATTATTATTATTATTATTATTATTATTATTATCATTATTATCATTATTATCTTCTACTATTATTATAATTATTAATATTATTTTCTACTATTATTATAATAATAATTATTATTTTCTACTATAATAATAATAATTATTATTATTATTTTCAACTATTATAATAATAATAATTATTATTATTTTCAACTATTATAATAATATTTATTATTATTATTACTTTCTACTATTATTAATATTATTATCATTTATTATTATTACCGCTATAAATATTATCACAAAACGTACCTTCATAGACATGTTGATTCGTCCAATAATTAACGTCTCCAAGTTAAATAAATTCAATCGAGGCACATACGTAGCCCCACGTAGTCCGGTTCTCTCATTTTTTAATTTCTTTCAGTGCTGGAAACACCGATGTTGCACGTAAGCGCGATTCGGCTAAAGTAAAAGGGAAGTAGCAAGTGTCACGTCATGAGATGACGTGAGACTCCGCTTTCGTAAGCGCGAACGGGTTTTATTCCCGGTTTTGGAATGTTTTGGAATATCCGGAGAACAATTAGCAGCCACCTACGTTTCATCTCGCTCAATCGTACGCTTGATCATCGCGCGACCCGCGCGTGTGACAACTTCGCGTTGTTGGGATGTTGTGTCACTGTCAAAAGAAACGGACAGCGGACCACAGGCTGGACGGTTCACTGGCCTGAGCCACGACGAGTTAAATCGACTGATCAGCCTTGATCAGCCCCCTCCCCGCCCCCGCACCTTACCGGTGGGATTCGCTGGTGGGGGAGGGGGATATCAGGGTTTGGTGGGGAGATGGTCAAGGTCCGGGTTCTGAGTGACGACACCAGGTGGAATCGTCGTGGCGAGTCCGAAACCAAGAAGACCAGAGACCAAGAGATCGAAACTCCTATGCATACCTGATGCTCGAGGTGGTCTTGTATATGATCGCAAGCTAGGTGGCGCTGACTGCAAATCATTACTTGCGCAGTGCTTTAACGCGCATCCCCTCGGCTAACTCAAGTCTATACGTTACGTCAACGGAACCAGGATGGTTTCAGTTTGCCCCGTCACAGTTTGACCCGGCACAGTTTGACTCCGCAAGTTTGACAGATGAGAGTCACTCTTTCTTTGTCAAACTCAGAGAGCGTGTCAAATGTCAAAGAGAGAGAGAGAGTGACTCTCATCTGTCAAACTTGCGGAGTCAAACTGTGAGCCGAGTCAAACTGTGGCGGGGCAGACTGAAACAATCCCAACGGAACCTCTAAACATTTTTCATCGTTGCTGGACCGGTTTTCATCGGTCAACACCACATGGAGCAGCGCGGTAATTGGCGAGCATTTTTGTTTTTTAGCCTGCGCAAGTAACGAGTGGTAGCCAGCGCCACCTAGCTTGCGGGCATGTACGGTCCCACTCCCATAACTCGAGTTCGATTGACTGGTTTTTAATCTTTTTGAACCCGGTGGTTCGGAATCCACCATTACAAAAACTGTAGGGCCAGTGATACATCAACCATGTTAATGCATCACTATAGGCATGTTTTCAGATTTTCTATATACACGTTTTAGTCCATGGCCGCATGGTCAAAAGTGGTCAAAAGCTGCTGCAAAGCAGCGACCCGAGCCAGCCCCAATCAAATAACTAACTAAAACACTGCATATAAATCCATGGTTCGAACGCAGCCTAGTAACCAAATCCTCCGTTTTCAACGGGTGGCGCCAAAACGCGTTTGCGACGCGTGACGACAGTTGTTGCGGCAATTTCGAAGGCACGATCGTTTGAAATATTTTGACAACGGATAAAATCGTTCTCACAAATGGCAGACAATCAGCAAAGCAGATTCGAGAAATCTCTCGGTTTGCTGACCACACGTTTCGTCAGTTTGTTACAAAAAGCCAAGGACGGCGTTCTCGATCTCAAAGTCGTGAGTACGATCGTGATATTTCATTTTTTATTTGTTTTTTTTTTTTTCGAATTTACGGAATTTGGTCGCGCCCGTTACGGTCGGTTCGCGAAATTTTAGGTTAGGTTCGTTGCTTCGTCGGCTTGCGGGAATTTCGAATAAATTTTTGTTCATTCGTCGATTATTTTTTTTTCGTTCGTTACGGACGATCGAAGGAAGATTTGTGATATTTATCGCGGTGGGTTTGAGGCGAGGGCTTTGAGATTTTGATCACGAGGTAGTGCGAGACTCGATCTTATCATCGACACCCTCCGTCCTCGTTTCTTCGCGTCATTATCATTCCCGGAGTTTCGGCTCGAGACATAACCTACGCCTGGTACGGACGTTTTTTTTGGTTTTTGCAGAGGAAAACTCGTCCTCGGGGTTCATATTTTACCCCAAACTCACGATGAAAACCCATTCGTACTATACTCATTAATATTATTGTTATTGTTATTTAATTAGTACTAATAATATTGATTCTTTCATCGATATTGATTATCTTGTTTATTGTTATTGCTATTATAAAAATGAAATTCCTGATAGTACCTCAAATATCAATATTATATTATTTTGATGATACTATTATTATCATCGACTTGATAAAAATCATGATAATAAAGAAGACAATCGATCGCGATGGAAGAAGTAATTTTAATAATTTAATTTCATATTCGCCTCCAAATTCGAAGGCTCATTTATTATTAATATTATTATTATTATTGTTATTAAATTGATGATAACGATATTTTATCGATTCTTCCATTCCCAGGATTCGATGTCGATAATCTTTATTCGGAACAACTTTAATTTTACAGGCTGCGGACATTCTGGAAGTGAGACAGAAGAGACGAATCTATGATATCACTAATGTCTTGGAAGGCATTGGGCTCATCGAAAAAAAGAGCAAGAACAGTATCCAGTGGAAGTAAGCAGTTTATTTGGTTGAGACATTATTAAAAATTATTACGATAATTATTATCATCAAATAATTAAATAATAAATTATTATTATTATTATTATTATTATTATTATTATTATTATTATTATTATTATTATTATTATTATATTATTGATATGATAATAATAAGAATATACTAGAATCAATGGATAATTATAATATTTCAATTATTATTCAGTAATAATAATAATAATTTATTATAACGTCCATAAATATTCTTATTACATCTGTTATATTTACTAAATATCTGTTATTATTATTATCTCATTATCATCGAAGTATTCATTTTTTTAAATAACCCTCCTATTGCAATAAATTTCTATGACCGCTAGTTGAATTAATTATTCATAAATTCTACTTTTTCATTGACGATAAATCGAAATTGTTTCTTGGCAAAAATTACCAAGCGTACGTACCGAGTGAGTAAATTGAAAAAAATCATTACGACGAGCGGGAATCATCTGAACGAGGGATAAATTATTTGCAGGGGTGCGGGGCCGGGATGTAACTCGCAAGAACTGGGAGACAAGCTGACCATACTGAAGGACGAAATAAGAAAATTGGAAGAACACGAACAGACGTTGGATACTCACATGCAATGGATCAAACAGAGTATAAAAAACATTGAAGCCGATTTGAACAATCGTAAATACGGTTACATAACGTACGAGGACGTGAAGGAACGTTTCAAAGAAGATTTTGTGTTTGGCATCGAGGCTCCGACAAATACGCTTCTCAAAGTTCCAAATATATCCAAAGTAAAGTTTTTTTTTTCCACCCAATATTCGATATTTCTTTCTTAAAAACTGTTTCGTTTCTCTCCAAGGAGCTCAAAAAAGTTTTTCTTCTTTTAAATTGTTTCTTCAACGATTTAAAAAATTTTTAAATATTTAATTCAGCAAACCACAACGGACACGGAGGAGGAAATAAATTACGAGATGTTGCTTAAAAGCAGCTCGGGTGAGATTCAAGTTTACGTCGTACAACCGTTACTCGCAGAAACTTACGACAATAAAATATTGGAAATGCGACTGAAGGCCGAAGAGACGAAGGGTCTGAAGAGAGACAGAAAGGAGACCGAAGGAAAAGAAGAATCGAGACCAAAGAGGAAAGCCGGAAGGTTGGTTTCGTTGCATTATTCATTATATTAATAATAACTAATAATAATAATTATAATTATAATCAATAATAATTATTATTATAATTATTAATAATCAATTATTATTATAATTATTAATAATCAATTATTATTATAATTATTAATAATCAATTATTATTAGTATTTTTTTTTGCATTAGATCGTGTAATAAATTCCCGCCCTTTTTCTATTTTTTTTTTTGCTCGCAGTTGTGTGATTCTTGGGGTATTGCATATGTATATATGCATTCGCAAGTCCTTTTCTTGTTCTACAAATTTATTTTTCTGAATTTCTGGAAACGGCGGGAATTTGATACGCGACTTAATAATAAAAACACAAGTTCGATTTTTTTTTCGTCAATTCGAAGATTGAATATCAGAAAAAAAATCGTTCTCATCGCTCCTATCGCTTTGAAAACAGGAAAACTATGTTTTCGATCTGCACGGAGCGTAGATAAAATAATATCACAGATTATGGTCTCATTTGGGGATGAACAATCGTAAGCTCAGATTGTTCACTTGGAGTACACCAAACAAATCGATAATTAACGTTTATCGTCGGCGAAAAAATTAGCATGGCAAGGAATTAAGTGAATTATTGGTTTATTATTATTATTTTATTATTTGGTTTCTAGATTCATAATTTTTTTATATTTTTTTAATTGTTCTAGTTTATTATTTGAGTAAATTTTTATTTGTTATTATTTTTATAGATCGTCGAAGGGAAAGACCAAACTCGAGCAGACGTTGTCCGAAGACGATGAAACGGATGATCCTGAATTGTTAGAAGCTAAAATCATACTCAGCGACGTTAGTACGAGTAAGTATGGGAAAGAAAATGTTCTTATATATTTTTATCTTAACTGCGAGGCTAAATATTACGGAAAATTCTATAGCAACAGCAATTATAATTAATTACACAGCTATGTAATTATAAATATTGAGAAGAAACGTCCTAAATCGCTGGATTTAAACGCTTCTTTCCTCTCATGTAGTCAGTGATTTTTTAAAAGTTTTTTTTTTTGGATCCTACTTCACTAATTATCTTTTTTTTCTCGAATTTTTTCAAAGTTGCAATAAAAAAAAATAATAAAAATTAGTAAGATAGAACTCATTTCAATTTAATGATTAAAACCCCTTAATTTCCATAAACTATCCTTCCTATCATCATATTTTTTCACCTCGAATAAAAAATCGAATACTTACTTCTCTCAATTTTTAGATCTCAATTTCTCAGTCATCAAAATTAATGTAAACATTTTTCTTTTCTCCCCAATATCCGGCCTTAATAATTCCTTCGACAATTTCAGATCTTTTACGACCTGACGAGAATTTACTCGAAGAATTTTATTCGGACTGTGAGTATAAAACAATTAAAAAAAAAAAGAAAATTTTAAAAATTCGTCGTAGCATCGTAAAAAATTCAATTACCTCGTTTTTTTTTTCTCCAGTTTGCGGACCTTTGATAAGATTAAGCCCGCCGCCGGGGGAAAAGGATTATCTCTTCAATCTCGGCGAGAACGAGGGTATCTTCGATCTCTTCGACATTACGGCGAAATAACCGTAACCCAACGAACGCGTAAAAAAAAAAAAAAATCATAGACAACGCGAGTTTTTTATTTTCTCGCCAACGAATTAAGTCCGGAGCCAATTTGTTCGGCCAGAACAATCGAGTTACATGATTTTATTCGCAGTTAATCATGAATAATAACCGGACTGATCAAAATCCAACAGCCGTGTAAATAAAACAAAAAAAAAAAAGACGAAGAAAAAACAAATAATGCGAGATAAAAAAAATAAAAAAAAGATCTGAAATGAAAACGCGATTGCACGACGACAATGACGTTACCGATGTCGGTATACAATCCAAAAATAACTACTTTGAAATATTTTTCTATTATTCAGCCTTTTATTTGTTTGTAATAAATTATTTGTGTCAATGCGATCGGATGAATTAATTTCAGTTGATTGTAAAGCTAATAAAGTTTAGTTGATAGAAAAACGACAATGAAAAATCTGCCTTCTGCAAGGTTTTAATGATTTTTCAAAATTAACTGCGACGAGCTATTTTTTTTTCTCACGAAATTAACAAGAATAAAATTATTGAAAATTATTGTTTTCTGAAAATGTTCGAATCATTGAATGACAAAAATTTATTTGGACCGATTGGTCGAGTTTATTGCGTAATGAGTTGAAGGATGAATAAAAGAGATATTTCGGAGTAGAGACAATGCGATCGTTTATGTTATCAACGTTGTAAATCGATCCATATACCGGATATAGATGTAATTTACAAAAAAAAATATATATATATGGATATATATAAAATAAAGGAATTGTAAATACAGATCTTGTCTCAATGGAATTCGATTTACAGGAAAAAAAAGTGGAATATAAAAATAAAAAGTAACCAAACCGAAACAATTCTAGCGCACAAAAAAAATTCTCTGCCTTTTGAAAAAAAATATCCGTTAAATATAACAAAATATACAAGAAAAAAGTACGTAAAATATGAAAATAAAATGTACAGAAACAGAAATAACCTAAATATAAAAATAGAAAGTAAACAAACCGAAATAATTCCACCGTACGAAAAAAAATTCTCCGCCTTTTGAGAAAAAAAAATACGTTAAATATAACAACAAAATTTACAAAAAAAACAAAGAACCCAAATACAAAAATAAAAAGTAAACAAACCGAAATAATTAACGCGTAAAACAAGAATTAATCGTCTTTAAATTTTCTTCGATCGATTCTTCTTCGGGTTAATCGGCCGAATAATGAAAAAAAAAAAAGAAGAAAAAAAAATCCCGCGAGACAGAAGATACGAAAGCGTCTGGCTGCGCTCGATAATCGTTCGCAGTGACTTGCCGAAGGACAGATAAGAATGGAACTCGAAAATCGCGTTTCGTCATACGTATATCAACCATTCGGCTCGTGCGTTTCATCGAGACACGGAGGAAGTTTGCCAAAAAGCATGTAAGTTAAAAGCTGACGAGCGCCTGTTTGTCTAACGGCGTCCTCGTTGCGTCTTCCCAGCATCGCGACGGAGTAATGGACCGCCAACGCAGCGGAAAAAAGTGCGATCTAAAGCCGCAAAAAAAATTAAAAAAATAAATAAAATCGATAGGTGATTTTTCCCCCGCATTTTTCTCCAGTTGACCCTAGATTGATCACCATACGAGGGAATCCCCGGCTCGCATTATTATTTTTTTCACCCGCTAACTTCCGACGGAACTTTATGGAAAAATCAGCGTTTGTGCTTTGAAGCTTTCGGAAATTGATCGTATTTTTTTTTTAATCGAATAAAATGATTGGGATGGAAGAATGAGGGAGAATTCGATGGATAAAACGCGGAAATACGACGATTTCGTCACGAGGTGACCAGACTAGTTGGTGTCTTTTCTTTTGGCGACGTTGCCAAACTCGCGGCGAGTTCCCCCACGCGCGCTATATACGGGGTGTCCTATTTTGATTTATATATAATTTGGGTTTCCACGAAAAATGAGGGTTCAATTGAAAAATAGTTTGAGTAGAGTTTGGAGGGTTTGGAGGGGGAAATCCGTAAAGAACAACCATTTCTTTTCATTTCAAAATGGCGGCGCTGTGATGAACATATCAAAATGGAAACAAATAATATTACATTATTTAATTATTCATTATTATTATTAGTAGTATTATTATATAATATTTTTTATTTAAAAAATATATATTTTCAATAGTTTTCATCAATCACTGTTGTATAGAAATTTTTCTGGCCGATCAAAGTCTTGGAAGTTGAATAAAATAAATTTAAATGCTCCCAAAATTCAACGGAAACCATCTTTGTATTATATACACGTTGTCGGGATTTTGACCGGTTGGGATATTGTCATTTGAAGCTATGTCAATTGGGTATCTGTATCTTCGGAGCATTTCAACCGCTAATAGCGTGTTAAGGGGTCGATTTGACCCGCAAAAAATGTCAAAGTTCCGGCGTTTTCCCACAGTTCATTTGTTCATTGTCATTTTTATAATGAATAAATTCCGGAAACGTCATAAGTCAAGATTTCATCGTAAAGTAGAAAACCTGAGCTTCATTCATGCATTTTTAGAGATTTTTAAGTTAACATTTTCTATGTTTTTAAAGCCTTGTTTCGATTCGACCCCACCATACAGTTTAAGGGTGGGCAAAACAACGATACACGTATCGGTTTGATTCCGTTTATCGACCTGTTGAAACATTGATCGAAACAGTCTTAATATTGATCCCCACCCGAAGAATGAGTCGACATTATCCAAACATCGTCACTAAAATCAAACCTCACTTTTTAATGTCACACGGACCGAAAGCATCAACGTCATAGTGTCATTGCGCTTACAATTTTTCCGAAGCAAAACAAAATGGACGAATCGGCGGCGGAAACCTCAGCCATAACAGCTAGATGAAATAATCAATACATTGACAAAGTTTAGTCACCAAAAACTCGATATTAAAAATAAATGAGCAGTCGTCAACAACTTCTTATTCTTTTCCAACACGTGTACGACTGTACTTCCGCCACTAAAATCCTCAGATATTCAATAACGTTAGTTCGGTCTTCATACGTCTATCCTCCATCTTTTTTAATAAAACTTTTTCCACCGTTATCAATCTATATCTCCGCGTCGATGCTGGGGAGAAAACCCTTACGAAAAAATTCGAAATAGCCGCGCATGCGCGCGCCGCATCATTATTAGAAATTATCATCTATATCTCGATGATTTCGACCAATCAGCTTTAATTAAAAGCGAGAGTTTCAAAACCATCCGTAGTCTCTCTTTCCATCGCGATTACAATTTTTCTCGCAGCATCATCGGTCCATATTTATATATATCGATGGAATAATTGCGCCAAATGCCCAAACCAATCAACATACGCCATAGATACACAGAGATACCGCCAATACCCCGAGAAAAAGTGAAATCGCAATAGAAAGATAAAAGATAAAAATCATTCTAAATCTCCCTCGCACGCATCCAAACCTGATTGGTCGACATCATCCCCATCGAACCTCTTCGACCAATCCCCTTCGACTTCAAGCGAGAGAGCTTAGAAACCACCCTAATCCTCTCTCTCTCTCTCTCTCTCTCTATCCCTTTTTCCCGCAGCATCAGCGGTCCATATCTATAAGTCTTTGGTCCAAACGCGTAGCTAAATTCCAATTCGAAAGCGCGCGCGTGCACATAATCGCACGTACGAGAATAATAAGGGCGCAAACGACACGAACCAATCACGACGTTTACGTCTTCGTCGTTTCTCATTGTCGCGTCGTCGTTATTATATGCGCGAGATGACCCTGAATGAGAAAGTCAGCGCAGCGACCACGAGCGCGAGAACGTGGGCGAGAGGGGCGGGAAAGGGGAGGATCGAGAGCGTAGTCATTGCTGTCAAACGTCAAATGCTCGTTTCGTTACATCACGATAAGCTCGACTAAATTTTTTTTTAACTTCTGTTTTTTTTTTTTAATAAATGTTTCAGTACTACGCGAACCCGGCACGACGATTATTCAGTGCCAAAACAATAGACGTAAGTCTTGAGGATTCAATGAAAATAAATGAAAAGTGGGAAAAAGAAATTAGAAGAGTTTTCGTTGGTTTGTTTGTGAAACGACGAAGGACGATGAGAATAACAGAATAGATAATGATAAGAAAACATACGTCACCTGTTAAAACGTCGTCTGCTACGACGATTCAAACGTCAGAAATAAATTTTTTCGACCATTGTCGCAATCGATATTATTTTTATCGACGATAAAAATGTTTTTTTGATAATTTTAATTTGTTTTTGAGGTGTTTGATTGTTTTTTTTCTTTGTGTATTTTTCAGTGGCCGAATCGCAAAGATGAGAGTTTTTTTTGTGAAATTTCGCGAGGTAACGCAGAAGTATCCGGTAGTTAGGGGCATGGCGTCGTACAGTTTTATTTGGCCCGTCGGGAGTTTGCTTCAACAGAAGATATCGGGGAAGGAGGAACTGGATTACACTCAAGCGTTGAGATTCAGCATCTACGGAGGTTTGTTCGTTGCGCCGACTTTGTACGCTTGGCTGAGGTGCACGTCGCGTATCTGGCCGAAGAGCGACCTGAGGTCTGCGATTACTAAGGTAAATTTGTCATCGTCGCAGAACGCAAGCTCGTATTTGTTTGGAAATTATTTTCTTTCGATCGGTCGAGTTTCTATCGATATTGCTTTTTTTGTGACTTATTTTTCTGTATTTATTATTCATTTCTCTATTTTTTAGTACTTTTTATTATTATTGTTATTATTGTTATTATTATTATTATTATTTATTTATTAATCATTCATTATTTTCTTTGAAACGTTCGAGTGTCGATCGATATTGATTTTTTTATCGCTCATCTCTATTTATTATTTATTTCTATATGTTTGAGTATTTATTATTATTGTTATTAATCTTATTTATCAATTTTATTGATTATTCATTTCATTATTATTATAATTGATTCCTAAATAATTTCTTGGAATTGTTCGAGTCACAATCGACGTTGATTATTCCATTCCTTATTTTTCTGTATTTATTATTTATTACTATATTTTTTTATCATTTATTATTATTATTATCTATCAATTTTATTTGTTATTTATTCTCTTATTATTATTATTAATTATTTTATCTCTTATTATTCATCGCTCATCTCTCTGGATTTATCATTTACTGCTATATTTATTATTGTGATGAATTTTATTTTCCATTCATTATTTCTACATTTATTCATTTATTTCTAATTATATATTCTAAACTTCCAAATTTATCAATAAATATTTTTTCCGATTTAACGAAATGATTCGATAATTTCTTGTCAATTCCAGGCCTTAATAGAACAAGTTACTTATGGACCAGCGGCGATGTGTTGCTTCTTTTTCGGAATAAACCTTCTGGAATTCAAACCAATTTCCGAATGCACCGAAGAAGTCAAACGAAAATTTTGGCCGACTTACAAAGTAAAAAAACAAAATCCATTAAAGTTCAAAATTAAACATCAAAAACTCGCAATTTCTCAACGAATCAATCAAATTTTTACGATTACAGGTCGGCGTTTGCGTATGGCCGATTTTACAGACGATTAATTTCGTTCTAATTCCCGAACACAATCGAGTCGTCTACGTCAGCATATGCAGCCTCATGTGGACGTCTTTTCTTGCTTACATGAAATCTTTGGAAGCGCAACAATTGCAAGAATCCATGAAAATCGAGAACGCAGCGGTGATCAAAGAACCTTTGCAAAATACCGCGAAAACCAAAGCCCCGACGATCGGTCAATGATCGATCGTAAAATTTTAATCAATTAGCCAAATTGCCATTCTCGATCAAATGTTTTTTTTTTTTTTTTTTTTCTAATTTTAAGTAGGTTCATTAAATTGGGAGAAATAACTTACGTACGTATCGTACGCTAGGTATGACACGCTTTCCATACCATTCCTGGAAGAGAAACCAAAAAAAAAAAACAAAAACTTGAAACGAAATAACAAAACGAAAAAAAAAAAACGAACGAAAATTGTATAATTAGATTTAAAGAAAAAAAAAACGAAAGTTCGAAACTTCGAAAGTGTTCACGCGTGACCGCGTAATTTGAAAGTATTTTACGACTTTGTCACCCATAAAACTATTTTTTACTGCATGTGAACGACCCGAGGCGATTTTTTTAAAAGTTTTTTTTGTCCTTGTTATTTCGAACAGCGAGAAACTATTTTTCATAGGTTTTGATGAAACTTTGAGAAAAAAGTGTTGTAATTAGGTGTTTATCGGTGTTTGTAGGCGTTATCTACAGATAGGAGAAGAAAACGTTTGTTATCAAAGATCTCTTTGTGATAGTGCGGACTGGATTCGTGTTGTTGACAATAAATGTAATATATATCTGTACCATACCGAATGTACAGTAAAATCTAATAATTTATCGTTATTTCGTCAATTGCGTGTTGGTTTTTTTTACTAAACCCGAACGAAATTTACCTGATTTCGTATCAGCCATTTTATCGAATAAATAATAATAATATGAACAACTATTGATGTTATTTCAATAATAATAATAATTAAATTCACCTTTTATATCCGACATTTTATCAAATAACGGACAACTTTGGGCTTTACTATTTGGCATATTTATGATATTTACTGAGCATGTTGAAAAGCGAATGATCAAATTTTTTTTAGATTTCTGTTTCTATTATTTTGGCAGCTGTCAATTAAGGTATTTTTTATTTCTTTCGTTTTCTATTTTTTTTCAAGTATTTTTTTCACATACTTGCGCTGTTGAAATTGTACATTGAAAATCGGTTTTTGACGTGAAATTGTCTCAGCTTTTCGAAGAAAATTTTATTTTTCCATTTTAACCCTCGAAAATTTGTTAAAATTGAATTTGAGAGTAAAAAGCTGCTTTTCGGCCGGTGCCTAAATTTTATGATTTTTTTGAATGATTCGTTCGGAAAGCTGAGAAAATTCCACAAGACATATATATTTTTCGAGTTCGTTTCTCCGTAAATTTTCTCTTAATTAATTACAAAGTAGAAAGTCAATATAAACGAACCAAAAAATATGATTTTCCAATTTTTCAAAAATAGCAGTAACAGAGGAAAAAAAGTCGATGAGTTGCACAAATGCGGGAAATAATCGTTATCTTCATGCAATATTCATTTCGTCACATTAAATCTCAAAGTTCTACCAAAGATAAGCAACTACTTATCTCCGATATTATATAAAAATTTAGTTTGTAAATTTTTTAAGAGTAATTAAAATTAGATTCTTTGATTAATTTAAATTTTTCTAAAGACAAGTCGTTAATTATTATGAATAAGAATTAAAATGAGACAAAGATGACAGCGAAAGGCGAAGGCGCGACATTTTTCCATGCGTTTTTCACACCGTTAGATCGACGCGCTCTCTACAAACAAAAATTGGCATTAATTATTCGGTAAAAAAATAGTAACACAGTATTTGCAGTTCCATATAAAACTTACATGTTTTTCGGTGTTGCAGCACGTCATCTTGTGCAGCTATGTGCAGTTATTACAACTACATGCGTGTCAAAACAACCACAATGTTGATTTTTAAACGATAGTCACGTAAATTTCGTTAAAACGTTTTTTTACGTTGAAACAACACGATGTACACGCTTTTGAACGGATTGTACAAGTACTTGGTACAAAAAGACGAATATTTCATACTTATTCTGGGTCTTGACAATGCAGGGAAGACCGTAAGAACCTCATTAAATTTTTATTTCGAAATTTATAGGTTAGGTTCACGTTGTTTTGAATTGATCACTGGAACATTTTTTTTTCTTCTCAAAATTGGATTTGTTTTGAGTCACGCAGACGTATTTGGAAGCTGCGAAGACGAAATTTACGAAAAATTACAAGGGAATGAATCCCAGCAAGATTACGACGACTGTCGGACTTAATATTGGCAAAATCGACATAGCCGGAGTGAGGTTTAATTTCTGGGATCTCGGAGGACAGGAAGAACTTCAGTCTTTGTGGGACAAGGTATTGAATGCTCTTGATGACCTATTATATATTTTTTGAAATCTCATCGCTCAATAATATTTCCCCATTTTCGTCAGTATTACGCAGAGTCCCACGCCGTTATCTACATCGTCGACTCTTCGGATCGAGACAGAATTCCAGACTCCAAGGAGACTTTCGGTACGAATTTAATGACCTCACAAAATCTTTCTTCCTCGCTCTTTGGCAATTGATCTCCAATCAATTGCCGAATTCAGACGAAAAAAAACTAATCACTTATAAAATTTTACGATTCTTCGTTTTGGTTTTATCTATTTTTCCTAACGTATCGTATAAATTTTGTTATTGTTTTGTAATTTTGAAGATCGAGTCATATCGTCCGAGCACCTGATCGGAGTGCCACTTCTCGTTCTCGCTAACAAGCAGGATATTCCGGATTGCATGGGAGTTCGCGAGGTCAAACCGATATTCAATCAAAACGCGCATTTGATCGGTCGAAGGGACTGCATGGTCATGCCGGTTTCCGCCCTCAACGGGTGAGAATTTTTATTCTTATTTGAAACCTTTTTATCCTAATTTTCTTCATTTTTTCTAATTCTATATAGTTATATATAATAAGTAATTAAAAAATGTAAAGAATAAAATTTGTATTAGATTGATTTATATTATTGTCATTAAATTTACTTAGATATTATTATTATTATTATTATTATTATTATTATTATTATTATTATTATTATTATTATTATTATTATTATTATTATTATTATTATTATTATTATTATTATTATTATTATTATTATTATTATTATTATTATTATTATTATTATTATTATTATTATTTTTATTATTATTATTATTATTATTATTATATTTATTATTATTTTTATATAAACAATAAAATAATTTTTTTAATAATAATAATAATTATTATTATTATTATTATTCGTATATAAACAATAAAAGAATTTTTTTAATTAATAAAAAGCACGATAATTCATAAAAATGGTATTTTCGATTCGTTCGTTAACGAAATCCACGAACGAGATTCAATACGAGCTATTAATCGATGCTGATACAATCGACAAGATATTTAAAAAATTGACACGTCAAAACGAATTAATTCGCAGAGACGGCGTGGACGAGGGAATTCACTGGTTGGTGGACTGCGTCAAACGCAACAGCGACGTTCGACCGCCCCGCAATCAAGACGACAATTGTTTGTCGTGAATGTCAAGTCGTCTTCTCAATCGCGAAACCACAAAACCCGCGAAGCCGTTATTAACGTTATCTCTAGCTATATCGATATTATTTATAAAGAAAAAAAACGAGAAGAAAAAAAAAATACAATATTTATCTATCGGACGGGAAGCAACGTCGAAACCTTTTCTTCGTCCACGATCGACAATCGCGATCGCCTTTCGCGCGATAAATAAAAATAAACGGTTCGAATCGAACGGCAGGAAGTTGAAAAAAAAAAATTGGAAAAAGGAAGAAAAATGAGGAGAAAAAAAAGGTCAATAAATTTTATTGGTGATCGCAACGAGGCAGATTGGTCTCACGGCTCGTCGGCTGATATAAACCGAGTCACCGAGATAAGAGATAACGAAAACGAGCGCGCGCACACCTTGCGAGAGCAACGAGAGGGAATAAACTCGTTCGTTCGGGTTTTGTCAGTTGATAAAAAGTTTGCGCGACATCGAGGTGTAAAAACAAGCTCGTTGGGAGTTTGATATACGACGATCTCGCGTTTAAAGAGTCGTTGAACGTCCAATTACGGTGTTTGGTCACGTTTACTCGCTGTTTGCGTTGATTTTGTTGGCTCTGCAGCAGCACCGGCAACACAAACGACGGGAAAAGCAGCAACAGCTGCAACATGTGGTACTACGAGCCCGAGGAGTGGAGCGTTTTACCTCCCGAATTGAATAGAAGGTGAAATTTTGAACCGCCGTCCGTAACATTGCCTTTTTGGGGACATTTTGTTAACAACTACTTCGAAAAATCGAGTCGATCTTTTTTTTTTTTGGGTGTACGAAACATCCGAAAAGTCTAAAGAATTTTTATCAGATTTTTGTTCGGTTTTTCAAACATTTATTTTTATTTATTTATCATGAGTCTATTTTTTTTATCAATTTAGTTTTTGTTTAGTATTTCGTTGGAAAATATTTGGTGTTGTTATTTTAATATACTGACTCCAAAGAGTTCAGTCGATCTATTTTTTTTTTATGTATAAAATATTCGAAAAATCGGTCAAATTTTGTTGTCAAATATTTTTTAAGTTGTACAAAAAAAATGTTCATTAGTCATTTATTTGTTATTAATATATATTTTTTTTAAATAAATTTAGTTTTTGGTTAGTCATTTCTTGGACAATTTTTTGGTGTAATTATTTTAATGTACAGACGCCAAAAAGTTCATTCAATCTTTTTTTTTCTCATGTGTGAAGCATCAGAAAAATCTGACAAAATTTTGCAATACTTCTTGGAGATTCTATTTTATGTTTCAATAAGTTTTTTTCTACGTAATTTATGGGGGATTTATTTTGCTGCGATTATTTAAATTGAAAACAATGGACGGAAGAAGGATTTTTGGTTGTTTCCAAAAAGGTTTCGTGTACTGACGGCGGGTTATTTTTTTAAACCGCGAGACATATATCGACGATAATCTGTCTCGTACACGTTTTACGATTATTAAATAATTCAAGCAGTTGTGAATATTTATCATATGTGAGATATTTAATCGTACGGTGCAAATATTTTGAAATTAATTGATTCGGTGAATTTAATTTCATTGATTCAGTGCAACTTGTACGATTGAATAACCATGCAAGAGCGACAGTACGCGTTCAACTGTATCGCGAGAATTATCTCGTGGCGAGGCAATGACAATACGCTTATCTGAAAGAAAAAAAATTGAATGATATTGAAACGAGCAATGCTTTGCGACTGTTGAAAGTACGATCGACGCTCGTCAAGATTTAAATCACAATTTTTGAATTTTTTGCTTTAATCGAATCGAAACATCTGTGTTGTGTTGTTGTTATTTTTTTTTCTTGAATTTGAATAGTTATTAATGATATTTCAGTGGTGCGTTGATGAGAAGTGAAGAAAATTTGTTATCAATATTTTTGTCCATGAGAAATTGATTATAGAGATATTTTATTTTGGAGCACATTTCATTCGTAGCGAGTTTTATTTCTAACAAATGTAATTTGTAGGAAATTTATTCGTAGCAAATTTTATTTGTAGCTAATTTTGCTTGTAGCAAATCTTATTCGTAGCAAATTTTATTCGCAGAGAATTTTATTTGTAGCATTTTTTATTCGTAACAAATTTTATTTGTAAATACATCCCGAAATTGTCATATTTCGCCGCATGATGCACGATCGAAATAAGCGTAGTTAAGCCTCAAACCCGACGGAATCCATCGTAGTAACGCAATGGCACGATAATTCAAAAACCGATCGAACGAGTGAAAAATCCTACAAACATTTTTTGAAAAGCTATCAAGAGATTATGTATATATCGTTGTTTCTCCCTTAAAAAAGTGTTCAAACGTCGCGGGTGTACATATATAGCGACCATCGACCATCGACATATAGATATGGACCGATAATACTGCGAGAAAAAGTGAAATCGTAATAGAGGGAGAGGAGACTAGGTGGGTTTATCCCTCTCTCACGGAAAACCCACATTGACATTTTCGACACATGTCGAAAACCCTAGATATCATTATTTTCCCCAACCCTGGTAACCGTTGGTAGCCAGCGCCACCTAGCTTGCGGGCATGAATGTTCCCACATCGATATTTTCGATGTGACATGTCAAAAACCCTAGATATCATTATTTTCCCCAACCCTGGTAACCGTTGGTAGCCAGCGCCACCTAGCTTGCGGGCATGAACGTTCCCGCATCAACATTTTCGACGTGACATGTCAAAAACCCTAGATATCATTATTTTCCCCAACCCTGGTAACCGTTGGTAGCCAGCGCCACCTAGCTTGCGGACATGAACGTTCCCGCCCCCACCACTCGATTTCCGTCTCCAGGTTCTTGGTTTTCTCGCTACGTACGCGAAGTTTGCGGTTGAGTGGGTCGCTCGTGTGTCAATAGATACATATACAACACATGCATGTATAAAATACAAACATATATATGTTTGTGTGTGTGTATGTCGTGTGTGAGTGAGTCACTCGTCTCCTCGTAGATCGTTCGGTGGTGTACCAGTTTTTCGTGTTTTTCCGCACACGAAATTGACACCCGATAGGCCCGATAGTAGACTACTACGTAGCGCTACGTAGGCTCGAAAAATCAAAGTCGGGCACTGTGGGTTGGTCATAGAAAGAGAGAGAAAGCGAGAGAGAGAAAGAGGAAACTAAAGAGCGTGTAAAAGAGAAAAATATATATAGAGAAAGAGAGAGAGAAAAAAGCCCCAAGCAAGGCCCCGATTACGATAAAATTATGTGCTTGTGGGCAAGAGGGTGACACGACGAGTACGTGATCGACTGATCGTTGTTTGTGTGTCGGTTTACCAAAAGCGGTACGTATGCCCAAATACACACGCCCACGCACACCCACGAGAAGAATTAAAAAAAAATAATAATAAATATAAAACATTTTTATCGCTTCAACGAACGAAATATTCCGTTGAACGAAAATAAAAAAAGATCCCACACAGAAAAATAGAGAATATGAAATAAATTCACCCAAATAACGGATGAGAGATAAAAAACTGAGGTGTTGATAAAACGGTGATAAGAGGGAGATTTATTGAGAAAGAACGAGATCGAAGGAAAGGCAGAGAGGTTAACCACGGATAAAATATATATATAGATGACATATAAATGTTACGCAAAATACGATAATTTTATTCTTTTTTATTATGATTTATTTACTTTTTTTTCTTTTACTTTGAAGTAGGCAAAGTCAAGATTCAGGTGCGGATATCGAGGGGGCCCCGAGGGCGCTTAATTCGCTTTTCCCCACTGCCACCGCGACCACCATATATTCCCGCAATCGCCCACGTAAAAATCCCTCAGACATTTTTCTCATCTCACTTCGGTGTACGTTCGTGCACGAAAGAAACACTTTTCGGTGTCTCTGCCATCCTCCCCCGCCGCCCCTGTCGTCGTAAGCTCGAGGCGAGGCTTTTAACCCTGATTTTACAATCATCGACGACTTTTTCTTTTCTCTCGGAACCAAAATAAGCGAAGAAAATACGAAATATTGAATTAATAAAAACGACGATTAAAATTCGTTGGATGTGCAATTTTTGGGGTTAAACGGAGTTGGTGAGGGTACGTGCTGTGAAAATTAGGAAAAGAAAGAAAAAAAAAAACGTAACCTTAACGAGTGAGTTTGTACAGTTACCGGATATAAACGACGCGTAGACGACGCAGCAGAACGAAACATACTCGACCCACAAAACTTCCTCGTGGCAAAAGCTTGTTGCTGTTTGTATATATCGTAGGTTTTTTTTGGGGTTTTACTGACATTTTTCCGATTCTTTTTTGTGTTTTTTCGTTGTTTTTTGTGGTTTTGAAACGGTTTAAGGACTTCGGTGGTCCTCTTTGCCCCTCTCTCCCCCCCGTAGTAAAGGAGAAAACGTCATCTGTCACGCGACTGTAATTCGACAACTTTCTTTTTCATTGACAGATGTCAATCGCGATTGTATTGGTACGACTGTACTAGAAAGGGATTATTTCTATGTTGTTTTTTTTTATTTTTATTTTTTTTTTTGGCATCGAGCTATGTAACCAAGATGAGGTTGTGACGATTGTTGCAATTATTCATTGGAGCTGCGACTGATGTTTGGTTTATCCGTTCTTGAGCCTCGACGAAGTTAATTTTCTTTCAGTTTTTTTTTATTGGGTTATCGAGAGCTAACATTTTTTGCGGTATGAACTTTTAGACTCCTCGTCGGTGCTGCGTTTTTGGTTTTTCTTTTCTTGCGAAACGACGCGGCAAAGACGACTTCGGTCTCTTCGATCTCCTTCCTTCGATGTTTTTTATTTCTCTGTGGCTGAGGCAATTATTTTTTTGAGTTTGGCACGTCAGTCGCGAAGTTTCGACGTATTTGGTTTTTTAATTTTTGTTTGTTTTTTTTTTGGGTGTTTTTTTTAATCTAACCGTGACTGTGTGCGCTAACAGGATTGTAGCCGTACGATAGGACGATTCGGAACTTGGATTTCGGTAAATCGTTTGTCGTTGCGGGCTGCCTGCTGCGGCTGGACGCGAGAGCAGAGTTTTTGTTTTGTTGACGAGCGAAGAGCGAAACCGAGGCTAAAAGGAAACATTGTGAAATCGCGTTGAGAAACCATGAATGCCTCAGAACATGGGTAAAGACGACAGTATTATTCGTACTTTTTTTTAATGATTAGACTTCTCTTGACTTTATTTCTCGGATCGTTACGTTATAATACAATTTATTTTGTTATCGAAATATGTTTTTATTAATTTATTTCAATATGAAAAGAAAACGCTGTTGTTTTTTCGTTTGTGATTGACGGCAATATGTCGGCATTGAAATATTAAACTTCATTTGATCTTGGAAATCCAACAATTATAATAATGACAATTGCAATTTTAAATTATTTATTTATTCATTAATTTTGTCTTCAATTTTATTTTTGTTTTTCTCATTTATTAATCAATCTAAAGAATTACATCCAAACTTTCAAATATTGTTGATTTGGGTTGTTGGCAAAAGTAAATTAAATTTCTCGGTAAATCTTAAGATTCTATCAATTTTATTACAATTTTCAAGATTTTTACTTTTTATTTTAATTCAATCTATTTAATATTTTTTAATTTTTCTTAATTCTTAATGTAATATTAAGTTTATGATATATAAACATTATCCTCGATATAAATTTTATACAGATAAGAATTAGAGAAATAAAATTTATGAATTAATTCACACACACTCGCTCGATACAGTTTTCCAAGAATTAAAAAAAAAATATACAGAAATTCTACTATCGCAGGAATTTTGCAGATTTCACTGTTTCCAATATCTATTCATCTTGCAAAAAACATTTTTTTAATAATTAAAGATTCTTCCCCTCAAAAAGTGACAAATTGCCTAAAAAATTTGAACGACAAAGACTCGTAATTGCGTTACTACGATGGCCGATAGTTTTAATCATTCGAGCGCTTCGATATCTCGTGTGTTTAACCGTCGTGTGCGTGTTTATTAAAAGCAGCATGGCTGTGTACATTTTTCCAGGTTTAACCCAGCCTTTAACATGGCCTCCATAAAACAGGCTTTCAACGAAGCTGTCGAACGAGGTGGGTAACTCAATAATTCCGCAGCCAATGATTTTTCTTCCAACGCATTTCATTTCAACGATTTATTTATTATTTTTTTTTTTTTGCTTTGCAAATACGTTTCCTGCTGAAAACAAATATTCCTTCCACACTGTTGCACATGCTTTTACGAGTTTGTCGAGTGAACAATCGCTTATCCACTTCCCTGTGCAACTAAGAACGTCTCGAGATGGAATATTCGAGTGGATAGTGGAAAAAATTGGCGTATTTTAGGAATTATTATCTCAAAAACTATTTTTTTCAAGTAATTAAGTGAAAAAAAAATCCTACGTTGCGAAGGGCATCGTACATCACATTTTGAGAATCTTTTAGAAATTTTTGTTTCGGACGAACCGACTGCGTGTAATCTTGGCTACCGCAGTTCGTGCGAACGAGGGACATTTTTTACACCGGCTATGACAGCATCGCTCCCAGTCGATGTATATTTATAAAAAAATTTCTCAGCATACCCCAACATATATACTCTCAAATAAAACAAACCCGGATAAGATCGAGCAAATACTTTTTGAGATAATAATTCCCAAATATCCCCTATTTTTTCCACTCTCCACTCGGATTTTCTCCCTTAAAAAAAGAATAAAACGAAACAAGGAACGAAAAATTCGTTCCGGCAACAACAAAGTCATTGCATTCGCTTGTTTTTTTTTCTTTTCAATAAAATGTGGTACAAATGTACAGCACTTAACTGCATCACCGGCTTTGAATGATCGAAACAAAGACGATAAACAAAAAAAAAAATCCAAACACGCTAACACCAATGCACTCGGATAACATATTCGTTAATTTCAAAAGTATCGACAGTGAGAATGCCAGCTCCCACACGTCTGCGAGACCTCATAAGGCAAATAAGAGCGGCGAGAACCGCCGCCGAGGAACGTACGGTCGTTAACAAGGAATGCGCGTACATAAGATCGACGTTCAGAGAAGAGGACAGCGTTTGGAGATGCAGAAATATCGCTAAACTTCTTTACATTCATATGCTCGGGTAAGACGAATTTATTCACGTCGAAAAATAAATAATCAATCGTAATTTCGTTTACAATATCTTAAGTGGCGTGAAAAATCATCGAATGAGGTTTTTTTTTCGTTTATCAAAGATTTAATTTTTATTCGTATTGATTTAATTCAATTTCAATTTAGGGAACGATGGATTTTGCATCAAATTCCGTAGCTTTGTCACAAAAGTAGTGTTAATTTTTAAAAAATTATATGTTTGTTAGATTTTAGTATTGTGTTAGGTTCAATGTCAACTATTTCAATTTCATTTCATTATATTTAAATTTAAATTAATTAAATTAATTAATCTCCAAATAAATGTATTAATAAAGAATAAATAATAATAAATTCGTAATAAATTTATAATAAATTAATTTATTTATAATGTGCCTAACGATGGTTTCGCATTAAATTCTGTAGGTTCGTTTTTCATAAAATATGTGTAGTCAATCGTCCGTTATGACAATCTGACGATATTGTCAATAGAGATTCTCATAAAGTCGTGAAAAGCAGTCAATTGTTTTTTTTTTTTTTTTAAGTTAAGATTAAATATTTTTGCTTCTGTGAATAATTACAATCTCATCATTCTTTCCATTTTATCTTATTGATGTTGAATCAAGAACGGTAATAAAAACAAAAATGTTGTAATTTCAGCTATCCGGCGCATTTTGGGCAATTGGAGTGTTTGAAATTAATAGCATCGCCGAGGTTTACCGACAAACGAATCGGCTATCTCGGTGCAATGTTGTTGCTCGACGAGCGACAGGACGTACATTTGTTGATCACCAATTGTTTGAAAAAGTAAGTTTCCATTGATTAAAAAAAAAAGAATCTTAACTCAAAGAAATTTTATTGCCTTCTACTTTCTTCGAATCATTATTTTTTTCGCGTTCAAGCAACGATTATTCCTTTTTAATTCAATTTTGAACCAATCATTTATTTTCGTGCAATCAATGGGTTTTTTTTTTCAACTCTGTATACATTTTTTTTTTTGTACAATAAATAATTATTTCTTCCTGCTTCAACTTCGTACGAATTATTTTTCTCGTGCGAATAATGGTTGGTTCTCTATTTTTTATTTATGTTCTTGTAACGTAATCATTTCTATCTCGCAATGAATTGTTGAAAAAAAATTCATCACGTTGATAATTTTTTTTGTCCAATAAAAAAAAACGACTAATAAAATAATAAAATAATGAATAATAATAATAAAAATAATAGTAATAATAGTAATAATAAAATAATATATGTAGGATTGTTCCTTTATATTTTAACTTTGCACGAATCATTTTTATCCGGCAGAGAAATTAATCATTTTTTTTTTTCAAACTTTGAATGGATTAAATTATTTTTGGACGATAAATCATCATTTCTATATGCTTAAACTTCCCACAAACCATTTATTTTCCAACCTAATTGTTGTTGTTGTTTCTCAACTTTGTACGAATCTTTTTTGTGCAATTAATGATTTTTTTTCCTTCAACTTTGTACGAATAATCAAATTTTTCTTCCACGCAATGATTATTTTTCTTTTTCCCGTCTCAGTGATTTGAACAGCTCCACGCAATTCGTAATCGGACTTGCTCTGTGCACGTTGGGTGCGATAGCTTCGCCGGGAATGGCTCGTGATCTAGCTTCGGAAGTCGAGCGATTGATGAAATCACCGAACGCTTATATACGCAAAAAAGCGGCTCTTTGCGCATTCAGAATAATTCGTCGAGTTCCGGAACTCATGGAAATGTTTTTGCCAGCCACGCGGAGTCTTTTGACGGAGAAAAATCACGGGGTTCTCATAACCGGAGTCACGCTAATAACCGAAATGTGCGAAAACAGCGTAGACACGTTGAATCATTTCAAAAAGGTGAGAAACAAATTGAGCTTCATCGTGTTTTTTTTTTTTTTTTTTTTTTTTTTTTTTTTTTTTTTTTTCTCGTGCAAACAGTTCATCATCGAGCGGCCAAGGCTTCCCGTACGATTTGTCGTTGATTTGGAAAATCGTTTGAAGTGTTTTTGAGAGGGAAAACATTGTTAAAAAAATTTTTTTAATGTTTTTTTATGAGGTGAACTTTTTTTTTGAGTGGTAGAAAAAAAATTAATAATATTATAAGTGTGGTTTTGTCTTGTCTAGGAATGCGGCCACCGAGAGGTAAATTAACATTACCGTTCGCTGTGTTTTACTACTACTGTTATTATGTTTATAATGCATGAGCATAACGTATGGGGAGTGAACGTGTTAAATCACCGAATTTAAAATCTTCTATCCCGTCAATGTGTTCGTTGATTTTTTTTTAGTGTCTTTTGGATGTTGGGACCTCACTAATTTTTTTAAACGATTTTTTAGAGCCGTTTCCTTAGCCCATCCTTTTTTTAAATCAATAGCAGTGACCTCTTGATAAAAACGGGAGATGGGCAGAAGGGTAGAAAAGATCTGGGAATAAAAAATAAAAAATTAGTGACGTGGAACCAAATGATACTTAAAATAAATAATAATAAAATCATTGACCACATCGGGGGATGGAAAAAATAATTATAATTAATTATAATATAAATATTAATATGTATTATTATATTATTATATTATATTATATTATATTATATTATATTATATTATATTATATTATATTATATTATATTATATTATATTATATTATATTATATTATATTATATTATATTATATTATATTATATTATATTAATATTATATTATATTAATATTATATATTATTATTATTATTATTACCGTATAATTATAATTAATAATTTCAATCCGGTGATTTAGGTTGGAACGTTCCTCGCCATATATATTTAATATTGTATTTAATATTATGTATTCAAATATATATCTGTATTAGAATGTGTTTCGGGGAAAAGATGTAAATTTTACAACTTTTCAAACAGCTCTATTCAAACTACAGAGAAATTAATTATCAAGGTTAAAAAAAAAATAGGTTGTAAAATATAAAAAATTGATTGAGTTATCCTGCCAACTGTGGTTAAAAACATAGTTTCAGAAACACAGAAAAATAATGTTAATATTCAAAAGAAAATAATAATAATAATTTTCCCTTACAGTTTAAAAGTTAATAAAAAATGTGCAATCAGCTATTTAAACTTTTTTCAGCCCGCGCAGGCGTATGTGACCTCTTAAACTATTTTTTACCCCGAAACACACCCTAATATATACATGTATATTTTTTTTCCAAGCTTGTTCAGCATTATACTCGTTTATATTGTATCTCGTTTCATCGTATTACGCAGGGGACAATGTTTCATTTTTTTTTAAGTTTGCAACACTCGATTAATTAATTTTTTTCTCGATAATCGACGTTCTATGATCGCAACTTGCTGTTCTCGTTATTATTGATATTTTTTATACTGTTCAGGTGTCTAAAGAAACTGAAAAATTTATGATTGATAAATACATATTCAAACGCTGTGATTATACAACTTTTTTAAATTCTATTTTTATTGGAATATATTGAGAAGCTCTCTCAATCATTTCCAGTTTTTTTTATTTAAAAAAAACTTACACAATGGTCTAATTGAATTTACGAGATTCCTTCGGACATTTTTAAGATAACAAAAAATCATGAAATTCAGTCTCGGAAATTAGACACGCCGTTGAGAAAACGAATCGTTATAATTATTTATTCCGCAGGTGCATTTATTTCTTTCGTCTTCTTGCGCGTTAATGGCGAACATCCGAGTAGACAGAGGAAAAAAAAGGTCGATATTTGTGAATTATTATCTCAAAAACTATTCGTTCGATTTAATCCAGGTTTGTTTCATTCGAAAGTACACATGTTGAGGTATGCTGACGAATTTTTTTATAAACATATATCGACCGGGAGCGCTGCTGTCATGGCCGGTGTAAAAAAATGTCCCTCGCTCGCACGGTCTGCGGTCCCCAAGATTACACGCAGTCGGTTCATCCGAATATTTATAAAAAAAATTCCTCAGCACACCTCAACACGCATACTTTCGAATAAAACAAACCTGGATTAAATCGAACGAATAATTTTCGAGATAATAATTCCTAAAATTCACCTATTTCCCTACCTGTTCGAATATTCCCCCTTAAATTCTTCGTCGATGGATATTTCTCTCCATCGCATCTCTATCTGGCTGTTGTACCTACTACCAATATCTCTCAACAAATTTTATCGCAAATTTCGCATAAATTTATTTTGTATGCGTTTTTTAATTTAATTTTTTCCAATTTTTTATTTCACGATCGTACGAATATATCGAATTTTTTTTTTTTTTTTTCGTTATTCTGTTTCTCAGATCGTACCGAATCTCGTTAGGATCCTGAAAAATTTGATACTCGCCGGTTATTCGCCGGAACACGACGTTTCCGGAGTTTCCGATCCGTTTCTTCAGGTAAAGATTCTTCGTTTGTTGCGAATTCTCGGTCGAAACGACGTCGACGCTTCCGAAGCTATGAACGACATTCTCGCTCAAGTCGCGACCAACACCGAGACGAGCAAAAACGTCGGTAACACGATACTCTACGAGACCGTTCTGTCCATAATGGATATCAAATCCGAATGCGGTCTGCGAGTTCTCGCGGTCAACATACTCGGACGTTTTCTTCTCAACAACGACAAGAATATTCGTTACGTCGCTCTAAACACGTTGCTCAAAACGGTTTACGTCGATACGAGCGCTGTTCAGAGGCATCGGTCTACGATTTTGGTAAAATAACTTTCGATTGATTCATTTGGAAATAATTTGCTCGAAAATAATAATAATAATAATAATAGGAATTTTTTAATAGCTGTTCCGAAGCATTTTTACTAGTACTTGTATTTCTTTTACGGAATGATTCATTTGTCAATTATGTATTTTTGTTTTTTTTTTATTTTATTGATTTATTGATGAATCAATTATATATTTTTTATTGATTGATCAATTTATTATTTTATTGATTTATCAATTCCTCAATTATTTATCTTTATTGATTTATTTTATTGACTCATTAATTTATCAATTATTTATTTCTGTTGATTTATTTTATTATTTTTACTTAATTTGTGAATAACATATTCTTGCTTTTTTATTTGATTGATTTATTGATTCATCAATTATTTATTTTTTATTGATTTATTAAGTCATTAATTATTTATTTTATTGACTAATCAATTCCTCAATTATTTATCTTTATTGATTCATTTTATTGACTCATTCATTTATCAATTATTTATTTCTGTTGATTTATTTTATTATTTTAATTTTTACTTAATTTGTGAATAACATATTCTTGCTTTTTTATTTGATTGATTTATTGATTCATCAATTATTTATTTTTTATTGATTCATCAATTCATTAATTATTTATTTTATTGACTTATCAATTCCTCAATTATTTATCTTTATTGATTTATTTTATTAACTTATTCATTTATCAATTATTTATTTTTGACGATTTATATTATTAATTTAATTTTAACTCATTAATTTATCAATTGTATATTTTTGTTAATTTATTCAATTTATTCATTTACTTATCAATCATTCAATCTGTCTATGAATGTTTATTTGTTTAAATATTTATCGCTTCGTTATTATTCTTATTTTGTTCTCAATTTAATTATTTATATAACATTGAATTATTTATTTATTTATTTATTTGGTAATTTATTTATTTTTCGCGTTCGACAGGAATGCCTTAAAGATCCGGACGTGTCGATAAGACGCCGAGCGATGGAGCTCAGTTTCGCTCTCGTAAACACGAACAACATCAGAAACATGATGAAGGAATTGTTGCTATTTCTCGAACGCGCGGATCCCGAATTCAAGGCTCAATGCAGCAGCAACATTGTCATGTCGGCCGAGAGATTCGCTCCGAATAAACGCTGGCATCTCGAGACTCTCTTCAAGGTTCTCGTTGCGGTTAGTCAATTGATTACGCTAATTTTTTAAAAATGGGTGAAACATTGATATTGATTGAATAAAATTATTCGTATCGATTTGATATTGATGGAATAAAATTATTTGTATCGATTTGATATCGATTGAATGAAAATTTCGATATTTATTTAATATTGATTCAATGAAAATATCGAAACTGATTTGATATTGATTGAAGGAAAATATCGACGTTTATTCGACATTGATTTAATGAAAATATCGACACTGGTTTAATATTGATTGGGGGGAAAATATTGATATTGATTGAATAAAATTATTTATATAGATTTGATATTGATTGGGGGAAAATATTGATATTGATTGAATAAAATTATTCATATAAATTTGATATTGATTGGGGGAAAATATTGATATTGATTGAATAAAATTATTCATATAGATTTGATATTGATTGGGGGAAAATATTGCTATTGATTGAATAAAATTATTCATATAGATTTGATATTGATTGGAGAAAAATATTCATATTGATTGAATACAATTATTCATATAGATTTGATATTGATTAAATGCTTATATTGATAATGAATAAATAATTAGCTCCTGGTTCGATATTGATCGGTTTTTACATCGATATTTCGTACGTTTCTCTTTCATATCTTTCTCGACGCAATGACTTTGCAATTATTCCCCACGTTTTCGCACGAATCGAACGATTTGATTTTTCTTTCAATTATTATTTTTTTTTTTCTTTCACAGGCCGGTAATTACGTTCGCGACGACGTGGTCGCGTGTACGATACAACTTATATCGGAAGCCCAGGCGCAACAGGGTTACGCCGTCAGCGCTCTATGGCGCGCCCTCGAAAAGGACACTTTTGACAAGCAACCATTAGCCCAAGTCGCGACTTGGTGCATCGGTGAATACGGCGATTTGTTGCTCTACGGGCCGCCCATCGACGATGCCGAGGCACCGATAAACGTAATTTTAATCCTACTATCCGGTTTATTCGCGATCTGCTCGCGTGTGAAATTTTTTTCCGGTTTTTCCGTACCTTATGTAGGAATTTGTGTGACGATTGCAATCTAGATTTTCATGCCAACGGGTTTAAAATTTGCTATACGTTCGAAAAACATTTTTTTCTTTATTGTTCGCTGGTGTGTGATTGATGATATTGAAATATTCAAACGTCTTGAGATAGGTTTGAGCTAAGATGGTCAAAATTTTGCACACACTCGGATGTCTTATAGTTTGTAATTAATCGTTTATTTTTATAATTCTCGTGAATTTATTTTACATATATTCCCAGCTCACCGAGGACGAAGTAATCGACGTTTATCAGAGGTTACTCTGGAGCGCTCAGAACACGGTCGTAACGAAACAATACACGTTGCTTTCTCTCACGAAACTCAGCACGAGATTTCAACGTGGAAACGAGTAAGTAATTTGAAAAATAACAAACGAATAATCTATTAAATGTCGCATAAATATTTTCCATGTAAGATTTTTATTACTTCTTTTCTTCTCTTTATTTTATCTTTTTATTATTTTAATAATTTACCGACCAGTTGATTCATTTTATTTTATTTTAACTTTTTCTTCTCTTTTCTTTATTTAATTTTTGAATTGTTTAAATAATTTACCGATCAGTTGATTCATTTTGTTTTATTTTAATTTTATTTTTTAAAGACCTTTGTCGATTTATTTGTCCGCTTTGATGATGATAATATTATTTTAACCCCTTGATCCTCTTCTCAATGAGAAACAGTGAAAATGTTTCAGTACGCCAGTACCTCGATTTTACAGGAAAATACGTCAAATAATCGACACGTTCGGAAGTAATCTTCACATCGAGTTGCAACAGAGGGGTATTGAATTTTCGCAATTGTTTCGGAAGTACGATCATCTTAGGCCGGCTCTGTTGGAAAGAATGCCACCCATGGAAACGGCGAGACCCCAAGCCAATGGAATTATCGGTATGGTCAATGGAGAATCCGAAATCGAAGAGGATAAGTCGCCGAATTCGGCGATCGACGCCGTTACGTCTCCTTCGGACTCGGTACGTTTTGATCCCGAATTCTAATCCGACAGGAAAACGATAATTTTCGTAATTATAATTCATTTGAATTAAAAAAATTTTTAAAGTTTGATGTGTTAAAATTTAAAGCTCAGCATTTTTTTGAATTAAAAAACTTTGAATTGATAGAATTTAAAAAATTTCAATTTTGCATACTTTGTAAATTTTGTAAATTTGAATTTTTTTTTAAATTTATAAAATTCGTATTTACTAAATTTTTAATTTTTGAGTACTTAAAATTTGTGAAATTTTGAATTTCAATTTAATTTGAAGTTCTTATTTGAATTCGATCTTTATCCGATTTAAAGTTCTTATTTTTATAACATATTTATTAAATTTAAAGTCCTCATTTTTATTAATTTTGAAATTGCAATTAATTTAGATTTTTTAATTACCTCGAAATTGAATTAAAAAATTTGATTGAAACTAAATCTCCAATGTAGAATACCTCAAAATTTTTATTTAAATTGAATTAAATTTTTTATTGAACTTGAACTTAATTTTGTAATTCAAATTAAATTTGAATTAAAAATTCCATTGAACTTTAACTTAATTTTGTAATTCGAATTAAATTTGAATTAAAAATTCTATTGAACTTAAACTTAATTTTGCAATTTGAATTAAATTTGAATTCAATTTTTTCGATTGATCTAAGAAATGTTTTTTTTCTTTTTTCAATTATTTATTTCGCGTTATTTATTTTCAGAGTGCTCTGTTGGATCTTTTGGGTTCGACCGATTTGAACGTACCGATGCCAGGAGCGGCATCGACGTCGACGGAACCCACGACGACCCCGGCGACGACTCCCGTCGTGAGCAACAGCGATCTTTTGGATCTGCTGGGCGGTCTCGATCTCGGCAGTCCCTCGAACGTTGCCAATCCGGCGCCTTCGCTCAGTCAGCAAACGCCGTCGCCGAATCAATCGCTTTTCAGTCCGACCAACACCTCCAACTTCCTCGTTAATGATCTTCTCAATTCGTCCGCGATAGAAAACGGTATTTTTCCGTCGTTTAAGGCCGTTCTCTCACGCATATGCTCATTTTTCGAGATGATTTTTTGGGAATTAAATTTAGAAAAACGGTTGAACGTACGGAGTTGGTATTTTGCAGTTACATTTATACATGTTTGAAGCAACATCTTGAATTTTTTCAAAGCATTTTATCCGAAATTTTATGAGATATTCGATGTTGCGCAGGTCATGTCGCGAAAATTCTTTATCGACGGGCGATGACATTGCGGCCGTCCTGGTGGTCGGAAACAAATTTTTTTTTCTTCATTCTATTCTTTAAGAATGTGGTTATCGTTCGGTCTTGCGATAAAAAATTACGAGGAAAAATTTACAAAATGGCGGCGCTTCGAAAACAGTACTGTGATTTTTACAATAAAATCTTGACTTCTCGTGGCCTGGAAAAATAGTAATTACGAAGCAATTAAAGAAATGGAGAGTCGAACGATAGCCTGAGGTGTCGTCTACATGTGTGCAAAATTCCAAATCGATCCACCCAACGGTTTCTGAGATAATTGCATGACCGATTTGAAAAATGTCATTTTGAGAAAAACGCGATTAAAAATTGAATCGCATTCGGTAAACCTTCGTGGCTCGGCTAATTTCACGAAAATCACTTTAGAATTTTAAAGACACATTCTTAAGACCCTAAACTATAAGAATACGAAGAAAAAAAATAGTTTCTTTCCACCAAACGTACGAGAAGACTGTTTTAAAAGAAATTAATTTTCTACGAACTCGTGAAAAATTGTTTCACGTCGGGAATAATTTATTTTCTCGCGTAAAAATGTTCATACGTGTTTATGTTTGTTTTTTTTTATTTTTGCTACAGATGTCCCAAGCATGATCGTTCTCGACAAAGCGGGCTTGAAAATAACCTTCAAGATGGAAAGACCCTCGGACATCCCCGATCTTCTCGTGATAAACATGCTTGCGTGCAATTCGGGAAGCACTCCATTGACGGAATTTCTCTTCCAGGCAGCAGTTCCTAAGGTGAGTAACGATCGTATTTTTCTTTTCCATCAAATATACCAATAACGAGGATTAACACAAATTTCAAAGCAATTCACAATTTTAATCAGGAAAAAAAAATGTCATTCAGCGAATTTTCATTCATAATTTTCCATCGTATCGCAACAAAAATTGTCGTCACAGTCTTCGCGTTTTATTGAATCTACACGAAATAACAATTTCGAAGAAAAAAAAAATCACAAAATATTCAACTGAAAAAGAAAATTAGAAAATTTAATTTTACAATTTTAATTTGATTTTGTTGATTAATTGTACTTAAATTGACATGAATGGATGAAATTAGGGTAGGGTAAGGGGAAAAGGTCCAAAAAGATCTTTGAAAAAATTCGTGAGGTCGTAGGATCCAAAAGATACTCAAAAAAAAAAATGATCCATATTGAGAAAAAATACATTGACAAAAAAATTCGTGCAATCTCGAAGCAATAAAATTCAATCGATTATTTTCTTCAAGACATTCCAATTGCAAATGCTGTCGCCCTCGAGCACGGTGATAACCCCATCGGGCCAAGTGACTCAGGTCCTCAAAGTCTCGAACATCAACAAAGTAAGTCAACCAAAAACCCCAAAAATAATCCTTCGACGCAATTAAAAAAAATCCCATCCCCCAAAAAATAAAAACAAATTTTTAAAAATCTAATCTAAATCTAATTCGTGTTTAAAATTCAGGCCTCGCTGAGAATGCGACTGAGGATCTCGTACACGGGACCAACAGGTCCGATTCTCGAACAAACCGAAGTAAACAATTTTCCGGTACAACTCGGCACCGCCCAGTGACAACAAACCACAAGCATCAAGCGAATTGTACATACGCCTGCCTAAAAAGGAAAAAAAAAACAATAATTAAAAGCAACAAAAAAAAAAAGAAAAAAGAAAAACAAACCCGCGAACTTCGGGAAAATTATCGCCGCCGGTCGAGCAGTTGCGTGAGAAAAGCGAAGAAGAAAAACAAAAATAAACTTCCGTCGCCCGAATAATAATGAATAATATTAAGAAGAAAAAAAAATATAAGAAAGAAAAAAAATGCTGCCCGCTGAAAAGACGCAAAAAAAAAACACGGAGATAAAAATGATTCGCGTCATTGACGAACGTCCCGAAGCCAGAGACGAGTAATTTCAAACGTCTGTGTATAAAAGAAAAGAAGAAAAAAAAAAAATTATCAACGACGATCGTGAGAATTTTGAAGTTTATATTTGAAAATTTTACGATCGCGCGAATTTTTGCAAACGGAAAAAGCGAGAAAAAAAACGAGGAAAATCATTTTTAAAACGCGGAAGGCGTTGAAGAAAGGCGTGAGGAAGGCTTTTTTGCGCCAATCCTCGTCGTTGTTTATTCGTTCGAATTTTTTTCTTCTCCCCGCCCCCTTTTTCTACAACGCTTGTGTGATTGATCGTGAGAAGGAAAACAATGTGGAATAGGAATGAGAGAGCTTTTTTCGCGCGTGAAGCTCGATTTATATTCTGTAAATATTAGGTGCAGTCGCGCGATTTTTGTAGACCGATTGGACACGAGAAAAAAAAAGATAACAGCGTAAAAATGTGAAGAACGAGGCTTGAAAGATTAAAAAAATGATGTAATATCGAAGAAAAAATCGAATAAGCAAAGGAAATTTCGTTCATGCTCGACGTAGTGTTTGGCTGGTTCGATGAGCGCCACTGGCTGATATTAATTATGACTCGTTCCGTCTTCGTTACACTTTTTTTTTGTTTTTTTTTTCAATTTTATCCTGATAAAAGGCGAAATTTTCGAAGCTATTGTGCTGTGCAGTCGCGTCGTCGCTGAAGAATTTCGGTGAGAGAAGTAAATTGCGTGGTAAACGTTGTACTTAAAGAGAGAAAAAATAGTGAAAACGCCCGTGACCAATTTTATTCGCGAAAAGAACGAAATTAATTCACCGGGGATCAAAAAAAAAAAAAAGAAAAAAGAAAAGGAAAACAGTGAAAATTAATTGAGCAGGAAAATGTGTCGGCTGTGTCTGCGGGGCTCGAGTTTTTGCCGCGGTAACGAACCCCGCAATCGTAGGAAAAGTTTCTGCAAAAAGTAACAGCAGCGTTTCTTCGTTTTTTTTTTGTTTTTGTTTTGTTTTTATTCCAAATTTAAGAAGTCAAGCTTTTGAAATTTTTTATTTTAATTCAATTCGAAATTCTAATATGAATTGATTTTAGATTTTTCAATTGAATCGAATTGGAATAAAAAATTGAAATTCAATTTGAAATTCTATGAATTAAATTTAGATTTTTTAATTCAATCGAATTGGAATGAAAAATTGAAATTAAATTTGAAATTCTAATTCGAATTGAATTTAGGGTTTTTAATTGAATCGAATCGGAATACAAAATCGAAATTAAATTTAAAATTCTAATTTGAATTGAATTTAGACTTATCAATTTAATCGAATTGGAATTAAAAATTGAAATTGAAGTTCTAATTTGAATTGAATTTAGGATTTTTAATTGAATCGAATTGGAATAAAAAATCGAAATTGAATTCGAAGTTCTAATTTCGATTAAATTCAGATTTTTTAATTGAGCCGAATTGGAATTGAAAATGGAAATTAAATTTGAAATTACAATTAGAATTAAATTTGGATTTTTCAATTCAATTGAATTGGAATAAAAAATTGAAATTAAATTGGCAATTTTACTTTAAATTAAATTTAGATGAAATTTAATTGAATCGAATTTGAATAAAATCTAAATTTTCCATTTGAAATAACTTCTTAATTTTTTTTTTAACTAGCCAAACTTTTTTCACATCGCGAACAAAGATAATGACGGAGATTCGTTCGTTCTTTTCACAAAGAAAAGAAAAGAAAAGAAATAAAAACGAAAGAGAAATGGCCGATAACGAATTAAAAAAAAATAAATAAATAGATAACAAGTGAGAAACGTATTCAGTATAGTCGCGCATTTTAGTTCCGTCCTTAATGCTTTCAATTATCTTTTTTCTTTCTCTTCGTCGATTTCCGGTGTGTATGGGCGAGCGTTTGTGTGCGTTTGTGCGTGTTTGGGTATCGAATAACGGAAAAATCAAGAAAAAAACGCTTTTATTTGGTAAAAACAAGCCGTTAGTGAGAATCGTCTCGTGTTCGTGTCGATTTATTTGAGTGGCCTTTCTCGAGTCAGCGACAGACACAAAACGCGGTTTCGACGGTTCGTCGTCGGGTGTGAGAGTATGCCGAAGTGGCAAATAAGCTCTGCCTACATGTTCTATCATTATTATTATTATTATTATTATTATTATTATTATTGAATATTAGTTTTATAAATATGATTATATAAGAAAATATATACATACAAATATATATGCGTATATTCTGATATATGTATATATATGTATGTATGCATTATCGATGATGAAAAAGCAAGAGAAATCCGCCGCGGCGATTAAACGGGAGAAAAAAAAAAGAAAAAGCTGTATATACTTTTTAGTGAACCAAGGTGTGAAAATAAAATGTATTTTTATTCCACTAACAAATTTTTGGTTTTTTTTTGACGTCCATTGGAAAGTAATTCTTTTGATTTGGAGCAATAAGTGATGTTGTGTGATATATATTAGGGTGGCTTGAAAAAAAAAAAGTTTTTTTTTTAATTTCAATCAAAATACATTTACTGGGAAGTATCTTGCATCCGGAGAATTCACCCTAAAGATGAACCCGATCGGACCATTTTTAAGGGTCGCGCAAGATTTTTCAATTTTTGCCACTTCATTAACATGGGAAGAACGTAAAGTTTCCATTTAAAAAAATCGTAGCTCCGCCAATTTTATAGCTACGTCGATTCCGTAATTTCCATTTGAAAGCTCTTTAAAAACCCCTCAAAATGGCATGTGGACCTTTGAAATCCGATCGCAACTTCCGTCGATAATTTTGTTTTTTCGTAAGAAATTTTTTTAAGAAATAATTTTTGTAAGACATTTTTTTTTTTCGTAAGACATTTTTTAACTAATTTTTTTCCCAACGATTAATCCAGTAAGACCTCGAGGCGATTTCGAAAGTTTTTTACAACGCAAGACTTCCAAACCAAATCATATAAAACTCAATGAAATAAAATTAAAAAAAAAAAAACAAAAATATTCAACTCATTTAGTACGAATTATTATAGACGTTTATTGAATCTTTTCACCATTTTTCCTTCTTTAACTTATTACATTCGTGCGTATGTTTATCATCGATGAAAAATTCTACAGGCCTATCCGCCTACGTTTCTTCAAATCTCCTTAAAAATAATTAAAAAAAAAATAATAATCATTCTCCCGCAATTAAATTAAATATCTACGAATCCCCCGGACTCGTTCCAACTTGATTGAAGAGTCTGTCTTTGATAATTTGCGCCATAAGACCGTGAATAACTTCTATCGTGGTTTTGCAACTGTCGCGAGTTGCTTTTACGAGTTTGTCCTCGCCTCGACGATCGTGAACGTCGTTAACCCCCAAAACGAATCCTCCTCGACCCAAAGCGACTTCCGATTGTTCCAATTTGTCGGATAGATCGAAAATTTGTCCGGTCGTGTAATGAGTATTCGTCAAAAGACTCGACGAGCTCAAAGTGTTTACCCAATATTTGTTCCACAAAGAATCCAACAATCTTCGATCCAACGAAGATTTGAAATAAGTCACTTCCAAAGAATAATATTGTTTGCAATGAACTCCAAAATCTTCGATTTTGTTCAACGGAATAGTTTGATACTCGGACGGTTCTTCCATGGCGGGTTTGTAACCTTTCGGATAAGTTCGAAAAGCTCCGAGACAAACTTTTCCAGCTGATATAGTTCTCACCGGATCGATGACGATTGCCACGAAGGGTTCTTGAAAGTTTTGATTCAACATTTGGGTCGAAACGTCGATGCCGGACAACCAACAACCGTAACCAGGATGGCTGTGGTACCAACCTATGGCATTTTCTTGTCTGCCGACCTGAAATTGGAAATGTTTCGGTGGCGTTTTTTTTTTTAAGTTGATTTTGGGATGGATTTTTTTGTTTTTGGGTTATTAATTTTTTGTGGGACGATTGGGAGAAATTGTTGAGCGTAGTGTTGAAGTTAAATGTTCGGTGGAGATTTGAGGACAGTCGAAGATGATTTGGAGGACATTTTCAGGACATTTGCGGGTTGTGTCAGGGGATTTATCAAAAGTTAAAGTAGACAAAACTCATCGGATAATTTTAAATCGTAGTCGTATCGCAATGTATCATCGTTTCAATAATTGTTTCTGCTTATGTTGAAATCAGTTTTAAAAAAAACTACTCGCTATGTACATACGTAATTCTCAGCGAAACTAAGATGCATATTCTTATAGAATTATTTTTAATGATATACACTGTCAAACAAGCTCGAATGAAGGGGAAATAAGAAGTTCAAAGACGTTAAATGAAATTTGAGGACATTCCAGGACTTTTCGAGGACGAGCAAAATTCGAGGACGGTTCCAGGAGTTCAAGACTTTAAAGACCGCTGGATAGAATGTAAATTTTGCTTTAATTTGTAACGGTACCTGTTTGGCTGCTTCGATGTAAGCGGTCATGTACTCGTAAGCTTGCGCCTGAGCGTTGACCCTGGTTTCGGTACCTTCCACGGGAAGAGCAAAAGAATCCATGACCAGCATAGTATTGGCCGTCACTTTGCCCAGCAACAGGCCCATCACTTCCAATGTGCCGCCCGATCGTGCGTGCATTACCATTTTGAGCAACGCCAATGCAGATATCTTGATATCTTTGAAGAAGTGGGGACTGGAAATCATGAATCAACACTTGGAAATGTTAATTCACCACTTTCGATAATAATTTGAGTCAAATTTGACGATTAACAGCGACTTTACAACTGTTTGAACTGTTTCAGGCGATACTTCTCGTTACTTTAATTAATTTTTCGACAATTACTCGGTCGATTTATTCGAAACTAAGCATAATCAATCTGTCGATCCTAAATCTTGATGATATAATTTTTTCAGAATTTACGGAGATTTAGTTCTATTTGTTTCGCAACCATTAACGTCTGCGGAAGCCGTTTTTCAATAAGCGACTGTCTTAAATTCATATATATATTTATAACTACCAAATTATGTAGTGTAAAATTCTGAAATAATTGAGGTTCTACTATTCTATCAAGAACTATCAACCCCTAAATTTTCAAGAATTTTGGCGTTTTTTTAATACCCATAGAATGCGAAGAAAGTAGCTGAAAAAAATTAGTTCGGACTTCGCTAAAGGTTCGCACAAAAAAAAAAAACATATAAAAAATAAATTAGATTTCATTTTCAGTGAGAAAAGATGATCCTTCTTACTCTTTTTCCCATGGTTTAGCGGCGAGTATGTCCTGCTGCTCCTTTCTGTCGTATCGGTAAATCTCGTCTACGGTGCTTATGGTTTCTACGTTGTTCGACATTTCCCATGTTTTTTGGGCTATGGTCGACTGATCGCTCGACGTGCTCGCCATTTTCGAACAATTAATTTCCCTCGTAATCTCGTTGAATCTTAATTCGACTGAAACCACCCCAATATCCCAAAAAGTAAGTAAAGTAATAATTTAAGGAACATAACCTCACAAATAATTCGTGTTTTTGAATTATGATTCACGTTGTACGTGATCACGAATTTAGATTTTCGAAATGACGAATTTTGCTACTCAAACGTATAGAATGATTATAAAAATTGTTATATTTACGTGATTGATAGCCAACAATTCAATTTTATGGCAATTTTCTGGCGAGTCCTTCGTAAACAGAGACCTAACCTACTGACATGAGATTAGACTTTTATAGCAGCTTTTCTGTTGGCAGCATCGACATGGACCGATGATGCTGTGAGAAAAAGTGTAATCGCAATAGAAAGAGAGAAGACAATTGCTGGTTCTGAGCTTCTCTCTTTTTACTTAAAGCTGATTGGTTGAATCATCGAGTATAGATAATTTCTACAATCCAGCTTTACCTAGAAAGAGCTCATAGTCTCCTCTCTTTCTATTGCGATTACACTTTTTCTCGCAGTATTATGGGTCCATATTCATATGTCGATGGTTGACAGATGCAACATGCAATTACTTTATGGATTTTACAGGCTATTTTATTGGCCACAGCTGACTGGCTATTGGGCCGCAACTAAGCGCAGCCAATAGCGTTCCTCCGATTCTTCATCAATCCACTTGTCTTCCTCGCCAAATCTCTTCGACGCGGCTGAATATAAATCGGAAATAAAATAAAAGAGCAATTGCCAGACGATTTCTTCAATTGTCACATATTAAGACGGCACTGGCACTAGATTTTCATATCATTATTCAGTTGCGTCTTGAAACTCCTCCAATTTCCCGGTAGTAGGAGCTCAGCTAAATAAAAAAATTTCTTTCTCGAGGCTGCCGCTACACGGCGCTGCTATAAGGAGGGGTTCAGTACGCAACCTTAATCTTTGAGAAAATTGGAATGAGGTAAAACCGTGATACATACCGTATATCTAAATTATCATTGCGATATTTAAAAAATCGCGTGTAAATCGTGACTCTGTCACAATGACAAAGTCGTGTGCTGTGCTGGAATGTCGGTCCGGTTATAAAACTGAACAAATAAAATACACCATTCTTCGTGTGCCAAAAGACTGAAACATTAAGAAGAAGCGATTTCCAGCAGCGTGAAACTACGAGCTTCACACGTTGTTTGCTCTAAACATTTTGAAGATAAATATATACATCGTTCATCCAATAGCAGGAAAGTTTTTTTCATTCAATAGCGAATGAAAACCTTCAAGTTCATCTTGGTGCATCTTTATTAACAGTCTTAGCGACCTCTTACGATTTCAGGATAAGGTTATTTTTTGAAGTACTCAATTAAACAAGCATTCTCTGTCAGAAACATCGAAACGCTCGGGTGCATTTCCCAATTACATATGGTTTACATGAATAATAAGTTAAGGAATGCTGAAGGTGATAACAGATTTATTCCGTTCCGCACGCGACCCTACTCTACCTGAAGCGCCTCTAGCGGACAAGATAAGAACGTGTATCCATATTCCTTAAGCAACGTACCCCCACCACACAAGTTTCGAGTCCTCTATGTAACACCGCGGTGGGGGGGGGGGGGCTCGTTAATAATTTTCTTCTCTTAATCTGGCACCACTGGGCCGAAAAGGAACGAAGTGACATGTTCACAAAAACAATACCACACCTGTTTGTACCTGTTTTGTTCCGACAAGCAACAATATTGTGATCGTGCGACGCAGTGTCGAGTGTCAAAAGTTGGACAGAGTAACAAAATGAACGAGGTAACAAAATAAAATTCTGACATTTGAACATCAATATGTACTTGTGGTCGGAAGTTGTCGAAGAATGTCGATGGTTTCGTACATTGAGGTTAGGTTTTCTGCTGTTTTCACGTTTCGACGGTTTTCGTGACTGCTGTTTACTTCGTTATGATTATATTTTGTATTTTGAGAGTTTTGGAGTACGTTTTTATTAATCATTTCGTTACAATCATTGAAACATGGGGAAAACTGTAGTTGCCATGTTTCACCCATCAACAATAGAGTTAACCCGCGGTAATCCGGCTTCTGTCTAGTCCTGCACCTCCTAAACATGTTGACATGCCTGTAAATTACCATACGAAGCACATTAATTGCGGCAAATCTTTGTCAATGTATGCCTAAACATTTTGTGGCACGTTTGTGGCACTGCGACTCTTCCTCGGCGCGTATCGTCTCAGTTTGATTGTGAATGCGATTGCGGGCAATTGTACATTGCTGTCGCAACGTACAACGTGTATCCACATGTCGCAATGGCTTTGCGAATTCAAAAGCGGAAGCACAAAACAGTAAGAACAAATCAAAGAAAAAAATAAGACTGGACCGCCTGAATCGTAATGAATCATTTAGTAGCTTGGCAAGTAAATACGGCATAGGAGGTACCATAATTTACGATGTTAAGCAGAACCGCTAGAATATTCAAAAGTTTGCCTCGACTGACAAAGTTAAAAGTTTAAAAACTTAAATCGATTATTCAATTCCGTCAAAAGAAAAATCCTTAATCGTATTGCAAACACCTCAATTTTTATTTCCCACAACGGCGCCAATAATGGAAAATTTCGAAATCGAAGATCACAAAAATTAAAAGATACAAATTTGCAATTCAAATCTCAAATTGAAAATAGAAATAATAATTGAAAATTGAAATTTTAAATAGAAATGGAAAATAAAAATAAAAAACGATGAATTGAAATGAAAAATAGAAATTAAAAATACAAATTGAAATTGATAATAGAAATTGAAATAAAAATTAAAAACGAAAAATTAAAAGTTGTACATTGAGAATGGAAAATAGAAAAAGGGAAATTGAAAATGGACACTGGAAAATTGAGAACAGAGAATTGAAAGTTCAAAATTGAACATTAAAAATTGAAAATTGAACATTGAAGATTGAAAATAAAAATTGATAACGGAAAATTAAAATTTAAGTTCTAAATTGAGAGTGGAAAATTGAAAATTGAAAATTGAAAATTGAAAATTGAAAATTGAAAATTGAAAATTGAAAATTGAAAATTGAACATTAAAAATTGAACATTAAAAATTGAAAATTAAAAATTGAACATTAAAAATTGAAAATTGAAAATAAAAATTGATACCGGAAAATTAAAAGTTTTAAATTGAGAATGGAAAATTGAGAATAGAAAATTGAAAATTGATAATTGAAAATGGAAAATGGAAAATGGAAAATGAAAAATTAAAACTAAAAAATTGACATTAAAGTGAAGTCAAACAAATCCCAAATTCGGAAAAATGCTGAACAAAAAAATTGCGCCGCTCTGAATAACGATCGACTTTCCCAAACCCCCAAGACCCCGTCGAGCGCCAATTACGGAACGTTTACGGGGAAAACGAATTGAAGACGGCCGCGTTAATCGTCGAGGCTGCACCGTTGCGCGACCGTGGTTATCGCAGACCCGACGAGACCGACGGGTCTAACGGTTTTATCTCCCGGTGTTGGCCGCGGCTGGTTATAACGTTGCCATGCCATTATCGATTTTCCGAACCGTTTTGTACCGTTCCAAAGAGTCGCGCGCGCCTCGGACACGCACGTCGACCGGGGCGTGGGGTCTCCACCACGGATTGTCCTATATTTTCCGTCCTCGCGAACGTACGAGTGGTCAGTTCGCGTCGTCCAACTTCTCAATCATCACCGCGTTAATTCCCCATACGTTCAACCACAAACAAATACCAAAAAACGATCCAAAAAACCAACAAAATCGTGCTCAAAAAACAATAAAAACAAAAAATCACAGCCTCGGATCGTCTACATAAATAAAATCCACCAAAAAAACTCCTCAAAAACGTATTAAAAAAAATCTAACTACATCGAAAAAATTTATTTCTCGGTGTTTCGTAACGAAAAGAAATGTTCGATTGTCACAAATCGACCGTAATTACCCCGAAAAATCATCGCAACTCTTCATTATCTTCGTCATTGATGAATCTCGGGTTCGCCGCGGCGTTCGAACACCCGAAAAACCCGTCGAAACCTCGAAAAAAATCTTCGTCGTGTCGCGATGCAAATCGACCGTAATGCGAGGAATCTCGTCGTCGATTTTGCCATCAGCACCAGCACCGACATCCGTCGCGTCGACACAATCACCAACGTCAATCCCACAAGCACCAACGACATCAATTTCAACGACGTTAACGCGCCAAAGTCGTCAAAATCAAAATTTCCAAAGACCTTTAAACTGTTGTTCGCTACAAGAAACTTTCGCACCGCCCGAACAAAGACGTACTCGTCGTCTTCACGGTCTTCAATTGCCTCTTCATCCTCAACAAGTGGTCGGTTGGTTAGTGATCGTTTCGATCGTTTCAACGACATTCGTCACAATTTTACCGAGACTTCAAACCCCGTTGCGTCATTATCTAACGTTTTTCATCGCTGCGAATTTTTTAATTCACTTATTGTCGCATTTATCAGCATTGTTGATCGATCCGGCCGATCCACAAATACGTTCGAGACCGACGAACGTCGTTGTACCGGAATTCGATCGTCATCGTCATCTTCACGTTATCGAAAACGGTCGTTGTCATTTGTGCAACATAACGACGAGTTCGAAACGCACTAAACATTGTTCGGTTTGCAACAAATGCGTCGGTAATTTCGATCATCATTGCAAATGGTTGAACAATTGTATTGGACGTAGAAATTATTTGTCATTTATTATTTGCGTCGTATCAGCCGTTACAACGTCTTTGACGATCGTTGGTGTTGCGACGTTTGAAATAACGATCGTTGCCACGACGATCGAAAATTTTGGCGGGAAAATGGATAACGCAACTTTATCGTTGTTGCCATTGCCGGGAACCGGTTCACTGGTTATTATCTCCGTTGTTGGATTATTATCGGCAATTGCGGCGATATTATTGATACATCTTTGTTTTTTTCACGGTTACATAGCTTGTCGTGATTTAACGACTTACGAATACGTCAGAAACAAACGTGAACGAAACGCCGTTAACAACGCTTTGCAAACGAATTATCCGTCGAACGATAACGCGAATAATTATTGTGGACAATCGGGAATCGTGAGCAATACGAATTTACCGGTTAGATATCATTTTTGCAACAACGTCACGACAAATGCGACTATGCACGATCAAACGGAAACGCGAAACGTTTACATATGTTCGACGCACGGACAATCCGATACGACGAATAATTCGCAAGATGGTGATAATTTTAATTCGTTGAATCGTGAAAAACGTAATTTTCATTTATATTTTTCTTACGAAACTCGTAACGACGCGACGTCGATCGAATTGTCATCGTCGCAAACGATTTTGGGCAATGAAACGCGAACTATCGTCGTTGATCCGATGGATTTAAAACCATCGACACCGTCACCGGTTTCATGTTGTTTTTCGTTGATGAATCATCATTCTTGGTCGTCAAACAATTCCTCGAACGATCAAAGAGGTTGCAAACAAAAAAAAATACGTCACGGAACTATCGAAGGTGATGAAAAAACCGTTACCACGAGATCTTGCACGACCGTGAGAAGAATACAAAGTTTTTTGCGTACAAGATTGAGAAAAAATGCTAGACACAGATCGTTGAATGGTGATGGACAGAGATCGAGAAAAAATAAAATTACGCCGATCGCAAATACGGAAAATTTTGATAAGGACGAGGATAATACGGTAAATTCACAGATGCAGTTGCAACCGCAACAATTGCAATTGGTTCAACAATGCGCGAGTGTCGGACCGAAGGAAGAAATTACGGCGGTGCAAATCGGTAGACAACCGGTCAAACTTCCACCGTTGAATTTACCGTCCAAGGGAAGATTTGGTAGCAACGGAACGGTGGAAAATGTTGACAATGCTTTTGCGGCTTTGCCAACGACGGTCAAGAGGGGACAACAAAATTTGAGAATACGAAGACCTTCGTTGCATCGAAGACCGAGATTTAAAATGGGTTCGCACGTTACGCAAACGGCGCAATTGTCGCCTATTCCGGAATCCGAATTGTCGAAACCGGCGTCGCCGAGATCACCGCCGCAATTGAAACATTTTCCGTTTCCACCGACGTTGAATTGATCGCGTTTCGATCGTGGAATTGGAATTAATCGAGCGGGATTTTTTTTTTTTAACGCCGAAAAGAGGATTTTTCGCATGAAGATTTTTTAGGAACTTTTTTTGGATTTGTTGGTGTTTTTTTTTTTTTGTGTGTGTTGTGGTTGGGATTTATGTGGTAGAGAGTGCGAAGGGAGTAGGAAATTGTAGAGATTGGGATAGAAGAGGATATTATATATTTTTTTTAGTTGGATTTTTGAAGCTGCGCAATTATTTTTTTAATTTGAGGTTTTTTTTTAACATTATTTTGTTTGTTGGAACGACGGGAGAGAAGTATTGTGATGTCGTCGTATATTTAGATTAGATCTTATCATCGATTTGGATCAATGTTATTTGGATGCAATTTTTAGGAAATCGATATTGTTTATCGAAATTATTTTTCGTGTTAAGTGAAAGCTTCGATTTACGATTTTTTTAACGACTTTGATTGTTGTGAAGAAATAAGAAGGAGATGGCTTTATTATTTATTTATTTATTCATTTATTTATTTATTCATTTATTCATTTATTCATTTATTCATTTATTTATTCATTTATTTATTCATTCATTTATTTATTCATTTATTTATTCATTCATTTATTTATTTATTCATTTATTTATTTATTTTTCATCATAATAATTTAAAAATCCATATCACCGTTAAGTTTTTACATAGATCTATTACTCAAGTTTCACGTTTGAAAATAATAAGCAGAGTAAAAGAATGAGCTTCGGATTAATGTTATTTCGATGCAATTTTTATTGCATCGAATGTTGGTTCTTCGTATTATTATTATTTTCTTTCTTATCCTCAAAAATCTACGATTTGTGTTTCTTTGAACTGGAAATTATTTTTCTTTTGTTCGTTCAAGTTTTCATGAAATATTCATCAACTCATAAAATTTGCCTATCGACCAATTTGATTTTAATTACAAATTATTTTTGTTGTATTGAAGAAAAAGATCACTTTATCATTATTATTATTAATATTATTTTTATTATCATTATTATTATTATTATTATTATTATTATTTAATTATTATTTTTATTATTATTATTATTATTATTATTATTATTATTATTATTATTATTATTATTATTATTATTATTATTATTATTATTATTATTATTATTATTATTATTATTATTATTATTATTATTATTATTATTATTATTATTATTATTTATTCATTTATTTACTGATGCAATAATTTTAAGAGTCATATCACCGTTAAGTTTTTACATAGATCTATTATTTAAGTTTTACGTTTACGAACAACAAACGGAGTGCAAGGATGAAAATTACTTCCACTTTCGTAAAATCAACGAATCAAAAAGAAAAAAAAATTGAAAGAAAACGAACGAGGAGACAATCAATCAATGAATAATCCTCGCCAAAGCACTGATTTCCTCTCTCTCATAATTACGCATTTAATATATCTATATCGACGAGATACTCGTGTATTTTGAGTCGAGTCGAAATTCAAGAGTGCACAATAGAATTACGTAAATTAGACGATTTTTCGAGTTAGCTATTTTTAATTAGCGAAGAAACGTCCTTAAGATACGATCGTAGAAGCACGTTAGTAAGTTTTTTCTTATTATATTCGAGAACGAATGCCCACCTACGATATTGTAGGGCAGTGAAAAAAATATTGGCACGTTTCTCAAAATATAAATGAATTCGTAAAGAGAAACAAATTGAAAAAAAGAAAAAAAAATAACAAATGTAGTTGCATCAACCCTTTCGCTACAATTTTCGTCCAAGAAATCATTTAAATTCATTAAGTACATATTTTATTTCAACAGCTTTTGAAACATTTCAAAATCAAAATATTAAAATCATTTCTAAATTTATTCAACGACTGTTAAATAATTTTTTCGTTATTTTTTAAAATTAAATTTTCGTTCTAGTGGAGAAAAATTGTGATTTTACAAGGAAAAAAAAAGAACAGAGTTCAAGAAAATATGGTGTCCAGTCGTCCTTTAAGTCCTCGAAGTCCTGGAACTGTCCCTGAATTTTTCTCGTCCTCGGAAAATTCCTGGAATGTCCTCGAATTTAATTTAACGTCTTTAAACTTTTTATTTCCCCTCAATTCGAGCTTGTTCGAAAACGTAAAATTATTAGAAATAATCCTATAAGAATGTGCATCTCAGTTTCGATGAGAATTACGTATATACATGCGTGCATAACGAGTAGTTTTTTTTTAAACTGATTCCAACGTGAGCAAAAACGATTATTGAAACGATATTAAATTGCTATACGATTACGATTTAACGTTTTCCGATGAGTTTTGTCTACTTTAATTTTTGACAACTGCCATAAAACAACCTGCAAATGTCCTGCAAATCATTCTTGACCGTCCATCAATATCGAACGAACTTTTAACTGGACACCATGTGAGAATAAACTCCGTATAAAGAGCGAAAGGGTTTTAGAATTAAAAAAAAAATACGTAAGAACTTTCGAAAAAATTTTTTTTTTCAAACGACGAAAAATTGGGACGTAAATAAATAGATGCATATCGATCCGTCCGCAGTGTTGATCGTAATAAGCCTTGCATGCACCCGAAAACGCGAATAGTCTTCGAAAAAAAAAAGAAAAAAAATGCGTGCATAATAAAAAAAAACAAAAACAAAAATAGTCCATAGAACGTTGATAAGAGAGAATAATTGTAATTTATTTCTAGACGCTGATCAAAGGCGTTAACATATTTCTAGTAATTTTATACAAATTATTGTACATATAAAATACGATATTTGGTGAATGACGTTGACGAAAAAAAAAAAAAGAAACGATAGAAAAAAATGAAAATCACGTATAAATGAATAAACGAAGATATCGAAATTGAATTATAGTTGTAGATAAATATTTTTTTCGTCGTTATTAGCGATAGAAAGGGGGATAAGAGATGATAAGTCTCGTTTCGTAGTAAATTTTGGTGCACGAAACAAGTTGATAGCCGTTAAATTAAGGCTGGTAGAGGGTAGAATCGAATTAAAATGAAAATAATGATAATAAGTAGAAAAATGTTTTTTTTTATTTTTTATTTTTTAATTTGTACAGTGGTACGACTCGGTACGGAATATATTTTCTCGGTGACGACCGATGGGTTCCCCCTTTCGATCGCGTGACAATCCTGTCATCCTCGGAACACGCGCCGTAGTTTTACCATCCCCAAGTTCATTTTTTTTCTCCTTTTTTCCCGTTTTTTTCTCCTTTTTCCCCCCGTTTTTTTCCCCCTCCGTCGACTTCTATTTGCCTGTCAACCGTAAAAATCAATCAAGCTCGTCGAAACAGACACCGAAATAGCTGTTTCCCGTTTCTATCCGTAATACCTCGTTCACACACGTCTTGTTTGCATTATTCGATCGTACATCGAAGCGAAAAAATATGTCTTATTCTTACAGAGCAGTTGTATAATTATTTATTTAATTTCTAATGGAAATATATATATTTTTTTTTAATTTAAGGAAGACGAGTTTGAAGTATCTGGACAAATGTGCGAGGTTTTATGGGATTGAGATGATTCGATTTAATTCGAACCGAAAACAGCAGAAAAATTGACAATTTTATTGATGTTGAAATTATTAAAAATAATTTATTAACTTATTTATTTATTTACGTTGTTTAGATTGTTTTGAAGAACAAACCGTCTGCATAAATATAAAAGATTTCACAGAATTGACATTATTCAATTTAATTCGAACTGAAAACAGCAGAAAAATTGACAACTTCATGAATATCTCGGAATTATTAAAAATAATTGATCTTATTTATTTATTTGAATCATTTAGATTATTTCAAAAAACAAGCTCGTGACATTCTCACTAATATGAGAAATTTGATGGAATCAAGATGACATAATTTAATTCACACTGAAAACAACAAAAAAAAGAATACAATCAATAAATATCTCAGAATTATCAAAAAATAATTCATCAACTTATTTATTTATTCATTCATTTTTCAAACCTTTTTTTCGACATTTCGGAACAAATGAATATTTTTTAAGTTCGTTAGGATTTCATTTGAAATTATTGTTCAGACAATGACAGATTCGTCGGAAAATTGTGCGGATGGGAATGAAAGCGAATCGACGTCGAAGGAATATATTTTTTGGCGCGAAATTTTGGGCTCGGCTCGTTACGTCGTCGCGCCGATGGTCGACGCGAGTGAATTGGCTTGGAGATTGTTGTGTCGAAGACACGGCGCGCATCTTTGTTACACGCCTATGCTACACTCGTCGGTTTTCCGCAGGGATTCGAAGTACAGAAAAGATGCTCTGGCAAGTACTCCGGAAGATCGACCTCTCATCGTTCAGGTTTGCGTAAAAAAATTCAAACCCCGTAGAAAAAAGAAACGAAAATGTTTTTTTATCTATCGATGTGAACAAATTTAATTTGTTTCAACGATTGACAAATTTTCCCTATTTATTCATTTATTTATTTAGGTTATTTAGTTACTTATTTACTAATTTATTTATGTATTTATTTATTTATTTATTTAGGTTATTTACTTACTGATTTACTAATTTATTTAATTATTTATATATTTATTTATTTATTTACGTTATTTACTTACTGATTTACTTTATTTATTTATTTATTTATTTATTTAGGATATTTACTTACTGATTTACTAATTTATTTATTTATTTATTTATTGCAGTTTTGCGTAAACGGTCCAAATATTTGCAACAAAAAATGTCAAGCTTTAGATAAAAAAAAACGAAAAAATTACATCGATAACAACAATTTTAATTTGATTCAACGAATTTTTTTTACACTTATTCTAATTTTTTTTTTCCAACTTATTCATTTATTCATTCATTGCAATTTTGCTAAAACGATCCGGATTTTTGCAACATAAATTTCGAGCTTTAGATTGAGAAATGAAAAAGTTTATATCGATATAAACAAATGTAATTAATTTCTACAATTTTTTTCTAGCATTTTTATATTTTATATATTTATTTTTTTATCTATCAATTCATTTATTCATTTATTCATTGCAATTTTGCGGAAACGATTCGGATATTTGCAACATAAATTTCGAGCTTCAGATTGAGAAATAAAAAAGTTTATACCGATATAAACAAATGTAATTTACTTCTACGATTTTTTTCTCGCATTTTGATATTTTATTTTTTTAGTTTTTTTCATCTATCAATTTATTTTATTTGTTTTTATTTATCGCAGTTTTGCGGAAACGATCCGGACATATTGTTGGAAGCTGCTCTCCTTGCCGAGCCCTTCTGCGACGCTATCGACATCAACATCGGATGCCCCCAGGCGATTGCAAAACGAGGACACTATGGAGCGTTTTTGCAGGACGATTGGGAGCTTTTGAAAAAAATTGGTACGAAAATAATTCATTCGTTTCGAAAACAAAATTTATTACCTTTGTCTCCATCCGGCAAGACCTTGAAAAATATGTATAAATATTAATTACGATATTGTACAAGTAAAATATTGTATTAACGAAATATCGTTGCAGTTGGAACACTGAGCAAAGAACTTCGAATACCGATTACTTGCAAGCTTCGGGTTTTTCCGGAAATTTCAAAGACTATCGAATACGCTCGAATGCTCGAGGCTGCGGGGGCGAGTTTGCTGACCGTTCACGGTCGTACCAGGGAACAAAAAGGTCCTTTGACGGGTCTCGCGTCCTGGGAACACATAAAAGCGGTCAGGTAAGCCATAGAAAAAAAAAAACAACTGCCTCCATGAGTTTGGATTTAAAAAATTTGAATGAATGAAAAGCTGTGGTTTAAATCTAGCAAACTGATTCAGTCGAATTTGAGACGATGATTTCACTCCTTTGTGAGGAACTATTTTTATCAATTTCGAATTCCTCGTAGAGGATTTGGGCGTTTTAAAATCTTCTTACTTCTCTGTTTTTTTATTTGTTCGTTTGTTCATTTTTTAAATAAAATTATTCGGAAACTGGAGGATGAAAAGCGAACTTGGGTGGAATTACCTATGTGGCTTTTAAGAACGGTATTTTGAATTATAGGATTGATATTTCAAATCTAAGCATTTTTTTTTTCAAAATATTTCCAAGACATTTTTCATGAAATAGTTTTAATAATAATAATATAATTTATCAATTTTTACTATAAAAACTTGTTCAATTTTTTTCAAAATGTTTCCAAGACATTTTCTAAAAAAGAGTTTTAATAATAACAATACAATTAATCAATTAATTAATTTTTACCATAAAAACTTGGTCAATGGTTTTTCCACAAATTTTCAAGACTTTTTCCAAAAAACGAGTTTTAATGATAACAATACTAATTAATCAATTAATTAATTTTTACTATGAAAACTTGTTCAATTTTTTTTTCAAATCATTTCCAAGACATCATCCAAAAAAGAATTTTAATAATAACAATACAATTAATTAATTTGTTAATTTTCACTGTAAAAACTTTGTCAATTTTTTTCAAAACATTTCCAAGACATTCTCCAAAAAATAGTTTCTCAATCGATTTGCCCCATTTTGACCGCTTCAACATGAAAATCCCGATAAAAAAATGTTCCTCTGCCAAATTTCTTCCTCCAAAACGATATAAAAAATTCGAAAAAAATAATTTCCACAGTTTTAGAATTTTTTTCTCAACTGTTTTTTCGTTTACTTCTCGTTTTTCAGGGAAGCCGTGAGAGTTCCAATGTTCGCAAACGGTAATATTCAGTGTCTTCAGGACGTGGAACGTTGCATAGCGGAAACCGGGGTCGAAGGTGTCATGACAGCCGAAGGAAATCTTTACAATCCTTTCATATTCGAATCGACTTGTCCGCCCAGTTGGGAAGCCGCGAACGAATATCTCGATATCGTTGAAATTCATTCAGCTCCCGCGTCTTACATTCGCGGACATCTTTTCAAACTTTTTCAACACACGTACGTTTGATTTAATTTATTAAATCAATTTTCGACGAAATATCTTTGCTCAAAAACGCGGCAAATAATTTTTTAACCACATTAGTCAGACTGTGTTTATCAGGAAACGAAGAGGCGAGAGACGTGCTTGCGACAAACTCGAGCATGGAATCGTTCAGATCCGTCGTCGAGGCTATCAAAAATCGTTATCTTCCTTATCACGAAGGAATCTTGCAATGGCCGGAGGATAAAAAGGGTTCGTGGATGTGGAAAGAATTTTTTTAAAATAAAGGAAGGAAGGAAATATGAAATTACGAAAGAATTAATTTCTTTGTTGTAATTAATTTCGTGTATTTTCATTTTGAAATTTCAAAACTCCTGGACTCTAGTAGTAAAAATGTTATCAACATTTAACCAATTTTTGTAAAATAAAACCATCACAAAAAATTACTTTGAACATCAACATATAAGTAATTGCAAATTAATCCAACAGCTTAAAATATTTTTTTAATGAAATACGTTTTATGTTCTTCAATTTAACAGTAGAATAATACTTTTATCAGTTGATTGTCATTAATTTGATTGTAATAGATTACAACTTGGAACTTCCACCGTGGCTCTGTCGAAGTTACGTCAGAGACTCGCCAGAGGAACATATAAGCAAGATTGAAGCCAAGAAAATGGAAATGGTGAGCATGGACCGACATATTAAATAATAATAATAATAATAATAATAATAATAATAATAATAATAATAATAATAATAATAATAATAATAACAGTAATAATAATAGCAATAATGATAATAATAATAATAATAATAATAATAATAATAATAATAATAATAATAATAATAATAATAATAATAATAATAATAATAATAAAAATAATAATAATAATAACAGTAATAATAATAGCAATAATGATAATAATAATAATAATAATAATAATAATAATAATAATAATAATAATAATAATAATAATAATAATATTTTTTTTTATTAGTAATATAGCCATTCTTGCCCTGCGGGCTTTAGAATTAATAATAATAATAATAATAATAATAATAATAATAATAATAATAATAATAATAATAATAACAACAATAATAATAATAATAATAATAACAACAATAATAAAAATACTAATAATAATAATAATATTAACAACAATGATAAAAATACTAATAATAATAATAATAATAATATTAACAACAATGATAAAAATACTAATAATAATAATAATAATAATAGTAACAACAATAATAAAAATACTAATAATAAAATTAACAACAATAATCAGAATAATAAAATTGGGAAGAATTATGAAATTTGAATTACGCTCTGTTCAAGGAAACAACGACGACGAAGCGAGAATTTATGGATCAGGAAGGCAATCAAGTGTCTCGTAAGCGACTGAAAAAATTACGAAGAATATCGCGAAGACCAAACAGAACTGTACCGACCTTGAAACGTGGTACAGATTTGTGTAAGAGTTGTCCAAATCCATTGGTAGGTCGATACAAAAGAGATAATATTTTTTATTCCCATTCAATCGAAATTTCTTACAAATTTTTCTTCATTTATTTTATTTCATTTTATTTTTTTTTGCAGGGCTCAAAATGTGAGTACAAGCTGTGCCGTCAGTGCTGCAGAAACAAGTGTTTCACGGAGAATCTCGACTGCTCGGGACACAGAAATTTGACAAAAACAAGACGTGAGATGGCCATAGAATTTGCGGCCAAACGGAAAGAAAAAATCGTTGAAATTTGACGTCGCGTTCTCGCGATTTTGACGTTAAAATATTTTTTAATAAATATTGTATGTAAATATGGGTAAATCTACGGTCTTGCTTCATTACTTCCTTCGTTCTATTTGCATTGCAGAAAAACAAAGAAGAATAGCGACATTATCGCGGAACTTGTGACGAAGAGTCTTAAGAGGGAGCATCCGAGTAGACAGCGGATAAAATAGGCGAATTTTAGGAATTATTATCTCAAAAACTATTAGTTCGATTTCATCCAGGTTTGTTTTATTCGAAAGTATACATATTGAGGTATGCTCACGAATTTTTTCAAGAATATATATCGACTGGGAACGCTGCTGTCATGGCCGGCGTAAAAAATGTCTCTCGCTCCCACGTTCTGCACATTTTTTACGCCGGCCATGACAGCAGCGTTCCCAGTCGATATAAATTTATAAAAAAATTCCTCAGCATACCTCAACATGTATACTTTAGAATAAAACAAACCTGGATGAAATCGAACATATAGTTTTCGAGATAATAATTCCTAAAATTAACCTTTTTTTTCCCACCGTCCACTCAAATGTTTCCCCTTGAAGGGAATTTAAATGAAAAATAAGGAAAAAAACGTAATTATTCACCGTCATTGATCGTTTATTTACAAGATATCATCACTCTTTCAACTGCGTGTGTGTGTGTTCTGTGTGTGTGTGTGTTTTCGTATGATTTCGAGGATAAAATCGGCGGAATATCTTACAAATTTATCGAGCTAACAATTATCATACAGATGTACAGTCGGGATTTTTTCGAGTAACTTCGATAAGTTTTCCACATCAACGAAACTTTGTACACTACTGTTGATCATCTAATCGTCGACGACGACGACGAGTCGACAACTCGACGAACGAATAAATCTCATTCTACGCGGAGGTCGCGGTTGGATTGAAAAATCTCGTTAAAAGTCTCATCGCGCTCTGGTCGTTGTCCGGCCGTTGCAACGTTTCGATCATCGTCTTTGAATCTCGTTTCTCGTCCCCCGTCGTCCAATATTTCTTGCTCAGAAGCATCATGAGCATGAGAGCCGGCAAATGAATCAACGAAAAACGAAACAGCTTTCGCGAACTCGCGCTGTCAGAATTTTTGTTGAATTGCCAAGCTGGGGAAAAAAATGATTTTTACGATTAATTTCGATGAAAATGAAAGAAAAAAAAAATAATTCGTTAACGAATAATAATAATAGATGAGGATTTTATAAAATATTATTAATATATGTATGTTATAATGTATAATATAGTATAACATATGAACACAGTTGTCGAAATATTAATAATTCTTATATTTTATTCTATAAAATAAAAATAAGAATTAAAAAATTGATTCAATTAATGATTATTATATTATATTATATTATATTATATTATATCATATTATATTATATTATATTATATTATATTATATTATATTATATTATATTATTATTTCATTATCATAATTATGATTATTACTATATTACCATATTATATTATTATTATTCCAAATCATTTGAATATTCAAAATTGAAAAAAAAAAAAAAAATCATTTTTGTCTCATATTTGAAAGGACCAAACAATCTTTCATAATAAATCTCGATTACTCAATCAACAATACAGGCATATAATCATTAAATTAATAATAAATTGATAATCAAAAAATCAACCCCTAAAAAATTAATTCGTTTCATTAATCGATTAACCAATTAATTTTTCTCACAAAAACTTGTTCAATTTTTTTCTCTCATCAATCGTGCCTCAAGAACTGCTAGAACTTTTCGATTATTCCAAAACTAAGACGGAACGAATGGTTTATTTATTTCCTCCTCCTAAATTCGGATATTCAAATAGTTTTCAATTTAGTGATTTTCGTCGGTGTTTGTGAATAAATGACGCGTGAACTCACCGAGATAGAGAAAATAAGCATTGAGAGGGGTCGAGGCGACGGCGAACCACCAATTGGTGACATCGAGAACGGGGGCGAGATAAGACAGGGCCATGAGCGCGGCCGTGTAACGAACGGCGGTTCGCCGACAGAGTCCTGGATTCGTGACGGCCATCATGCGATAACCGGCGCGTGAATAATCGGGACGGAGGTTCCACGATAGCGCGTTGAAATGTGGAAATTGCCAGGCGTAAAGCATGCCGGACATGATCCAAGCACCGGGTCCGAGAATGTCACCGGCACAGCCGGCCCATCCCATCAACGGCGGTATCGCACCGACTGCGAATTGTCAACAACATGTGTTTAAGGCGATAAGACATTGGCCAATTAATATTTTATATTCTTTATCCATTATATTATCCATTATATTTATTTTATTATTATGAAATAATAAAATAAAATGACAAATTAAAAAATTATGATTTAAAAAACAAAAATAAAATAAAAAATAAATAAATAATAAATAAAATTAAATAATAAAATAAAAAATAATAATTAAAAAAAATAAATAATAATAAAATTAAATAAATAATAAAAAAATAAATTAAATAATAATGAATAATAATTTTTTTATTATTTTTATTTTTTTAAAATATTTATTTTATTTTATTGTTTCATTATTAAAATACTTATTTTCTTCTATTCTATAATTTATATTTCTAAATTTTATTAGATTCAATTTCTATTTTCTAAATTCACGGGAATTAAATTAATGTTACTGTTTCAATTTTATTCGATTCTGATTTGAATCAATTTTAATATTTCTGTTTCTCTTGTTTCTTCCTATGTTTGTATTCTAAAACAGCAATTTTTTATTTCGATTGGATTTGATTTTTATTTTCCAAACGTTTAAAAAATGAAACAATGGACGTAAGAAAAAAAATAAAAATAAATAAATTATTATTTATTTTATAGATATTAGACAATTTTATATTCCGTTTTTTTTTTTTTCCAATTCTTACCGATTGAACCGACCCACGTGTTAAGAATACTGACGCGTTTCATGGGAGTATAGATGAGAGTGTAGAGCACGAGATTGGCGGCTCCGAGAGCGGCGGTCAATCCGTTTACTTGAAAATAAAGCGTCGATAATCCAGCTACGCCCGATATCGCGGCGAACATTATAGCGTGCGCTGGCCTGAGAAAGATCACATTCGATTTATTCAAAATCAATCGTTTTAATTTACATTGATTCGATCGAATGGGAAAAATGAAAACTTACGTCAAATATCCACGTACTAGGACTCTGTTCTTAGTTCGCGACATTTGAGCGTCGAAGGGAACTTCGAAGAATTGATTGATGGAATTGGCGGTCGCGGATACGAGACCCGTGCCCACCGAACACATTAAAAACGTGTGGAGATCGAAAGCCGCCGGTGCCAAAGCGTAACCTCCCATCGTTGTTATTACCACCAGTGCTGCGATAATTTAATTATTTTTTTATATTGATTTACAATGATAATAATAATAATAACTATAATAATAATAATTATTATTATTATAATAGTTATTATTATTAATATTATTATTTACCCGGAAATAATAATAATAATTATTATTATTGAATGATAATTTAATAACAATAATAATTATTATTATTTACCCGAAAATAATAATAATAATAATAATAATAGTTATTATTATTATTATTATTTACCCGAAAATAATAATAATAATAATAATAATAATAATAATAATAATAATAATAATAATAATAATAATAATAATAATAATAATAATAATAATAATAATAATAAAAAATTAATTATAATAATAATAGTTATTATTATTATAATTAATAATAGTAATAATAATGATAATAATAATAATTATTATTATTACCGGGTAAATAATAATAATAATAATTATTATTATCATAGGAAAATAATAATAATAATAATAATAATAATAATAATTGTTATTATTTTTTTATATAATTTAATTGAATTTTTCAATTTATTTGCAATTATTTTTTATTTATTTATTTTATTTTTCTTACAATTATTCTTAAAACTTACCCCAATCGTTGTGACGTTAATAAAAATGATTTTCTATGAAATAACTGAAATTTGTCCACACAATTTCAAATAAGCTTGATTATAATTCATGGCTGATTTTCAATTCGGAATTTCAAGGGAAAATATTGCATTTAAAAGAAAATACAGCATATCGTATTGTTCGAATAAAACACAATGGAGAAAATGAAAGTGAAAAATAAAAATGTACCGGATTATCCAACTGTAAAATTGATTCGTCGCATTTGGAGAAAATAAATGCACGGAAATATCGATTTTTCGCTAATCTCTAACTTATTATTTATCTTACCCGTCGAGATACCTACTGGTAAGTCTTATCTTGGATAGCATGAGGCAGTACTTGTGAAGTTTCGAACAGTCCACCTCCACCTCCCTCCATTCCGGCTCCTTGGCTCTGGCGTTATCCTTCTTCATCTTAATACTGACATCGTCGATCGTCGTCCTCCCCGGTAATCTCAATATTTCATCCGGCGGACACAGAATCCGCGAATTCGTGATTCCCGTGAGAACTTTTGTTCTTTCGGCTACGGTGATCCAGGGTGGTTCCGGCAGGGTCGTTACCGCAGGAATTTCTTTGGTCGCGGGTTGAGCGGCGCTCGCCGAATACTTCAAAATTAAATTTGATATAAAAATGCCAATAATTAATCAATTGAAAAAAATAAATAAATAATAAATAAAGAATTAAAAAATTAAGGAGTAATTTTCTAAACGAGGAAATAGAAAAATCAGTAGATAAATAATTACCACGGCGGAGAGGAGTTTTGAAGCGGAGGAACATGATGCGTTGCGACAGAGCCTCAGAGGTGCGAGAAGTAGTATCATTATAAAAGAAATAAATATTTTCCGACCCTCAGCAGGACGTCCACCGCATCCTGAAAAGAAATAAAAATAATGCCATCGATATTATCCCATTGAATTCGAATTCCAAATCCAAAACACGTTTATCGATACATAAAAATTCGCGAATTAACCTCGAATAATAAAATTTGATGGACATTTTTGCGAACACTCGGGAAAGAACAATTTCACGAGATATTTTCTTCAACATCGCGAATAAACACAAAACTCACATGTTCTTGACTTATTTCTCGTGTTATTGTCAGCTGATCGTTGCATAATAGGGAACCCGACGTAATTCACGTCTTGCCGAATTACCCTGTCAAAATTCCGGGAACATCTGCAAAATCGGCCGCGAGAGCAGAAAGCATTTTTCGAACATCGCGAATTCCGCTGAAAAAGTGCATTCAAGATGGCGAACGTGGTTGGAAATTGGAAAATTTCGGGGTGTAAATGTCCGAGAGACAGTTTTAGGTCAAATAACCACGATAATATTGAAAACCACGGACTTATTTACCTCGTAATTGTTAATTAATTATCTCGTGCTTGAGGGCTATTAACTGCGTTCTATTGATCCGCCGCGCTATAATTAATGGACATTAGAAAAATATGCATTACATAACGCATCTTTCAAAATTGGACAAATTTTGTGTACAAATTCTGTCCATACCATTCATAATTTACAAGTTATAGAGTGATGCAAGTTGCATAAGACACCCTGTATAATCACAGCAACGTAAAAATCAAAATACAAAATTACAACAACCAGAAAAATAGCCTGAATAAAACGTTTTCAACGCGGTCTTATATACAGGCCTTAAAATTCCGACGATTTGGCTAGTACGGATAATAGTACATTATGATACTAGTACGAAAAAATTTTTTCTGACGAGTGTGAGTTTGCAGAACGAGCTGAAAGCGGGTGTTGCAATCACACGAGTCCAGAAAACGTTTTTCGTACGAGTATCGTACGAATTTTTATGTCACAAGCTTCGTAAAACCGCACTTTTACGCGCAGCGTGTGATAAATAAATTTTTTTGTTTCTCGTAGCCGCCACAAGTAGGGCGCCACCGGAACTGAAGTGACGTGAACGAGAGATGGAAGCATATCGTCGATCTCTTTCTAATAACCTAAGGGCATTGTACGAATTAATACGATGCACCACTTTAAAACAATATCAAAGCACACACGTTATATCGTTGATCCATCGTCAAACATACACAAACTCCGCATATCATTCGCCCGAACCGTAAAAGAATCACGGAATCAATAGAACGCAGTCAATACAGAGATTAGAGGAGAGATCGCCAACGAGGTCGGGGAAGCCGTTTCACCGACTTGGTGCGCCGCCAACCAGGAGGCCGGCGAACTAGCTCCCCCCCGGGGCGTATATATAGTAATAGCACAATGCTAAATTCGTATCGTCGCCGTCATAGCGGGTGACATTTCCGAGCCGGAGCTACATCGGCAAGGCCATACTCGGTCGTATGCTGAGAGGGGGACGTCAGAGGTGGTCAGAGCGTAGTGGGGAATATCCGAACAGGGCGCATCATTGAAATAAGATGTTACGACAGCGAGACCCACGTGTATTTTCTCGCCACCGTAATTTAAAGGGAAACTCGTTCTTACGAAATAACTCGTTTATTTTCTACTTTTGATTAAGGATGGTCATGAACAAATTTGTAGGAAATTTAATTATCTAGCGGTTTTTTCATAACAATTCTTCGTCTCTGATCAATATTTTCGACTTTAATCTGAAAGAGCAAACCAAATCAAATAATGGTGTTGTCTCGTTTACTTTTCTAAGTTTAGCGCGCGAAGGGGCGGGGGGGGGGGGGGGGGGGGGTAGATACTTCGATATTAAAAAAAGCATATTTTTGATAATTTTTTTTGCGACACCGCTAATGTACATTTATTTCTATAATAACTACTAAATAACGTAACACTCGAAGAATATGCTATAAAATTTTCATTAACTTTTATAAGCAAATGAGCCATTGACGGAGAATCTCTGCAGACGTCTAGAAAAAAAAGTTTTATTGCGGTGCACACCATAAGCGGATCATCTGAAACCGAAGATCCAAAATGATTTCATTAGGTGATAAGTTATAACAACAGCAGGTTATAACAACGAATATTTGTTTTCATTGATTGGTCAATATTTTACAGCACTCAGAAGTCAAAGTACTGATTTTTCATCAAAAAAATTGAAAATGTTGCCATTTTTAAATGATACAAAATTTGAAAAAAGTCTTGACGTCATAACCTGCAGAAATTTATCACCTAATAAAATCATTTTGGTTCTTTGGTCTCAAATGATACAGTGATAAGTTATGATGGGTACGGCAATGACACTTTTTTTTTTAAACGTCCGCAGAGATTTTCCGTCAATGGCTCATTTGATCATAAAAGTTAATGAAAGTTTTATAAAATATTCTCCAAATGTTACGTTATTGAGTAGTTATTATAAAAATAAATGTATATTAACTCTGTCGTAAAAAAAAATGATCAAAAATATGCTTTTTTTCTATCCAATTTACCTCCCGCCCCCCTTTGGGAGTATCAACGAACTTTTTCGCAATCTTTATTTTTTTACCGTAATGTTTGTAACGTTGTTTCAAAAAAGTACCATGTCGACAAAGTCAAGTTATCAATTGCCAAATTATCTAATTGTAAACAAGTAAAACTGAAATTGTACAATCAGGATTACATATATGAATAATGTCGTTAATTATTTTTTTAAAGACACAATTTTCAATTGAAACCGCATGGGTTATTGGGAACAGTTTGCCACTTTTTATAATTTTTCGTTTCATGCGTTGAATGCATTCATCGTTTCATGGCTCTCGACCATCGTGTTAAAAATCGTTGTTAATGGGGAAGCCTGCTTTAGAGGCTTCAAAAAATCTATTTTTTTGAGGAATTTTCAGGGATGGAAATAAATATTTAATTGAATCGAAACTTTCAGGTTTTGTTGTTATATATTTCAACATTTTTCTGAATTTTTTTCATTAAATTATATGTCATAATATGCCGGGTACAAGCATTTCGCCGAGACCTAAAAAATCTAAAAAAAGTGAGAAATTCAACAATTTTTCGCAACTTAAAAAAAAAAATTTTTTTTCCAAAAAAATATTATTTTTTTTAAGTTGCGAAAAATTGTTGAATTTCTCACTTTTTTTTAGATTTTTTAGGTTTAACTAAAATCTATACTATTGAAAATATAAATTTGTTCTGGTTTTTTTGTTTCAGATGGAAATTGTGACCTGCATCTTTCCCGCCACACGACAGATGCACGCTCGAGGCGCCTCGGCGAAATGCTTGTACCCGGCATATTATGACATATAATTTAATGAAAAAAATTGAGAAAAATGATGAAATTTATAACAACAAAACCTGAAAGTTTCGTTTCAATTAAATATTTATTTCCTTCCCTAAAAATTCCTCAAAACAAATAGATTTTTTGAAGCCTCTAAAGCAGGCTTCCCCCTTAACGGTTGACGGATTAGCGAATGCTTGTTGATGTTCCTCTCAGCTGATAGCTGTCGATTGTTTTGGTTTTGTCACCCTGTCCTCACAGGTTCTTTTTAAATAGATTATCGGTATCGTAGGGGTCGTTTGTATATTTGGTAACAGGTAATTATTACAGTTTTTAAAAGTCGATCTTAGCAATTAAAACGTGAGAAAAATAATGAAAAACTATCGGAATTTTCTGTGGGAGATTCCTTTCCGAAAAAACAGCTCAGGATGCGGGTTTTCGTCTGCAAACGATTGAATTAGATGTCTCTCCTGCACTCCCTCGCGCCCAAACGTTCTGCCTTAAATGTTTTATCCCGGAGCGAATTTGAAAGTTTGGAAGATGTTTTTCAACCGTTACCACAAATTTAAAAAAATTTCAATATCGTTTTCGGGAAGCTAAAAAAAATGTATAGCAACTATGGCCTTTCACAGTTAGTATCCTCCTTCTTCTTTGAAATAATCAAAAACAGAGACAATCGAAAAAATTGAATTTTTTGTGATTTCTAGATGAAATTTTTGTTTAATCATTCATTTTAAGACGGACACTGATATCAAGTATAATTTTGTTAGCATAGATAAGTAGAGATTTAATTTTTCTTTTCTATAAATTTAAATGAAACTTACAGAGATCCAGAATCACAAATTCCATAGGTTCTGTGGAATTATCTCAGCTTCCCGGAAAAAATATTCTGAGTTCTGTTCGTAAGGGGCACCGGCCGAGAACCAACATTTTAAGTTTTAAATGCGATTTTGATGGATTTTTGATTGAGACCATTCCAACTCGATATAGTAATCAGCATAAGTACGTGAATGAAATACTTGAAAGAAAAAAATGCTAAAATACTAAATAAATACCATACTAAAATACTAAAAAATACTAAAAACTTTTATCGGCAGCTGCCGAAAAAATCTGAAAAAAGTTGACAATTTGTTTTTCAACATGTGCGTCAAGCGGAATAAATTTTATGCAGATCCCAGATAGTGACGTCCAAAACTTGCCGATGACTGGCGTTTTGGCCTATGTAAAATTCACGTAGTGAATTCTGCTGGCAGCTGGCTCAGCTGCGATTCTGACTTTTGTCAGAGGTTTTTCAATGGCGTATCAATTTAATTTCATCGACGAAGTCGTACCCGAGCTCTCCCGGAGGTTTTTTAAAGCTGCACTTCGTTGATTTTTTATATTTGCGACATGTGAGTACGAAAGTTGTTCCCGACGCGGGTCGGAGGCTTGTTGAAACGGCAGCTCTCGCAGTCACCTTTTAGTTAAAGAATAATGAAGCATACCTGACTTTTGTCAGAGGTTTTCCAATGGCGCGTCAATCTAATATTTAATGACGAAGTCGTTCCCGGGCTGTCCCGGAGGTTTTTTTAAACTGCACTTCGTTGATTTTTCATGTTCGCAACTAATAAATACAAAAATCGTTCCCGACTCTTGTCGGAGGCTCGCTGAGCGGCGTTTTTGTGGGGGGTGGTGCTGATTGCCTTCTCGTGGTGCCCCCTGAAAACGAGTGCACTTATCATACGCATAAAATATATAGTCGATATGCATAGTAAATCTATTGTAGGGTGGTTTTTAATTAGGAACTTCATGTTTATATATATTTTTTTTAATGTCGGAATTTCTTTGGTATCACCCTCGAAAATTAATGATCATAAGTAGAAAAAAAATTAGTCGCAATCGCGAATTTGACCGATAATGGCTTTTTTGAGCCAGCCATGAGAAGCCATTTTTACGTAGTAAATATTCTATTCACAGAAATTTTACAAGAAACCTTCTTTGTAGAACATCAAATTTCCTACAAAATTGTGATGGGGGATTTTTGTATCATGTATAGTTTTGAAGAAATATATAAAATGTCCCCAACAATATTCCAAATGCATTTTGTTTTTTCAAATTCGATTGCTTGTCGCCCCGGGTTAGACTTATCGGGCAAATTCCCGATTGCGACCAATTTATATTCTATTCATATCGATTACTTTTCAAGGGCAATACCAAAAAAATTCCGAGATCACCCAATTAAGAACCATCCTAATATATAGTCATTATTATTTTTTACGCTTTGCGCGTAAACTGTGTAAATTTATACAACTATCACAATTCGTGGTATTCCGTACAGATCAGTGCACTCGGCTAAACAGTCAGCAAAATTGAGTACGTTAGTGTGTAATTGTGGGCGAATTGGAATAATAATGTATCAGAGACAGCATTCCAGCATTCCAAATAGCTGCAATCTTTTTTTCATTGTGATCCGAATGATTAAAATAGTCGCTTTCGCTAAAGGTCAATGAGAGGGTCAATTTTTGTTAAATGAATTTTTCGAGGATGAAATTTTTGTTCTTGTCAATAATCCATATGTTTCCGACTGAAAATGTTGATTATTGCAAACAAAAATAAAGCGAAAATTATTTATTATTTTGAAACAATAAATTTTTTTATCGAGAGCTAATTTTTATTCATTATTTGAGGATAACATTTATTCTTCGATCGATAATCCATATTTTTCACCAACAAAATGGTGGGTTCCGGTTATCAATATCGAAACAAAGTATTGCACAGCATTTGTTTACACCCCCCCCCCCCCCAATTAAATTATTGGAGGCTTATTGATATTTTATACATGTGGCGAATTCATTTCACTTCGATCGATGCTCGGTTCGATGAATTTATCGGTAATTACAGAGACAAAGTTGATTTGTCGAAAAATTGAAAATATAATAAAACCCAGGTTTCTCGATGGATTTAGCTAAAAAATCGCGACTATTGCAAAAATTACATATGCATAAGGCACAGAATGTGTGCAAAACTTGGGGGCTGTAGCTCACGCCGTTGTCGAGTTATAAGCGTTTGAATTTTGGATGGTCGATTCATCCATTCGCACCCACACATACAGACCCATACGTACACACAGACACGCATGCACATGCACATAGAGACACGCGCCCGCGATGCCCGGCCCGGCGGCCGTTGAAACGTTACGTTTCATTTTTGTTGAGTAGATCGAAATGGCTCATCTACACTCGGGCGTTCCCACTTGTCGTACACGCCATATACGCCACACAACCATGCGTCTCGTTCCGCCCGCTCCCCGCGTACATCGAGCCGTAGATCGACGCTGGCCGCTGGGCTTGGCTGGGTTCCACCGGGCTCTGGCCTCCCGTTGAGGCTCACGCTTGAGCCTGACACCCGGTATATTCTGTTGGACT
>OZ020178.1:2939874-2944874 GCA_963971145.1 Sussaba pulchella
TGCAACACGAAACTCGTCAGCTGGGGACCTTTGCAACAAGTCGAAAATCTCAACGCTCAGAATCGTCTCAAAGTCATGACCGCCCTTTTATTCATTTACAATCAACAATTGAGCTACATCCACAAATCTGCTCTCGAACAATTGGCCAAAGTCGCGACCAAGTGAGTTTCCTCCAAATTTATATGTATATATATTTTTTTTTCTTCTTCAATTGTTGGTCAAATTTATCGTTGGAAAACGAATAAATTTGCATTTTATTGATTTTTTTTCGGTCAGACTCGTGACTCAAGGCTTCACGAAACCCGGGCATCATCAGAGATCGTCTTACGGAAGCGAATCCAGCTTCGTGCCGAGGCTATTGCCACGCATACCCGTTTCCAATCAATTTCTTCTCGAGTTTCTTCATGGAATTTATTTTGCCATGTGAGTCGTTTTGTTTCCACGATTTTTTTTCTTCGTTCGATTTAATTCTTATGTCGACGTAAAATTTATTTATCAGAAGATATCGTAATAATTATGCTCGAACAAAATTGCAACGAAAAACAATCAAACACAAAACAGAAAAATAAAATTGGCAACGAAAAAAAAGAATTACCAAATTATTTATAAAACAAATGAAAATTATTGACGATTAGTTTAGAGGTTTTTCATTCGTCAGGCGTTTTTTTCAGGAAGAAACACATTGAAAATGGAAAATGATACATTTAAAAAAAAAAAAAAAATTTTTTAAAATTTATAAAATTAAAAAATTTTCTATAGAATAAATTTTAAAGATTGTTTTTTTTTTTTTTTCAATGTTTTGGCAGGTACAACGATTGCTGGTACGTCGGTAGTCAAGCCGTTGAAGATATTCACAATCGTGCGTGTTACGACGGTTATCCCGACGTAATGTTGGTCACGAACGCAATAAGAAATTCAAGCAGTTCCGGACCGTCAGGTAGAGCCAATGAAATTACACATCGTTACTCATCGTTTTATTTCCATCGAACGCGACTCAAACGGGCAAGAAAAAAAAATAAAAAAAAAGCAACTTCCTTCTACCGATCGCCGTTAATTTTTTCACCGGATAGCAATTCGTTTTTCCAGATAATTCGTTTCCATTAGGGTGTATTGTGAAATTATAGCGGAGACTGTATTGATTTTATCATTAATTTTTTTTAAATTTATTTATTTATTTATTTGGTTAAAGAAACAAAAACCCAACTTTTTTCTACTTATCGCCCCTCATTTTTGCGAGATAAATATTCGTTCCAATTAGATTCTATTGTAAATATATATTGGAAACTTTATTTTTTAAGATTCATTTTCATATTATTTATTTATTTATTTATTTATTTATTTATTTATTTATTTATTTATTTATTTATTTGGTTAGAGAAACAAAAACCCAACTTTCTTCTACTTATCGCCCCTCATTTTCTACAAAATAAATATTCGTTCCAATTAGATTCTATTGTGAATTTATATTGGAGACTTTATTTTTAAAAAAATTCATTTTCATTTTATTTTATTTATTTATTTATTTATTTATCTATTTATTTATTTAGAGAAATAAAAACCCAACTTCCTTCCGCCTAACGAAGCTCATTTTCTGCGAGATAACTATTCGTTCCGCTTAAGATGTATTGTAAATTTATATTGCGGAGACTGTATTGGTTTTTTCGTTGATTTTCATTTTATTTACTCGTTTATTTATTCATTTTCTTTATTTTCGCAGGTCAACCGGGCGATGCCCCGATGGGAATAAGCGTTGCGTTATCACCGGCGACGGCTACCCCAACGGTCTCGAAATCGATGATCACCAATGCATCGTTCAGAACTAAAAAATTGCCCGGTGAGTACTTATTACATTATTTTTTAAACAAAATTCCATGGAGGATGGGCATAAAGAGATTAAACTTACGTTATTGAATCTCCGTGAATCCTTTCGGTATTCACTTCATCAAAAATTTAATTTCTTTCCACTCCATCGATCGATAATATTTATTCTCACTAATGACTAACCAAAAAAAATAATTTTCCTTATCAGCGTTAAATTTTATCGGTTCAGTTAATTATAATTACAACCGCGATTGAATTTACTTAACTGATAGTCGTTGATTATTTTATCATCGTCATTCAATCTTTCAACAGTCAGCAATCGTTATATTTTATTGGTAAAAATGAAAAAGTTAATTAAAAAAAGAATTATGAATTATGTAGTTCATCAAAATTAAATTTTATCGATTCAAGTAATTGCAATTATCGTCGTGATAAAATTTAAACGACGATTTCGTCGTCAGTTTGTTTATTATCGTCATTGAATTCTTAACAAAATTACATCCTATTTCAATCAATCAATCAATAACATTTATTCATGAGAATACGTATTTAGAAAAAAGAACGCCTTATTTATCGTATTTCGATTTTATTACTTCAATTAACGACAATCGTTATTACGATCAAATTCAATAAAATTATAGCTATTAATGTATTTGTAAATGTCATCAATTTTTTCAACAAATTTACATCCCATCCTACTCAATCGATAAATAGCATGTATTCGTAATAAGTAAGCAAGTAAGTGTAATCAAGAAATTAATTGATTAATTAAATATAATTAATTGATTCATTAAATATAAGTAATCGATTAACTAAATATAATTAATTAATTGATAAAATAAAATTTATTAAAATTTATTAGTTAGTTAATCAATTAAATAAAAATTGGTCAATTAATTAAATAAAGAAAATGAATTAGTTAATTAAATTTAATTTCTCGAAATCCAATTTCATCAATAATCACAATTTATCGCAATTATTTAAATCAATAAAATGGAATCATCAATTATTTCCATTATTATTCCCAATAATTATTCTTATAAAAACATTTTTAAAAAGCCATTAATTCGGCTGCCATCTTCAACATTAAGATATTCCAATCTCTTCCGACAATCTCGTAAATTCTCCGCGATACTATTTCGCCAATAAAACTTCGAATGACCCAAAAAAAAAAAAAAAAAAAAACAAAAAAAAAAAAAAGAAAAAGAAAAAACTTTTGAGATAAGAACGTTTCCGCGTGGCAATTCCGCTATCTATCGTCAGACGACCTCGACGAGACGTTGTTCGATACCGGAGACGCGAGAAGCAACAACGACGAGCGTGAAATTCCAATTTCCGTTAAAACATCGTCGCAATCCCAACCGGGTTCGTCCGGAAGCAAACGTCGAGCGTGGTTGTGGAAACACGCCCCTCATTATTCCTTGGACGACGACGAAACGATCATCCAATCGAATCAACAAAAATCATTGACCGCTTCGCAAGAAATTTTGAAACGCGAAAGTGTCAACAATTCGCAATCTTCGCCTGGAAAAAATGTTTCACCGAAGAAAATTCGGGATTCTCAACAATCGAAGCAACAGAGAATAGTTGCGGAAGTCGCGGGTAATTTAATGGAGGAAGTTCATCGTAGAACTCGCAAAGAGGTCAAGGATAGAAACGGCTCGCCCGGAAACGAGAGCAGACTCAGCGCTGGCGCGAGATTGTATCGCGTGCTCGAAGAACAGGCTTTGGGCGAGGCTGTCGTTGCTTCCGTGGACAATTTGTATGTAACTCGAGGCAGACCCAACAGCCTGTGCACCACCGCTGCACTTGCGAACTACACACGGTATCCGTTATGAAAAGAAAAAATTGAAAAAAACGAAATTGTATCGTTTTTTCAACGTCGTTTTTGGAAATATCACGAAAAAATCACGTGTGATTATTTTTGAAGATCTGATTGTTTTTTTTTTTTTTTAATGCAAAATTGAGCTTGCGAAGCACTCGAACGCCTACCGAGCATCGTTTTTATTTTTATTTGTCGTTGGAGAATTGTGCAAGGGTTCTTGGGGGATGTTGTTTTTCACCGCTTTTGTTTTTTTTTTTTTTTTTTGGGTTTGTTGAGGATTTTTTTTTTTTGAGCGCACTGGGGGGGGGAGTCTGGGGGTTGGGTTTGGGGTTGTTGGTTGTTTTTTTAGGGCTGGGGAATAGATTGAGGGTGGGGTAGTTGTTGGGGAATATGGTCGGATAAATTGGAGATTTGTTTGAATGAATGTTTGATTTATTTGAATAAGGGTTTGATTTATTTGAATAAATATTTTATTTATTTCGATGAATGTTTGATTATTGGAATGAATATTTGATATATTTTAATGAATATTTGATAGATTTGCAAAGATATTCGATTTATTTGAATGAACATTCGATTGTTTGAATGAATATTCGATTTATTCGAAGAAATATTTTATTTATTCGATAAAAATTTGATTTATTCGAAGAAATATTTAATTTGTTCGATCAATATTCGATTATTATAAGGAATATTTCATTTATTCGATAAATGTTCGATAATTAGAAGAAATATTTGATTTATTCGCTTGAATGTTCAATTTATCCAAATAATTCAAATAATTAGAATAATATTCAATGTATTCAAATAATTAGAATAATATTCAATTTATCCAAATCATTCAAATAATTAGAACAATATTCAATTTATCCAAATAATTGAAATAATTAGAATAATATTCAATTTATCCAAATAATTCAAATAATTAGAATAATATTCAATTTATCCAAATAATTTAGATAATCAGAATAATATTATATTCATCCAAATAATTCAAATAATTAGAATAATATTCTATTCATCCAAATAATTCAAATAATAAGAATAATATTCTATTCATCCAAATAAATATTCTACTTATTCGAATAAATAAATTCTTTTCAAACATATAAGATTTAATAATCCAATACAATAATCACAACAATTGTACGAAGAGAGTATAAAAAATATTACTACGAATCTTGTTGCAGTAAATAATCATTCCAAATATATTTAAGCTTAGACACATTCAAGAATTCAAAATTCAGAACATTAATTTCAAAAATTTAAATGTCAGGAGCTAAAATTAAATTCCAATCTCGATTTTTCTTGCTTCTTCATTCAACCACATCTCACGTCACAATTCTGCTACCTC
>OZ020178.1:2949874-2960474 GCA_963971145.1 Sussaba pulchella
TCGATTTAATTATGTGGGAAGATTTTTTTCGGTTCAAAATTGCTACACCTCACCAACGGAACATGTGACAACCACAACCAAAGAAACACTTACACTTGCGGATTATTTTACTTTACGTAAATTGAAAAAAAAAAAAAAAATACTTTGAATACTCGTTCATTGCTTGGAAGTTTATTTCCATGTATTTGATATTCAATGTCACCGAGTAAGAAAATCCTTTCGCGCAAATCATACACAGACATTTTTTTCAGTTCCCGCGCCACCGAAACTGCGAGCATCGAAATAATAAAAGTAGGTGGAGAACCTCCACGGCTAACAGTCGAAGCGCCGACATCTTTTGAGAATTTGAGTTGAATTTTATAAGAGACGTTCGTAAAATCATGAACTACCATGTGTCTAAAAACTAATCAATTCGATCTCATATTTTCGAGTTTACAGATTTTTTTAGAATAAGGCTATTTTTCGAACGGTCTCGGTGGTCAGACCCCTTAATTTATTACCTCTATCTTCATCACTTTTCCACGTGCGATAACCACATGTTTTTTTTCGGTCAGGTGTAGGAATTTCATCGAAATAATCGAAAAATGTAATCTTATTGAAATGGGAAATTTCAATCACTCAAAGGTGTTTTTTTTAGATACCAGATTTTTTTTATACACCTCGAATCGTACTAGAGGTCGGCAGATTTAAATTTCCAAAATGATCCTATCAAGGAACACCCTGATCACACATCGATCCTTAAAACGAAATATTCGACGGGCTTGCGAATGATATTATCAAAACTTCGTGGAACTAAAATAATACAATTATTAATTTATCCAAATACGTGAGAGAAAAAAAAAAGAAAAAAAATCACTGCCACGAGACCGTAGTTTAGAAAACTCGATCGCGTGACGAATATCGATGCGTGCACTCCATGAGTTTATGATTTAAGTCGGTATGTAAATCGAAGTCAGGATAGATGAGAGAGAAAAGAGGAAAAAAAATTTCTTTCAATTTTTTTTTTCCTTTTATTTAAAAATATTGTAATAATAATAAATAATAATGTAATAATGATGTAATAATAATTATATTGTTATATTAATAATATAATAATCAATTATTATAATGTAATAATATAATTATTAATCATTATAATATAATAATATAATTGTTAATCATTATAATATAATAATATAATTGTTAATCATTATAATATAATAATATAATTATTAATCATTATAATATAATAATATAATTATTAATCATTATAATATAATAATATAATTATTAATCATTATAATACATTAGTATAATTATCAATCATTATAATATAATAATATAATTATTATAATATTGTATTATTAATATTATTTAATTTTTTTTCTGTGGAAAAAAAAATAATCGCATGAAACGGCGAAGCACTTGAAGTCAGAGCAATGAATGCACTTTGTTTGTATATAATGTACCTATAATGTTCAAATGTAACTAACCGAGGAGTCGTATTTTTTTTTTTTCGTTCGTTTTCCTGTTTTTTTTTTTTTCTAGCATTTTTCGTTGTATATTTTTTTGTTCGACGATGAAGTTGATCGTCGTATAAATTTTAGGGATAACTTATTGCATCAGCAGGATGGGAAAAGAAGAGAAGTTAAATAAAAACAGATTGTTCAAACTGTCGATATCGTCTGATATATAAATTAGGGTGGCTCGAAAGAAAAAAAAAAATTCCGATTTCAAATGGTAAGCATTTACTACAAAATATCTTGCATCCGTAGAATTCTGTCCAAAGATGAACGCGATTGGACCATTTTAAGGGGTCGCCCACGATTTTTTAAGTTTTCCCATTTGATTAACATGAATTAACAAAAAGTTTACGTTCAAAAAATCATAGCTCCGCGAATTTTACAGCTACGTCGATCCCGTAAGTTGCATTTGAAAGCTCTTTCAAAATCGCTTAAAATGGCATGCAGAAATTCACAATCCGATTGCAACTTCCGTTGATAATTTTGTTTTTCCGAAAAAAATTATCGACGGAAGTTGCAATCGGATTCCAAAGGTCTCCATGCCATTTTAAGCATTCGAAATCGGATCTCTTCTTTTTTCTAGCCACCCTAATATATATATTTAAAATGTAAAACTATTTTCGCTCGTGGCGAAAATTAATCTCGGGGCTGAATTATTTGGGAAAACGAGAAAAAAATGTTTTTAAATCCCGAATTAAGACTATTCTTGTATCGACGAGAAAACAAATCTTTTTCCATTGCATTTAGCAAATTCGTAGAGTATATAATTGTGTACGACAGAGTCGATTAATATTATCGACTCGCGTATTGATTTAAAAAAAAAAAAAAAAAAAAATTCGTAAACGAATTTTTTTTTTTTTCGGCCCGATTACGATTAATTGTGAGAAATCAATCGAGCGAACGAATGTAAATAATACTGTAGCAAAACGTTCGTCGCTCTCGCCTGCGGGTAGTTCCACTGTTTTTTTTGTTGTTGTTTTCTTGTTTTAAGAAAAAGTTTTGTTTCATTTAAAAAAATATCTTTCGTCTTTTTTTTCGTTTCTCACTCGTAAAAGTTTATTATTCTAGTAGATTCTTCAAATAACGGAGTATTATCGCTGCAATTGTGTTCAGAGGAGAATTAAACGTTCAACAAAAATATCAATCGTTGGTAAACAAAAAATCATTGGATAGAAAAAAAAAGAATTCTAAATAATCGTTCTGAATTTTTTTTTTTATACATTAAACAAATTTTGAATAATTAGGGAACGTTTTGTCAACGGTGGAACTACCAGCCGTTCGCGAGGCGAGCAAGAACACCTAGAAGTAATAAATAATATAATAGATTCTAGTTCGTCTATGAACGATCGAAATTAAAAATATAAAAAAAAACATTAAAAAATAATAATATTGGATTCGGTAAAATTCTATTCTTTGACCATGAATCCGATTAAGACTCAACTACACACACGCATTAAACACTCACCGACTCGACGCAAGATATTTTGAAACTTTTGATGAAATTCTATAAATGTATTTATCATGTTACTGTGCCGTACGTGAAAAAAAAACCAAAAGATAAAAAAAAACGTAATAAAAGAAAAACAAAACAAGTGTATACATTGACCGACGTAATAATAAAACGACGGAGGCAGATGAAAAAAAGTATGAAATTATCTTCGTTTTTTGCAGTTTTGGTCCATTTTTAATTTTTTTTATTTCGTTTTTTATAAATTTAAGTTGTTTTTTTTAAATTTAGTTTTTTTAATTTAATTTATTTAATTCTTACTCTTTCAGTCCTTCCAGTGTCTTTTCCACGCTTTCACTCATATCCTGTTCCTGTGGAAAAAAATATTTCGTTTTCAAGAAAAAAATCCAGACTAAATCGAGATGGAAAAAAAAAAATCATCTACCTCAATTACTTGAAAAAATGATAATTTTTTTTACATTCTCTGAGTAAAGATTTTTGTAATTTGACAAAAAAAAAAATAAAAAAATGATTGATTCACCGACCTTTTTTATCTCCGCTTCGTACAGCTCTCGACAATCGTTTATAAACTTTTCAGAATCGATCTTTTTCTTGGCGATCAAATTCTCAATAACGATCTTTTTCGACAACATTTCTTGCAAACTGATTTTCCAATCTTCGTACATTTTTTCCAGTTTTTTCTTCTCTCTTCACCGATGAAGAATGAAGTGAAGTAAGCGAGAAAAAAAAAGGACGTAAATTAAACAAATTACGTAAATCGAACGAAAAAAATTGTCCTAACAAAAATAATATCGATTTTTAGCATCGATCTCGCAAGAAAAAAAAATTATACTAACTCCGACAATTCTTTTCGTTCTTTTATGAGAATATCTTGTTGTTCCTTCCACTGCGTTCTCAATTGTTTTCCCATTTCGGTATTGAAACGATCGCGTTCCGCAGCACCGGCTTTCGATTCCTGATCTATGAGGCCTTTCAACACGGATATTTTTTTTTGTCCACTTTCGAACACTTTCTTATTTTCCCTGTGTACGTAAATTTATTTATTCATTCGTTCGTTCGAAAAAAAGCCATATGACGGCTTAAGATCCAAAAATTGTTGTCCCACACTTTTTTTTCAGTTGAAATTTTCAGGTAAAACGTAAATTCGGTTTCAGCAAAATTTATTTTCTGGATTTTACTGCGGTATTTTTAAAATGCGAATTTTTTTTCATCAGCCTTTAAAATTTTATTATTTTTTTTGGGACAGAGATTTTTGTACGCAAAGCCCTTAAATTTTTATCGTAACTCACGCGAAACGTTTGCAAATTTCGATGACCTCGGAAAACTTTGCGTGTTCCTGACGAACGAAATTCATACCGATTTCGGTATGCTCGATCGCAGGTTTTTTCTTCTTCAAGGCTTCCTCCATTACCGTTCTTTTCTCGATTATCTCGTTTTTCTGTTCCGTTAAACTGTGCCAAAGTGCGTTGTGACGATCCGGAGATTTCACGACTTTTAACTTTGTGTCGTTCATCGTTTGTCTGATCTATCGATTTTTTTCATTCGTACGAATAAATAATGGAATAAAATAAAATGAAATAAAAATTAGATACTTCGTTGTGTCTTTGATAAAAATCTTTCGGAAGATTTAAAAATTCTTTTGACTTTGATATAATTGCAGTTAATGATTTGAAAAATTTTGGATATTTCTTTGAAATAAAATAATATAGAATGAAATAAAATAAAATTAAATAACAAAATAATAAAAATAATAAAAATAAATAATAAAATAATAAAATGAAATGAAATTCAATGAAATAAAATTAGATTCTTCTCGTGTCTTTGCTAAAAATCACGCAAACCAAAGCCAAAGCAATCAGAAAGTCGAAGTTGATATGTATAATTTCCTCATGGAGTAAAATTGTCACAACATCTTCATTTCTGACGTAGCAACTTGCAAATTTTAACTCGCAAGTTTCTTGAATTCTGAGGAAGCAATTTGCAAGTTTTTCGTTAATTTCCAGAATCTAGAAATTCATATTGCAAACTCTCGAAGCTTTATTTTTTCCCGAAGAAAAAAAAACAGCCAACCCGGCTCAAGTTCTTAGCCTTGGAAAGCAAATTTGCAACTTCCGAATGATTAAAAAAATAAAGATGTAAAATTTTGAGCTTACCTGCGTAGCGTGAGCCGTTAAATTGACGTAACGTTGCTCGGCTTCCATTTTCTCCTTTTCCGCTGTACTCAATTTCAACTCGGCTTCGTTCTTCTTCGCTCTCCTTTTGTTCTTGCCGATCTTCATATTGGCGATCTCCGATTCCAGCTTTGACATCGATTAAAATTGTATTATTCAGAGATTATTGCCGAAACAAAAAAAAAATGGTTCCGTAGCTTCGTTGGCGCACGGATGGACGAACGAGCGACTTCGCGAAGCTTCCGTTCGTGCGATTCGGAGCTACGCAACCCTAAAAAACATAATCCCCGAGTCGTACTTGTTTTTCGAGTTCAAAATTCTTGGCTATGCGCAGAGCTTCCGCATTCGTGGCTTCTCTCACAGCCATCCTCTGATTCCTGATTTCCTGAAGTCTCGAATTCTTCAGACGAGAAGCTTCCAGCGTCTCCTCGATCTCCACCTTTTTGCCGGTGGCGTAGACGAGAAAATTGGTCATGAATCGAGCTTGTCTCCTCGATCTCTTGGGCACCGGACTCGTTATGTCCGTCAGATGGAAATCATTCATAAATATCGCTCGAGCGACGCTGGCCATCGCCGCCGTTAAATTAACGAGCCCCAGCGTCTCCGGATTGTCCTGAGCGAGCATCAAATTGAGCTGTTCGATCGTCGGCTGCGAATAATATAATTCATCGACGCGACCAAAATTGGTAAAAAAATAACAATAACAAATAGATTAAAAATAGATGAAATAAATAAAATCAAATGAAAAATTAAATAAAAAAAAAAAAAATTCGTAGCTTATCAAACGTCATACCTTTCGTATTGCGCTCACGTCGGCGTAAAATTTGCCGAAAAATTGCGTAATTAGATCGAGAATGTATTGTTCGGTGGGATTTTTTACATCTGCGATGGTCGATGGCAAACCCACCTCAACGAGACCCTGGTGACAAACTTCCACCGTGAGAGCCATCATAGCAGCTTCTTCCAAGCCACGATTGCTCGAATTCGCACTTCCGAGATTTTATTGTTTCCACGAAAATTTCGGACTTTCAGCGATTTTACCCAAACATTGTATGTTTTTAATTCGGTTAATATTATCGAGATATTGTTATTAAAACAATCCGGTAAACGCAAGGAGGAACCGTTGTTTGTGCAAACCGGTGCAAAGTGGTGCAAAACATGCTAGGAATGCAACGGAATGTCAACTGATGTCAACAAATCGGTTGAAATTTGAAAGATTTTGAACCACGTGACTTGGATTTGGAGGAAGCCAATAAGAGCTCGAATCGCAGCGTCTCCACCGCAAACGGACGATCTAATTACCAGGCGGAATTCGAGACCGGCCAGAGATAAATAGAGAGATGTACAACGGTTGCCTTTTCGATCGTTCGAAATGATCGTAATACGATGAATTTTTTGATTTTGTTATTTTCGCTCAAATTAAGAACAGTAATAAGCCGAGTTGAGAACAATAATAATTTCGAGCCACGGCGATCGAAGCGTCACCTCGGCACCACGGCGGAGAAAGAAAACGCTTAACTTTCGCTGCATTACCGACTGATAACAAGATTGCGGGCATTGTTTTAGTCTGCCTCGCGCCACAGTTTGATCTGGAACAGTTTGACTCCGCGAGTTTGACGGAAAGAAAGTGACTTTGTTTTCCCTCCGTCAAATACGCGGAGTCAAACTGCGCCGGGTCAAACTGTAGCGAGTCAAACTGTGGCGAGGCAAACTGAAACCGTCCTAAATCCTGTGTGAAGTAGGGAAGGTTGGAGCGTATTGGGCGCTAAATTATCTCATCCCAGATTACCACCTCATGTATTTAACTAATGACTTTTTTATATCAACGTTTGATAATCAATAAAATTACTACGTATATTTCTTTTTTTTCTATTAATTTTTTTGATTAAACATAAATATTGATCCGATTCGCGGCAGTGTTTGCCGAAAAGTCAGGGATTTTATTGAAAAATTGTATAAATCCATCGTGAAGTCGTGTCGGTGATATTCGATCGAACAAAAATGAATTTATAATTTATATAATTCCTTTATCTCTCTCGCATATCACAATATCGTCATCAAAGTCAATATATACGTAAGAAAACGTAGGCTAACAATTCCTGCGAAATTAAAAAAAAATATATACATAGTCTTCGATATTGGGTTGTTAAAAATGAATCAAATGTTTAGAATATTCAGGATTCGTTTATTATTTCACAAGAATCATATTGCTTGTTTTTAATTATTGCACCAGCAAAAAAAAAAATTCTCAAAACAATGAGACTGATTATGGGTTTTATATGGATCCAAAGTCGTAATTAGCTCCGCTATCGTTCCATTCAGTGGATCCTTGATCAATTGCAGATTCTTCAGTGTAAATTCTGCGGTTTCACACATCGACGGCGGAAACATATCTGTAACGAATATACGATATCTCGTGTGAACAATAGGGTGTTTAAAAAAAACAAAAAAGAAAAAGATTTTCCAACCATAGCCACACCTTAAATACTTAGTTTAGGTAGAAACAATAAATGCTGGCAAAAGATGAACGTTTGAGTGGAAGATCTTTCTTATTCGATTTTTAATTGTTCCAATAATCATTTTTGCTTATGTTGGAAAACTTTTTTTTTCTTTCAATCAAAATACATTAACGCCAAAGTATCTTCCATCAAGAAAATCGTGTCCAAAGATGAGCCCGATCGGACCATTTTTAGGGGTCGCTCAAGATTTTTCTAGTTTTCCCATTTGATTTAATATGGGAAGAACGAAAAGTTTCCATTCAAAAAATCGTAGCTCCGCCAATTTTATAGGTACATCGATTCGGTTAGTTCCATTTGAAAGCTCTTGAAAAACCGCTTAAAATGGCGTGCGGACCTTTGTGATCCCATTGCAACTGCCATCAATAATTTTGTTGTTTCGTAAGAAATTATCGACGGAAGTTGCAATCGGATTTCAAAGGTCCGCACGTCATTTTAAGCGGGTTTTCAAGAGCTTTCAAATGAAACTAACCGGACCAATGTACCTATAAAATTGGCGGAGCTACGATTTTTTGAATGGAAACTTTTCGTTCTTCCCATGTTAATCAAATGGGAAAACTAGAAAAATCTTGCGCGACCCCTAAAAATGGTCCGATCGGGCTCATCTCTGGACACGATTCTCTTGATGAAAGATACTTCGGCGTGAATGTATTTTGATTGAAAGAAAAAAAAAAGTTTTTTTTTCAAGCCGGCCTAATTCTCATCGAAATTGAGATGAACCTTCTCATATGATTATTTCTAATAATATTCGTTGTCGAACAAACTCAAATCGAGGGGAAATAAAAAGTTCAAGGACGTTTAATGAAATTCGAGAACGTTCCTGGTATTTTACAAGCAAAATTCAAGGACGGTTCCAGGACTTCAAGGACTTAAAGGCCAACTGTACCACCATGTTCTCATTAAATAGCTTTTTAGCCGAAAAATAATCGTTACGACTAACCCCGTCGGTAGCGCAGGATGTTCCATCAGCCGCCGGAATACCAATACGGGCCCGAAACTTCAAAGCCTTAATGTGGGTACATCTGTGCTCCTCGCAAATTTTCGGATCTTTCTCCCCAGCGGACTAAACAACGCGTCGTTGAATAATCAATCAGTGTTTTTTTTTTGTTTCCTTTTTTCTTTGATAACATTTTTTTTATCAATCCGTACTTACGTATGGATATTCGAATTGGTTGCACTGGTGATCACCCGTGAATATTCGTCCTTGAAGAAGTCGTGGCAGAGGGGCTGTTATATTTGGTTTGGAGAACATACAACTAACCGCTTTTTTACTGTAGAATGCGAACGAGCCGTTACGATAATAAAAATCGGTTTGGATCGTCGAACGATTTGTCAAAATTAAGAAGCTATAGCTAGTTAATTTAGAAGTTTCGATGAGGAAATCCCTAACAAATTCGAACACCGACGAAAGCAATGAAAAACGTTCGAAAAGCACCGAGGGCTTTTAAAAAACCAAAAGCACCAGAATTTCGAGCGAAAGCATCAAAGTTAACACCGAATTTTTTTTTTCGGTGCTTTTCAAACATCAAAAACACAGAAATTTTGGTCCAAAGCACCGAAAAAAGAATGGAAAAAAATGTATTCGACGCTTTTTCGGCGCTTGTGATCAAAATTTCGATGTTTTTGACGTTTGAAAAGCACTCAGTGATCATCGGTGCTTTTTTAGTGGCCGTTTTTGTTGTTTCCGTGTTGTTTTCGGTGCGCGAACTTGCTAGGGATGGCGATAGAAAAACATGGCGGGGATGACGATCGATCATTTGCGATCGTTCAACCTCGTCGATCGAAGATAATTAAAGCTTTCGGCTATAAAATTCATCGTCACTTACTTGAAACGTTTTTTGAAAGTATTCAAATAACAATCGGACCAGTCGGGCTTGTCGGTAAGGTAATTTTCACGGTAATTGAAAGCTACGGCATTGTCGTATTTCGGGCAAACGAACTTCTCGCCTTTGAGTCCCCACGGTACGAGCCTGTAACGATTTGAGGGCATTTTTTCGATTGATCTCGGAATTTTGTTTTTCAATTTTTCGAGAGAGAGATTAACGATAATTCTGGCGTCGTGATTTGATGAATTTTTTTCGTGAAACACTCGAAAATAAACCCAAGAACAGAATTCGAACGAGATATCCAGCTTTTGGAATTCAAAATTCGAATAAAACGATCGATTTTTATAAAAGAAAAATTTGATTTACGGAATAAACAAATTTCGATATACCGATTGGTTTTGAAAAAAGCTCCAAGACCTTTGAACGTCAAAACCTTTATAAATGATGTTTTTTCAACATCCAAATCTAAATCCAAGGTTGGAAAATTTGCCCTCTTTCAAAAAGAGATTAATAGTGAGAAAAACAACACGACGGTAATTTCATAATAATATAAATAACGAAAATAGAAATTATTGAAAAATGTACCAAAAATTTCTTATTCAAAACAAAATATTTGAATTTGAAAAAAAAAAAATTTTTTTTTCGATAAGAATAAATATCTGAATATCTAACAAATAAAAAAAATATCTGAAAAAAGTAATAAACAAAACTTATTTGAAAAAATCTGACATCTGATATGATCTGAACTAAGTTTTTACGTTAGGTTAGGTTCTTTGGGTTATTTTTTTTTCTAGTGTCCTCCACAACATATTTAAATCCCTAAGAGAATCGGAGTGGTGTCCTGTTTCAGGATTTTCTTATTAATTCTTAGATAATTATTCGCTATCATAAAATTATGTTATCCCGTCGAAGGACTCACAAGTCTTCGATCAATTTAGCCGCTCGTCGTGTTCTCATCCAATCTTTAACTTTCATCGCGAGCAGGCCCTTCCCCGACGGTCCCTTGGTTTCGACATCCTGGCACATGTCACGAGCACGATCACTCGCTAGTTCTGATTAAAAAGTTTTTCATTATCATAACGGTAAATCATTATTACCAGCCGGTGTGCGATAATTC
>OZ020178.1:2960674-3038921 GCA_963971145.1 Sussaba pulchella
GTCTCAATTTTGGATGTTCGAGCGTTCTGAAATGCAGATCAACGCCACCCCAGAAAGCCACCAAAAATAGCAACACATCGGTCAGACTGCCCCAAAGTCTGGACAAAACGATTCGGGTTAGTTCCCATTTTCCGTATCGATATAATCATTTTTTTATCGATGAACCACATTTTTTTGTTCTACTCACTCGTGCAATGCGCTATCGACGACGAGAACGATCTTCGGGTAGATTATTTCGGGAGCCACGTGTTCCGGTTTGAAATCCAGTTTAGAGATCCACCCGTCTTTGCTGATGTCACACTGAGGATGAAAAAAAATTTTAACATCGGAATTTTTCATTTTTTCGTTTGTTCATTTCTTTTTCAACACGTTCATGTTATAAACCTCTTTATCGTTGTTGACTAATCCATTGGTGGACTCGGGGAACAGTGGGAATGTCTTTCTCACCTCGATCATCGCCTATGTTTTAACAAAAATACGTTATTGTAATCGACTACGATATTAGCAAATAATAATAATGATGATAATAATATCAATAGTAATTATTATAATTGTTAATAATTAATAATAATAATAATAATAATAATTTTTCGAAGAGAAAAAAAATATATGGTGCATTCCGAGACTTAAGGGGGGGGGGGGGCAAGGTTAATTCGGCGGAAAAGAAGCATGTTTCTAAGATTTTTTTCTGGCGATACGAATAGTGTAAATTTATTCAATCAATTTCCATATAATAATACAACATTTAAACAATATTATCCTAAATTTTCATTCCAAAATATTGAAAATTAAGCGGATGACGTTTTGGTGATATCATGGAACGAAAATTTAGGAAAATATTGTTCAAATCTTGTATTATTATGTTGAAATTGATTGAATAAATTTACACTATTTGTATCGCCAGAAAAAAATCTCAAAAACAAGCTTCTTTTTCGCCGAATTAACCTTACCCCCTCCCCCTTAAACCCGGGAAGTTTCACTCCTAAATTCAGCCCTCTTCCACCGTGCCAATGCCGCCAATGTTATTTCTCTTATTCGAATCGTCTGTTTCTCGTGCAGGGACGTCACATTATTATTATTATCATTATTATCATTATTACTATTATTATTATTTCTACTATTATCATTATTATGAGTGTTTTTTTAACAGTCACAACATACAGTATCATTTTTGCTGAGGGTATGTCCAACTGGAGAGCTGGCGTCGGCCCTTATGGAATAGACTGGAACGTCTATTGAGAACAGTACATCAGCGGGAGGAGTCAACTTAACATCGCAAGCAGCTTGACTTTGAGAGAAAAACGCCGCGACCAGATACAAAATCACGCAAAAGAATTTGGCAATCGAATCTGTGGAAGAATAAATCGATAACAGAGAAATAACAAATGAACATATTGCATAAATCAATAACGACGATAAGAATAATTGTTATCATATCGAATTAAAACGTAATTAATTCATCATCGAACTCACCTGCCATATTTCCAACCCGTTGATATTTTCGTTGGAAAAAATAATTCACCTTCGCCGAAATTGTTCTTGTTACAATCTAGAAATTGAATGAACCCAAAAAAATATTTTACGCTGACACGTACGAATTATTAATTTAACGAGCGATCGACGATATTTTCGAATTTAAATATGTTCAACGGATATACATGATTCCGTGATAATCGTCGGTAACTACGCGGTTGGACATTCGTCGGGTTCTGTTAAGAGTCGCGATTTTCTGCCAATATAAGAAGAAGTCTTATCGGAAAGAATGCAGATCGTTCCGGGATTTTCTATTCATACAAAAATTGTGATATAAATTTAGTCGTATTTGTTCCGGTTTTTTTAATAGCACGTTCATGTTATCACCGTACATTTGACTAAAGGCTTTTATTTTATTTCTATGCATTGTCGCAATGCTCGACATATCACTATGAAACGTGACCAATAATTTTTCTAGTGTACAAAGCGGAGTTTCGAAGTGATTGTGAGTCCACGAGTTTCCTTTAAGACTGGCTATCTTAATTAACGTTCGTGTAATTCGTGAGTTTTACTCGGTTACGCTCTTCAGAATCGGTGAATATTCAAATTATAAGATAAAACATTTTTTTCACCTGATTTTTTGCGGATCGTACGTGTTTAACGACAACGTTCGTACCACGTTCAATACCGAATTTACTCACCTACTTGTTCATCCCAACGTCAGAGCGATCGAGAATTACGTCAGCGAACTATACAAGATTTTTCGTTTCCTTATAGACAAGCTATGATTTTTATTTTCATTTTTTTATGAGAAAATATCCGCGGAAAAAACGTGATCTCATGGAACATGATATAATATATACTGGGTGTAACAATTGAAAAATATTTGGAAGAATTAGAAAAAATTTCGGTCGTTTTCGTGGCGCTGTGATTTAGCGAAAAATGGTCGTCAATTGATAATAATAGGGATAGGTCTTGAAATTTTTGTAGGAAATTATTGCTCTACTTTTTTTTAGATAACAGATTGACAGATTCCTTCAAAATTTGGACACAATATGCACGGATAGGTAATGAAGTTCGGCACGTAGGATTTTTTTTAAAACTAATTTATTTATTTTTTTATCAACCAAAAAAGGTCGTAAATCCAGGTTAAAAAGTGAATTCAAATTTCAATCGAGCGCCATTTTGTGAAAAAAAATTAAAAAATTAAAAATTCTACGTGCCGAACAGCTCGAGACGTTACACTTTAAGAATCTTCTTGAAATTTTTGTTTCAGACCAACCGACTGCGAGAAAAAGTGGGAACCGCAAACCGTGCCGACGACAAAGTTGTTTTACGCCGGCCGGAATAACTGCGCTCCCATTCGCTATATATTTATATAAAAAATCGTCGACGTACCTCAATGTATATACTTTAAAATAAAACCAACTTGAATTCAATCGGACGAATAGTTTTTGAGATAATAATTCCGAAAAATTCACCTACTTTTCCGGCAATCTACACAGATGTACCCCCTTAAACAATAAAACTATCAACATATTTTACGTTCCGTGAACAGCTTTGTACCGAGCCTTGAAATTATTAGGAAATGCGGAAAAACGCACTAAAAAAATTGTTGGATAGCTCTTTTTGTACCTAAAGCCCTCATTTTGCTCCGAGTAGCACATAATTATCTATTTGCAAGTAATAATCACTAAATCCACACTTTTAGCAACTCAACGAAGTCATGATCGATAATTATTCGCACGAATGTTGAAAACTTACCGATTCTCCCGACGTTCGTTCGATCGAATTTTTTTTCCTCTCTCTGACAACAAAACTTTGCAGACGTTGAAACCGTAATTGAGGACATCGAATGGAAAGATCCTATTTTATACCCCAAAGATCCACCGTTCAATGACACATTCCCCACTTTTTTGAGACCATAAACTATTCGTATTTTTCTGAGCTTATTTATCTGCGATAATACGCCTCGAATATTGGAATTATTATCGGCAATAAAACTTGTTTGCGTTGGAATGTATTTTTCGTAGAAAATTTGTGACAAATGTTGGATCACGCTATCACGCCAGTCATGATCGATAATTATTTGCACAAATGGTAGGCATTTATTGATGTTGGAATATTATTTTTCGTACGAAATTTGTGACAATCGTTCGGTTACGCGATATTTTTCATTGTTAAAATTTCAGGCTTGTACACGCGTGTCACCGAAGCTTCAATTTAATTTATTTTCGTTATGCAGGTGCGCTCTTTGTCACTCGCAGACGTGGCCAATGATTTAATCGTTTTTTTTTTACAATCATTTCACGACTTGGTTGTAAATTTAATCCTCGTTCGATCTATGTGTGATTAGGATTTCTTGACTTTGGGATTACTCAATTAAGGTCTATAATGTTTTTCAGATCAGGCGAGTGCCTTCGTTTTTTTTTATCTATAGCCTACAAAACGTAGGCTAACAATTCCTGCGAAATTAAAAAAAATATATACATAGTCTTCGATATTGGGTCGTTAAAAATGAATCAAATGTTTAGAATATTCAGGATTCGTTTATTATTTCACAAGAATCATATTGCTTATTTTTAATTATTGCACCAGCAAAAAAAAAAATTCTCAAAACAATGAGACCGATTATGGGTTTTATATGGATCCAAAGTCGTAATTAGCTCCGCTATCGTTCCATTCAGTGGATCCTCAATCAATTGCAGCTTCTCAGTGTAATTTCTGCGTTTTCACACATCGACGGCGGAAACATATCTGTAACGAATATACGATATCTCGTGTGAACAATAGGGTGTTTAAAAAAAAAACAAAAAAGAAAAAAATTTGCGAGCCTGCCACACCTTAAATACTCAGTTTAGGTAGATATCATTAGGTATCAGTAGATAGAATGGAAGCTTTTCGTTCTTCCCGTATTAAATAAAATGGGAAAACTAGAAAAATCTTGCGCGACCCCTAAAAATAATCCGATCGGGCTCATTTTTGGACACGATTTTCTCGATTTAAGATACTTTGGCGTTAATGTATTTTGATTGAAAGAAAAAAAAAAGTTTTTTTTTTTTTCAAGCCTAAGGGCTAATGTTATAGGATTATCTCATAGGATTAATTCAATTAATATTCGTTTTCGAACAAATTAAAATTGTGGGAAAAATATAAAATTCGAAATACGTAATATTCTTAAACTTTCCGAATGTATTCTGAAAAAATTGAATTGAATAAAATTCGAGGACGTTTCCGGAATTTTCGAGGACGAGCAAAAAAATTCGAGGACAGTTCCAGGACTTCGAGGACTCGAAGAACAACTGGACACCGTGTCGTCATTGAATAGCTTTTTTTCGTTTAAATTAATCGTTACGACTAACCCCGTCGGCAGCGCAGGTTGTTCCATCAGCCGCTGGAATACTCATACGGCCACGAATTTTCACACCCTTAACGAAGGTGCATCTGTGCTCCACGCAAATATTCGGATCATTCTCCCCAGCGGACTGAACAAAGCAACGTTGAATAATCGGTCAGTGTTTTCTTTTTTTTTTTTTATTTCCTTTTTTCTTCGATAACATATTTTTTTTATCAATCCGTACTTACGTATGGAAAATGGTATTGGTTGCACTGGTGATCACCCGTGAATATTCGTCCTAGCAGAAGTCGTGGAAGCGGGGCTGTTATATTTGGTTTGGAGAACATACAACTCGCCAATTTTCTACTGTAGAATCGAACGAGCGATAATAAAAAACGGTTTGGATCGAAGATCGATTTTTCAAAATTTTTTAAATTATAGTATGTATTAGTAGCTAATTATAGTATGTATTAGTAGTAGTAGTGGTTATAGTAGTAGTAGTAGTTTTTAAGATTATAGTATATATTAGTAGCTAATTATAGTATATATTAGTAGTAGTAGTGGTTATAGTAGTAGTAGTAGTTTTTAAAATTATAGTATATATTAGTAACTAATTATAGTATATATTAGTTAGCTAATTATAGTATATATTAGTAGTAGTAGTGGTTATAGCAGTAGTATTATAGTATTATTTTTAGTTGGAAATATAAAAAAATCGATTTTTCGTTTATAAAACAAAAAATTGGAATATTGAAAGCTGGTTAATGATGCGGAAGATTCATTTTATGTCTCTGGCATAGATGACTCCATGTAAGTTGGAAAAAAAATTTTTTTTTTAACGATTTTTGAAACATTAAACGCGTTTTCGCCAAAACGGTGTTTTGAGAAGTCGGTGAGGACGATTGTTTAAAAACGGCACGACCGATCGGTCTGCTATTTTGACACAACGTTCTTAAATATGTTCTTCAGGTGTTGATCGAAGGAATAACAATTCCGATAATTATTTCTATTTTTTTTAAACGGTTCGGGGGTAAAATGTCGGACGAAAATTTGAATTTTTTCTTTTTGGAGCCGCCATTTTGTCAAAAATAAAAATTTTGGATATTCCTTCGATCAATACCTAGATTTATCTATCCACTAATAGAATCTTTTTGGTTTTTTCATTTTAGATAATCCAAACCGGAGATATCGTGCTCACCGCCAGACACCTTTTTTTTTGGAGGACCTCCTGGAGATCGTCTACAGAAGCGGGATAAGCCAATATTTTTGAAAATAAAAAATGCTGATACAAAGTTAAAAGCTACCACTACAATTATTGATACTTCTCGCATTTGTCAAATAAAAACTATTTTCAGAAAAAATTCGTAAAAAATGACGTTTATTCGGCATTGCAACTGCGTATAACCCCTTAAGAAGCTTCGATGAGGAAATCCCTAGCAAATTCGAACACCGACGAAAGCACTGAAAAACGTTCGAAATGCACTGAGGGCTTTTAAAACACCAAAAGCACCCAAATTTTGAGCAAAAGCATCAAAGTTAGCACCGAATTTTTTTTTCCGATACTTTTCAAACATCAAAAAGACGGAAATTTTGGTGAAAAGCACGGAAAAAAGAACGGAAAAAAATGTATTCGACGCTTTTTCGGCTGAAATTAATTTCCACTTACTTCAAACGTTTTTTGAAACTTTTCAAATAACAATCGGACCAATCGGGCATGTTGGTAAGGTATTTTCCGCTGTAACTGAAAGCTACCGCATTGTCGTATTTCTCGCAATTAAACTTCTCGCCTTTGAATCCCCACGGTACGAGCCTGTAACGATTTAAGCGAATTTTTTTCGATGGATCTCGAAGTTTTGTTTTTCAATTTTTCGAGAGACAGATTAAGACAATTATGGCTTGGCGATTTGATAATTTTTTTTCGTTAAACACTCGAAGATAAACCCAAGAACTGAATTAAAACGAGATATCCAGCTTTTGGAGTTCAAAATTCGAATAAAACGATTTAAAAAAAAATATAATGAAATGAAAAATAAAATAAACAATAAAAAAAAAAAGAAATAAAATAAAAAATAAAAAAATTATTATTATTTTTTATAAAAGAAAAATTTGATTTGCGGAATGAAAAAATTTCAAAATATCGATGAGTTTTGAAAAAATCTAGACGAGTATCAAAACGTTTATAAACGATGTCTTTTAAACATCCAAATCTACATCCAAGGTTGGCAAATTTTTCCTCCTTCACAAACCGATCAATAGTGAGAAAATCAGCATTTACGTAATTTCGTAATAATATCAATAACAAAAATATGAATTATTAAAAAATGTAACAAAAATTCCTTATTCAAAACAAAACATTTGAATTTGATAAAAAAAAAAAATTTTCAATGTGGAGAAAAAAATAAGTGAAAGAAGGTAATTTGAAAAAAACCTGACAATCTAATATAACCTGACCTAGGTTTTTACAGTAGATTAAGTTAGGTTCTTTAGATTTGGGGGTTTTTTTTCTGTCCTTTATAACATGTTTAAATCCCTAAGAGAATCATAGTGGTGTCCTGTTTCAGGATTTTCTTATAAATTCTTAGATAATTATTCGCTATTAAAAAATTATGCTATCTAGGTAGAAGGACTCACAAGTCTTCGATCAATTTAGCCGCTCGTCGTGTTCTCATCCAATCTTTAGAATCCATCGAAAGCAGGCCCTTCCCCGGTGGTCCCTTGGTTTTTACATCCTGGCACATGTCACGAGCACGATCACTCGCTAGTTCTGATTAAAAAATTTTCCATTATCATTACGTTAAATCATTATTACCAGCCGGTGTGCGATAATTCGTGTGTAATAAATAATTAATTTATTTACTGTAAGGTTCGTGCGTGCATTCACCGTCCTCCATGCTGCAGAATTCGGCTCTGAGAAATGCAATCGTATTTTTAATGAACGATGACGGACGTTGGAGTGTGAACGTTCGAAGATGCGTGCTTACCCTATCATGCCAATGGCCATGTCATAATCGCCGAACAACGATGACCAAGAAGTTCCGCTGGTTTCCATAAATTGGGTGAACGATTCGATAGCAAAATCCATGTCCATCTCCGGACTGTCATCTTTTCGTAGAAACGCAAGTGCCTCGGAATTCTGCGCCACGAATAAACGTTTTTTTTTTTTTTTTTTTTTTTTCGAGGGTTGAAATGAAAAACTAATATTTCCATGCTAGATAGTACAACCCAAAGTTGCCCGAAATTCGATGGATCCGTCCATGTAGATATAATAATAATAATAATCATAATAATAATAATATTAATAATAACGATAATAAAAATATAATAATAATATAATAGTAGAATAATAATTATTGTTATTATTATTATTAATAATAATAATATTAATAAAAATGATAATTATTATTATTAGTAATAATTATTAATTATTATTATTTCTATATTATTATTCATAATAATAATAATAATAATAATAATAAGAATATTAATAATAACGATAACAAAAAAAATATAATAATATAATAGTATAATAATAATTATTGTTATTATTATTATGAATAATAATAATATTAATAAAAATGATAATTATTATTATTTTTAATAATTATTGTTATTATTATTATGAATAATAATAATATTAATAAAAATGATAATTATTATTATTATTAATAATTATTAATTATTATTATTATTAATAATTATTAATTATTATTATTATTATTATATTATTATTATTATATAGAAAAATGAAGTCTATGTTCTTTTTTTTTAGATGGGAAACCATTAGCATATATTCAAATTTCGGAAAAAATCGAATTTTTGAAATTAAAAAAAAAATAATAAAAATAATGGGAACCCGCTGCCCACTCCAATTTTATGAAAAAAGTTCTTCAATTTCAATAGAGTATCGGGAAAAAAATAGTTTTCCAAATAAAAAGGGGACAAATAGCAGTTACCTCTTGATAAAAATATTATGGTGGGGGGAGGGGATGGGAAGGAGGGGTCTAAAGAATTTAAAAAAAAAATTAGTGAGCCCGTAGGATCCAAAGGATACTAAAAAAAAATCATCGTCCATATCGGGGGATGGGAGGGTTTCATTTCGGTGAATTGGAAAATTTTTCCCCATAGTTATGTATATTTAGCTTTAGGCACAGCTAGTTTTTTTTAAGGAACGCTCACTATCTATCTTTTCCTCACTTCCTCTAGAAAAACTTGTACTCACCTCGGCAACAACTATCCCAGCTATGTGTATTCTCAATCTTGGATGTTCGAGCGATCTAAAATGCAGATCAACGCTATTCCAGAAAGCCACCAAAAATAGCAACACATCGGTCAGACTGCCCCAAAGTCTGGAAGAAACGATTCGGGTTAGTTCCCATTTTCCGTATCAATATAATCATTACTTTATCGATGAACCAAATTTTTTTGTTCTACTCACTCGTGCAATGCGCTATCGACGACGAGAACGATCTTCGGGTAGATTATTTCGGGAGCCACGTGTTCCAGTTTGAAATCCAGTTTAGAGCTCCACCCGTCTCTGCTGATGTCACACTGAGGATGTAAAAAATGTTAACATCGGAATTTTTCATTTTTTCGCTTGTTCATTTTTTTTTAAACACGTTCATGTTATAAACCTCTTTCGCGTTGTCGCCTATTCCATTGGTGGACTCGGGGAACTGTGGGAAATTCTTTCTCACCTCGGGCATCGCCTATGTTTTAACAAAAAATACGTTATTGTAATCGACTACTATACTGGCAAATATAAATAATAATAATAATAATAATAATAATAATAATAATAATAATAATAATAATAATAATAATTATTATTATTATTATTATTATTATTATTATTATTAATAATAATAATAATAATCATTATTATTATAATATAATAATAATAATAATAACAATAATAATAATAATCATTATTATTATTATATAATAATAATAATAATAATAATAATTATTATTATTATTATTATTACTATTATTATTATTATTATTATTATTATTATTATTATTATTATTATTATTATTATTATATTAGTTATTATTATTATTATATCATTAATTAATATTAATTATTATTAATTATTACTAATTATCATTATTATTTTTTTTTTAATTATCATTATTATGAGTGTTTTTTTAACAGTCACAACATACAGTATCATTTTTGGTGAGGGTATGTCCAACTGGAGAGCTGGCGTCAGCCCTTATGGAATAGACCGGAACGTCTATCGAGAACAGTACATCAGCGGGAGGAGTCAACCTAACATGGCAAGCAGCTTGACTTTGAGAGAAAAACGCCGCGAGCAGATACAAAACCACGCAAAAGAATTTGGCAATCGGATCTGTGGAAGAATAAATCGATAACAGAGAAATAACAAATGAACATATTGCATAAATCAATAACGACGATAAGAATAATTGTTATCATATCGAATTAAAACGTAATCAATTGATCATCGAACTCACCTGCCATATTTCCAACCCGTTGATATTTTCGTTGGAAAAAATAATTCACCTTCGCCGAAATTGTTCTTGTTACAATCTAGAAATTGAATGAACCCAAAAAAATATTTTACGCTAACACGTACGAATTATTAATTCACCGAGCGATCGACGATATTTTCGAATTTAAATACGTTCAACGGATATACATGATTCCGTGATAATCGTCGGTAATTACGCGGTTGGACATTCGTCGAGTTCTGTTAAGAGTCGCGATTTTCTGCCAATATAAGAAGAAATCTTATCGGAATGAATGCAGACCGTTTAGGGATTTTCTATTCGTAACAAAATTATGATATAAATTTAGTTGTATTTGTATTGGTTTTTTTAATAGCACGTTCATATGTTATCTCCGAATATTTTCCTGAAGTCTTTTATTTTATTTCTCCACGAGTTCCCGAACGTCAGCGAACTATTCAAGATTTTTCGTTTCCTTATAGACAAATTATGATTTTTATTTTCATTTTTTCATGAGAAAATATCCGCGGAAAAAACGTGATCTTATGGAACATCATATAATATATACTGGATGTAACAATTGAAAAATATTTGGAAGAATTAAAAAAATTTCGGTCGTTTTCGTGCCGCTGTGATTTAACGAAAAATGGTCGTCAATTGATGATAATAGGGATAGGTCTCGAAATTTTTGTAGGAAATTTGATGCTCTACAAAAAAGGTCTCTCATAACATTTTCTCGAATCTAATATTTATTACGCAATTCGCAAAAAAGAAAAATGACTTTTTTAGCCAGTTTTTTGCGAATCACGTAATAAATATTAGATCTACGAAAATTTTACAAGAGACATTTTTTGTAGAGCATTAAATTTCCTACAAAACTGTTGAATTTAATTTTCTCACTCATTTATAGTTTTGAAGTAATAATAAATTTCCCCAACAAAATTCCAAACGCATGCATATTTCCATATAAAATTCGATTGCTCTTTTTTTTCTATTTACGTTAATTACTTTTAAAGAACAATAGCGAAGAAATTCCGACATTACCATATTAAGAACCACCTTAATATATACGTGGTAGGACAATTGAGCAGTAGGAATTTCGAGACCTACCCGATAATAGAAGAGAATTGAATTTTCACATCTCTAGTCTTGCGATTAAATGACTCGTTTTTCACCGTAAGAAAAAAACCTTCGGTAGGAAACCTCGACTGAATCCCTCTCTTTAAACCAAAACCTATGAAAGAAATCTCCGTACAGTAATTCTTTCCGAAATCCCAAATGCTCGCGGAAAAACATCGATTTTCCATTAGACCCAATGTTGCACATATCCCCCTTTCGTACCTCACCACCCCAAAGATAGCACCTTGCCCGATTTCGTTGATTAAACAATAAAACTATCAACATATTTTACGTTCCGTGAACAGCTACGTACCGAGGACCCTTGAAATTATTAGGAAATGCAAAAAAACGCACGTAAATAAGTGTTTCGATAGCTCTTTTCGTACCCAAAGCCTTTATTTTGCTCTGAGCAGCACATAATTATCTATTCGCAAGTAATAATCACTAAATCCACACTTTTAGCAACTCAACAAAGTCATGATCGATAATTATTCGCACGAATGTTGAAAACTTACCGATTCTCCCGACGTTCGTTCGATCCAATTTTTTTTTCCTCTCTCTGACAACAAAACTTTGCAGACGTTGAAATCGTAATTGAGGACATCGAATGGAAAGATCCTATTTTATACCCCAAAGATCCATCGTTCAATGACACGTTCCCCACTTTTTTGAGACCATAAACTATTCGTATTTTTCCGAACTTATTTATCTGCGATAATACGCCTCGAAAATTGGAATTATTATCGGCAATAAAACTTGTTTGCGTTGGAATATATTTTTCGTAGAAAATTTGTGACAAATGTTGGATCACGCTATCACGCCAGTCATGATCGATAATTATTTGCACAAATGGTAGGCATTTATTGATGTTGGAATATTATTTTTCATACGAAATTTTTGACAATCGTTCGGTTACGCGATATTTTTCATTGTTAATATTTCAGACTTGTACACGCGTGTCACCGAGGCTTCAATTTAATTTATTTTCGTTATGCAGGTGCGCTCTTAGTCACTCGCACACGTGGCCAATGATTTAATCGTTTTTATTTTTTTACAATAATTTCACGACTTGGTTGTAAATTTAATTCTCGTTCGATCTATGTGTGATTAGGATTTTTTGACTTTGTGATTCTTCAATTAAGGTCTGTAATGTTTTTTAGATTAAGCGATAGTCTTCATTTTTTTATCTATTGTCATTTTTCTGTTTCCCATTTTTTGTCTATTTCCTATTATTTCGTTGATTTAAATAAAAATTATGCCTAATTTTTGTGTTCTGTAAAGAGCTACGTACTGAGGACCCTTGAAATTGTTAGGGAATGCGAAAAAAACGCATTTAAAAAAATATTGGATAGCTCTTTTTGTATCCAAAGCCCTCATATTGTTTTGAGTAGGACGTAATTATCTGTTTTCAAGTAAGATTCACTAAATACACATTTTTAGCAACTCGGCAAAGTCAAGGTCGATAATTATTTGCACAGATGTTGAGAACTTACCGATTCTTGCGATGTTCGTTCCGCCGAATTTTTTTTCTCACTCTGACAACACTCATCGACGTTAAAACCGAAATTGAGGAACAGAAACGTCAATCGAAAAAGGGTAAAAAATAACGTTTTTAGGATTTTACGCTTGACTTAGGATTATTTATGCAAACAATGGATAGATCGAGGATATTATTAATTTTTTTCTAACTTCGAAGTGTCCCAAAGAAACCGTCAAGAGTACGACCTGCCGCGATTTTTCTTTCATTTTGATCCGAACGATCGAAATCATAACTTTTGCTAAAAAATCGATCAAATTGTTAATTTTTTTTTTTTAAATCCATTTTTTTAATATAAATTTTTTTTTGCAGTCAATCACTCATTAACTAGATGATAAACAGCTCCGTACAAACCGTATATCCAGCAATTTCAATGAAAAAAAATTTTTTAACTCAATTTCTGCACAAACATTAAATTTTTATTACTTCGAGGACAAAATAATAATCCCGAAAAAAAATAGAATCAACGCGTTTATCGCAATTCTCGACAAAATCTTCTCCAACATTGCTCAATTCGATCTAAAAAAAACAGTTCTAACAAAAAAAAAAAATTGCGAGAACTTTATCCATCGATTTCGTAATAATTAATTCGTTGTAAATTTTTATAAAAAAAAAAATATATGACGGATGAATTTGTCGCTGGGTGAAAATTTACAAGACGTAATCGAGCTCGTGGCGAATGTACTGATTCTTCAGATCATCCTGAATACGCGGATAACCCGCGACGAGAGCGTCCTGTCCGCCGATGTAGAGCATGTTGTAAATCTTCCAATAAACCTCGCGTACTTTCCGCGCAGGGTGAAAAAGTCCCTGTCGATCATGAGATAAGAAACAAACCGAATCGTTATATTCCAGAAATATGTACACGGTTTCGTGTAAAAAAAAAAACAAAATGTATCCATAATTTTTACGCTTATAAAGTTTGTGTTTATTAGCAAACATAAATTAGTTTGATTAAGTTAATTGAACCAATTTAATTAGTTGAATAAATTTAATTTAGTTAGCAAATTAATTAGTTTGATTAACGTAATTGAACTAATTTAATTAGTTAAATAAATTTAATTTAGTTAGCCAATTAATTAGTTTGATTAAATTGATCAAACTAATTTAGTCAGTTAAATAAATTTAATTCAGTTAGCTAATTAATCAGTTCGATTAAATTGATTAAACTAATTTAATAAGTTGAATAAATTTAATATAGTTAGCTAATTAATTCGTTTGATTGAGCTAATTAAACTAATTTAGGTAGTTAGGTACATTTAATTTGGTCGACTAATTAATTAGTCAATTGAGTTAATTAACTTAAATAGTTGAATTCAGTTTAATTAAATGAGTTAATTTTTATCGTTTCTATTAAACATATAGCGGTTGTTTTTTAACCGATTCTCGTTTTGTTCTCGACATTGAAAGGCAAGTAAAAAATACCTTTGGAAAGAATTAAAATAATATATGTATAAATGGCGAGGGACGTCCAAAATCACTGGATTAAAATTCTGCTGTCTCTCAATGTCGTCGATGATTTTTTGTTTAGTATCTTTTGCATCGTACGACATCACTGATTTTTTTTTTTTCTTAATATCTCAGACCCCGACTTCCCCTCATCCTATCCCATTTTTTTAATTGAGGGCTGACAAACATTTTTCATGTTTTTAATTGGATGACATTTTTTTTCCCCACATACTTTATCGAAATTGAGGAATTTGTTTTTTTTTGTAACACGACAAAACGTCTAAACCAAAACGTCGACGACACGTTGAAAAAAACATCTTGAAAAAAACATCTTCAAGTAAACATCTTGAATTGTTTGACGACTCTTGAAGAGCGTTTGAATCTACGCCGAATTATGATAGATTTCGAGCGCGTTTTTATTCGAGTTGTTCAAAAATATTTACCAAAAGCTTCGATAAACGGCTGTTTTTCTTCGTTTCAATGCATTTGGCGTAATTTAAAATCAAATAGATCGCAAAATAAATATTCCAGTGGTGATACAATTGCTACTCGCGTGAGGCTGTTACTCGCTCTGGCGTACGTAACCGTCGCGTATGTGATAAAAAAATATTGAGCACTTGTGCAATCAGAATATTTCATGGAAAACAGGAAGTCGGAGCTTGTTATTGAAGATTTGAAAAATACGTGGATGGGCGCGAGGTGTTGTGAAGCTCAATCGTGCCTCCACAAAATTTTAAAGCGAAATGTGGAATTATTACGACTCAGTATTGGGTTGGCAACTCAAGTCATTGCGGATTTTATCAATAGGTGATCTTAGCATATTCTTTCGTTTTGTCAACGTGGTCGAAGCACCGAATCTACATTGTTTTCCTTGTTGTTCGGACTTCCACCTTTAATTCAGTAGAAAAATTGTATCGATCGGTTATTTAGTTTCGTTTTTATCCCAATTTAAAAATGGAAGAACGAGACGCGAATTTCTGACATATTTTATTGTATTATTTTCGAAAAGGCGGGAACGCATCGCATGCACAAAAGATTTTACGTGTCGTATATGTGAACGAAGCCTCGAAAGAAAGTCAGTGTCAAAATTGGTTTGCCAAATTTCGTTCCGGTGATTTTTCACTGAAATATCCGCGTCTCGTTCTTCCATTTTTAAATTGGGATAAAAACGAAAGTAAATAACTGATCGATAGAATTTTCTACTAAATCAAAGGTGGAAGTCCGAACAACAAGAAAACAATATAGATTAGATGCTTTGACCACGTCAGAATGTCAATCCGGTAATTTAGGAAGTCTCTCCCAAAATATTTACGATACATATACTTTTATTATTTCTTTAATCTGCTATAAATAATATTCCACATTTTATAATCCATTGAGAAAAAAAATAACGAAATAAACATATTACATTATTATTCTATAATACATCAGCCAATGGTTTGTAAAATAAAATAATTATACCACACACTACTAAAGAAACAAAAAAAAACTCTTAATAATAAAATTAAAATTGTGGATAAATTTTTCTCGCCCCATTCGGCGTTAATTATTCTATTATTCTATTATTCTATTATTCAGCGTTATTATAACTATTATTTTTTATTATTTTTTTGATCTGCTATATAAAATATTCCTCATTTTACAATCCATTGAGAAAAAAAATAACAAAATAAACATTATTAATAATTATTATGAATAATTAATTAATTAATCATTAATTATTATCAATAATAATTATTTTTTATTATTTCTATGATCTGCAATATAAAATATTCCCCATTTAAGAAAAAAAATAACAAAATAAACATATCTACATTATTATTCCATAATACATCAACCAATGCTCTGTAAAAAAAATAATAATTATACTACACGTTACTAAACAAAAAAAAACATACACACACGCATTTGATAATAATTAAAATCATGGCTAAATTTTTTTCGCCCGATTCGACGATAACTATTCAAGATATAATCGAAACCGAGGATTTGACCGACCTGCAGAGTGTATTGAAGAATCTTAATCGGTCCCAAAGAAACGCGAAATCCATCAATGGCGTCCATGAAAGCCTGAACGAGATGTGGCGAAGTTTCGAAGACGTTTGGCCAAACGTGATTGAGCAAATGCACGAGAGCGTCTTCGCAACCGAAACCGTAAACTCCCAGAGCCATGTGTTTGATGGCCGAGCAAGCTGTTTGTCGATGTACCAAATCTCGATCCATCAGAGCATCCTCGAGAAGCGGACAAACCGCGTATATGTAATCCTTTCCCATTTCTCCGATGTACTCGAACAAAAACGACAGCGACTTGAGCACGCCGTTTTGAACGTTGAGATCGGGCACTCGGTATTCGTTCATTAAAGCCGGAAGTACCGTGAAGGGGGTGCAAGTTTCCGCGACAATTGCTATGGCCACCGTCGTGCAGACGCGATTCTGTCGTTCCTGAACTTTCAGATTGTTCAGAAGGGTCGCGAGAACGTCGTGAGGACTGAGAAAAAAAGGAAAATAAAACTACGTTGACGTTGATTTACGAAATAATAAAATGGCTGAGCTTCCGCGTTTGGGTTTTGTCGTTACTGAACTTTCAGATTGTTCAGAAACGTCGCGAGAACGTCGCGCAGTGGTCAAAATTTCCAAAAAGTTGGCCATAATTCGAAAATATCATCATTTTGCGATGAATCGTCCGCCATTTTGCGAAAAACAAGATGGCGGACAATGTTTATGAATTTTAATGTCCTTCAAACATAATGTATTACTCGCAGGTTTTCGGGGTCGCTGATTACGAATGTGATATTGGTTTTCTAAAAAACAAAATGGCGGATACAAGATGGCGGATGATATTTATGAATTTTAATGTCCTTCAAACTAAAATCATTACTCAAGGGTTTTCAGGGTCGCTGATTACGAATCTGATATTGGTTTTGCAAAAACAAAATGGCGGGGAATTTTCAATAATTTTCAACAAAATTGATCTCTCAGGAGTTTTTAGGGTCGCCGACTATGAATTTGACATTGGTTTCGCGGAAAAACAAAATGGCGGATACAAAACGCCGTTCCTCAGATATGAGGAAGAAATTACCAAGTTTCTACTTGTTTACTTACCCGATGGCTTTGGCGATATAACCGAATGTATTCACGGTCGCTCTTCTTATGGCTTTCTTGTGGGCTTTGAGAAGTTCCAAAAGTTCGAAGCAAATTCTCATCCACTCTCTGGCGGAAACGTACTCAGGCCCTCTGTCGGCTATTCGTCCGACAAGGTCGATGCAATTCTCTTGAACCTGAAGAAAAAAGAAAATAATTGAAAAAAATACAATAAAAAAAAGTTTAATTCGAAATGGAGAAATAAATATCTTAATTAAATAATAAACTAGCGATAATAAATTATAATATTCATAATATCAATGATAGTATGAATAATGAATAATAGAAGTAATTATTAATCAATATTAATAATAACAATTATAATAAATTATTATATTATAATAATTATAATTATTATAATGATTGATTAACTATTATTCTTGTTATTATTATAATTATTATAATGATTATAATATTATGATCATTTTATTGAATAATAAACTAGCAATAATAAATTATAATATTCATAATATTGACGATATTAAGAATAATTAATAATAGTAGTAATTATTAATCAATATTAATAATAATAATAATAACGAATATAATAATAAATAAATAATAATAACTAATAATAATAATTATTATTATTATTATTATTATTATTATAAATTGTTATATTGTAATAATAATAATAATAATAAATAAATTATTATTATTATGGCTATTATTATAATAATTACAATAATAATAAATTAATTCATTATGCTTATAGTTATTATTATAATAATTATAATATCGTGATTTATAATCATATTAATAATTAATAATTATTTCGTGATTAAATAATCGAATGAATAAATTTCGCAGAAAAAAACCTTTTCGTGTCTGTTCTTCAATATCGGCGTGAGCCTCGGCAAAAGATCTTTTATCGGAGGCGTCATATTTCCCATTCCAATTACACTGACGATGGATTTCAATGCACCGAGAATGCTTCCGAGTACTTCGGGATATTCCTCGCCCAAATACTCGTACAGAACAATTCCCAAATGTCCCATAAGTTTTTCCTGCAAACATCGAACGATCGAATCGTGAAATCACAAATTCAAACAACGCCAGTCGATTTTGAGTGTCGATTCCGGTATTTTTAATATCTTTTTCGGAAACAATACGAACTTCTTGACAACTTTTCATTACTGTAGCCACTCGTGAGATCAAGTCGGCCGCTTGCTGACGAACTTTAGCCGATTTATTGTTCAATCTCCACAAAATCGTGCCGCATATTTGCGGAAGATACGGTTTAACCCTTTTGTCCAGAGTATTGACGATCGTTCCGAATCCGTTTAACATCACAATGTCCTGCATCGAAAAAGAAATAAATAAAAAATTGTTTAAAATTATCTTTTCTAATAAATTCCCTGCGTTTTTTCTATTTTCCATGAATCACCCGACAAATCACAAGCTTGCGGGAGAAAAAAATGAAATACGAAAAAATTCAAGAATTCATTTCAGGCCATTTTGTAAATTTTTCATAAAATTTTTTATCAGAGGGCCGAAAAATAATCATATTCGATTAAAAAGAATTTTCGCGAGATGACCTGCGCAACATTAAATATCTTGTCTCCTTTGGAATAAAATGCTTTGAAAAAATTCAAGATGTTGCTTCAAACGTGTATTGATGGAACTGTAAAATATTATAACTGAACATTCAACCGTTTTTCGAAATTTAATTCCCAAAAAAGTACCTCGAAAATCGTTGTATAGACTAGAAAACACCCTCAATATATCCGCGGAATTCGAATAAGATCATAAAACGAGAAGTAAAAAAAAAACGCACCTCCGTGGTTTGTTCTTGAAAAGCGTAAAGAATTCCATCGATCAGTTGTTCCTCGAGTCTCGAGTCTATATCCGCGGCTCCCAACGCCGCCATGGTTTTCTCTATGGTTTCCATGACCATTTTTCGATACTGCTCGTTCTCGTCCTTCAAATCGTCGACGACGCGATTTATTATTTCCGAAGCGCCGACTTTGTTCGCTATTTCCACGGTCGTGTCGACGAGCTGACGATAATTGCGACGATCGAGAGCCATGCGATGGTTCCAAAAATTCGTGAAGTAATGCGGCAATATTTCTTCCTTTATGTATTGCGACTCGACACCGTCCGTGCCGCAGCATTGTTTAACGACCTGGAAACGAAAGAAAAACAAATTAATAATAAATGGTGAATAGCTTAGATGGAAGTAATAGAAATAGCACAAAGTAAATAGCATAAATAATAGATAGTAGATAATAAATAATAAATAATAAATAATAAATAATAAATAATAAATAATAAATAATAAATAATAAATAATAAATAATAAATAATAAATAATAAATAATAAATAATAAATAATAAATAATAAATAATAAATAATAAATAATAAATAATAAATAATAAATAATAAATAATAAATAATAAATAATAAATAATAAATAATAAATAATAAATAATAAATAATAAATAATAAATAATAAATAATAAATAATAAATAATAAATAATAAATAATAAATAATAAATAATAAATAATAAATAATAAATAATAAATAATAAATAATAAATAATAAATAATAAATAATAAATAATAAATAATAAATAATAAATAATAAATAATAAATAATAAATAATAAATAATAAATAATAAATAATAAATAATAAATAATAAATAATAAATAATAAATAATAAATAATAAATAATAAATAATAAATAATAAATAATAAATAATAAATAATAACGCAACAATAGATTCTCTGTCCTCAGGTCTTGTTGCTATTCGACAATCGAACCATTTTTGTGTTTTTTCATTACCTTCAGTACAATTTTTCTCATTTCTTCATCGGGCGATTGAAACTCACGGATGAGAATGAGCATGACTTCGCGGGTGTAATAATTGGCGTATTCGGCGTCCATCAAAGGAATGAGATAGCCAATGGCTTTGAGAAAAGCGGCGAGACCTTTTCCTCTGTGAGTTCTTATACCTTTCCACAGGGGTTTCAGCACGGAATCGAAGCTTTCGATACCGTAGGGCGTCGCGGCTTCGGCGAGAGCTGCGATTGCCAATGCCGTGATTGTACGAACCTTTTGCTGTTCGTCGACCAAACCTGAAGCCCAAAGAAAAAACTTCAGTCGCACGAATAACGAACGACGACGAAAGTACGAATTTCGAAGTGAAAAACCATTCTCGCCTGTGGGATTCGAAAGTTGTTAAATTTTTACGAACTTTCATTTTTTGTTTGTGGATTAAAATCGAAAATATTCAATATTTTCATTCAATATTAAATAATATAATATATATTATAATATAATAATACAATAGTATAATAATGTCATATTTATTACAATATAATAATATATTAATATAATATTCAATATCTCAATATTTTTTCTCGATTTTTGAACGAAAAATATTTTTTACGGAAGCAAGATTATGCCTCGAAAAAAATGGCGACTGATGGTGGAAGATCCTACTTTTATAAAGATTGTCGGATATAAATGAATTCTTTTTTCAATTAAAAATCAAAATATTCCGAGTTTTTTATTAAAAAAATTTGTTTTTTCAAAAGAAATAAAAAAGCGTTCATACAACTCAAAGAAATTACGTGAAAAATAATGTGGCTAAATTTAAGACTGATGGCTCGAAAATTTCTCGTTCGAGAGCTTCCAACCAATGTTTGCAAAAAAGACGTTTGGAAAAAAAAATAAAACGGGTTCAAAATTTCTGAATACGTGATTTTGATAAGAAATCTGTCTGGATTTGAAATCAGCAATTCCAAGTCAGTAAAACATCCCTTGAGTCGCTCCCAAATCGTTCATTCCCACCCAAAAATTAATTTCCCCTCATCTTATCCCAAAATGGTTTCCCTCAAAAGCAATGAAAATATTAAAAACATTCCTCATTAATTCATTTCTTTTTTCCAATCTCACCGTGCTCGATTATTTCGACCAAACATCGGAGATGAGGAAGTATAGCGCATCCCATGAGAATGGAAATTTGCTGAACGATCTTGATTCCGGTGTGTCTCGCCTGCCAAGATTTTTTGCTGCGACAAACGGCTTTGAGAAAAGGCAAAAGCGAGGGAATTCCGAGAGCCGAAGCCACGACGGCGAAGGCACGAGCCGTCGTGTTTCTCACGTATTCGTCGATGTTGTCGATGTCGGGCCTCATCGTAGATATCATTGTCGCCAAACCCGCGGCTTTAGCCAAATTCGAAATTATTTCGCGACCTTCGACACGGGCGTAGTAATCTTCGTCGATCAGAAGCGGTTCTATCACCACGAGAATCTGCGAATGCGAGGAAGAAAATTAGTCAACGCGTGATTAAATTATTCCGATGAGCGATTGCTCGGAAAACAAAAATTTCATTCGGCACAAATGAGTTGGGATTATTCGTAGTTGGAAGTCAATGTGGAAAATTCTTCTAGGGTCCTTAGTGGGATGATCCTTCTCATTTGAGGATCTACTGTGTTATATAGTGTAATGTATATTATACGTATTATACATAAGAAATTGGGCGAAGATAAAATTTACTACATAGTCGAATTATTATAATATTTGTGTTATTATCGAAGACAACCGTGTAAAACATCAGAAAAAAAATTTCATTCGGCTCAACTAATTTTGGATTAATCGAAAATGGATCTCAATTTAGAAAAAATTCGAATTTTCCCGAAATGCCGATATATGGTAACAGTCTCCTATCTTTAAAAAGAGAAAAGTAAAGAAAAATGAAATCTATCCTGCAAAAAAATCGATATTTTGATTACTTTCTATTAATATACATGAAAAAAAATCGAAAAATCGATTTTCCATTAAAAAATCATCGAGAAATCGATTTCCTATAAAAAATAATCGAAATATCGATTTTCTGCAAGACAGATTTTGTTTTTTTTCTTTTTCTATAGATAGAAAACCATCATCATATATTCAAGTTTCGGAAAAAAGAAAAATTGTTCAAAATTAAAAAAAAACAATAATAATATTAGAAACACGATTTCCACTCCAATTTCATGAAGGAAAATCCTCAATTCCGGCAAACTATGTGGGTAAGAACGTTTCCATCCAATTCACAATAGATACAAAATCTAAAAAGAAATGGCGAGGTCGTAGGATCCAAAAGATCCCAAGAAAAAAAAATCGTCGACGACGTCGGGTTATAAAAGAGTTTAAATCCCGTGCTTAAGGGTAGAAATCCCTTCGAAAACCCGAAAATAAGACATTCTTCATGAATATTTCCAAACGTGATAGAATAATCGTCTCATCTCACATCCCGGACGTCCCTCCAAAGATAACACATCAGAATAATAACAAATATTCCCAACAAATCAGCTCCAAAAAAACCTCATTCTCCCCAAAAAAAAATTCCCCTCACCTTGTGCACGTAAGGTCTCACAAGATCGTCCAATTTGTACAAAATCCTATCGATGACCTTAACCAAAAGATGACGTTCCTGATCCTCAAGCGTCGGCGACATCAAAAGCGGCAATATTTGATTGAACAAAGCCCCAGCACCGAATTCCCTCGCTTTATCCGTAATCTGTCTCAACGCGGCTTTTCGCATCGGTGGAGTGCCATTTTTTATTTTCAACAAAAGTTTCATAATTTTACGTTCTTTCTGTTCTTCCGGGCTCAAAGTTTCCTCGTCAACGTCGACGAGCAATTTGTCAAAATATTGGGCATCCTCGGGTTTCATAAACGGCAAATTTCCTTTCGGTTGATCGTCGACGAATTTCGCGTTTTTGTCTTCCTGTTGAATGAAAAAACCTTTCGGAGTTCCGGCCATAGGTGTGGGTGTTGCCGTGAGTTTGCGAGCGGGTGTACGAATGGGTACGTAACCCGTAGGTGGTTGCAAAACTTTGTAACCAGGTGGAAAAAGTGCGTCAAGATCGTCATCCGAAAGCGGACGATTTCTCTCGTCTATTTCGCATTCCCAACGATAAGAATGCAATTGTTCGGGTGTCATTGATGACAATTGTCCGGGCGTGGGTGTTGCCAAACCCATGGCTTTCGTTCCAACGGGGGTCGAACCACCGGGAGTGAATAAAGTCGCCCGTTGGGAGGCTGTGAGAGGCGTCGATGGGGTTCGTGGTGTCATCGAATCTGCCGGGGTTTGAATCAACGGCGTTTCGTCCCAACGACTCTTGCGTTTGCTCGCCGATGGTGTTGGGGTTTCTTGGATGAGATCGCCGGGGATGGCTTCCGAGCGTGGAGTCTCGGCCCATCCGCTGTTCTGCCCTGATGACTCTGGTTTTTTTTGGGGGGGTTTTTTTTTTTGAGGAAAACAAATTTTTTTAGAGCAATTTATTGACATGGTTTTTGGTGGAAAGTTGGGTGGAAATTGAGGGACAGTCGAGGACAATTTTGAGGACGTTTGAGAGTTGTGTTGGATCGTTTTTAAAATCCGCAAAATTCTCTAAATATCGGTTAAAATAATCAGATTTTACCGGAATTGAAATTTTCCAAGTTTAACCGCGTTTTAAATATTGGCAAGCTTGAGGTTTAAAACTGCTAATCTGCTTCGTTAAAATTTCGAGGACTCGAATTATTTCAAATTCGAAGGAAGCAGGTGCCAAGTTTCCACTCGTGGGGTCTTCATGCTTCGGAAACAATGAAAAACTCCTCACCTCTCTCGGTCTTCGGCGTCTCGTCCCAACGATTTCGACGATTCGAAACGATTTTTTCGTTGGACGGAGTTTCGCGACCCGGTGTCATTGCCGTTGAACTCGCGTGACCCGGAGTCGCGTCCCACATACGCGTACTCTGTCCCGGAGTCGCTCCAGGAGTCTCCGCTCCTTTCGCGTGTCCCGGAGTCTCGTCCCATCTCACCGCGGCAGGCGTCATCTTTGCAATAATAATAATAAGTAATAATAATAATAATCATTATTATTATTAATTATATTATATTATTATCATTAATAATTATTATAATAATATTTATTAGAATTATTAATATATACTATAATATAGTATATTATTATTATTTTAATAATATAATAATAATAATAATAATTATTATTATTATCATTAATATTTATTATAATTATATATATACTATAATATATTATATTATTATTATTATTAATATTTTAATAATAGAAATAATAATGATATTACAATATTATTAATATTATTTATTCTTATTATGATGATTATTATTATTACTAATTATTATTATTATTTTCATTATTAGTCTAATTTATATTTGTTTTTTCGGAATTATTATTATTGATTATTCATAATAATAATCAATAATAATAATTCAAAAAAAAAAAATATATAAATTGTATCGCGGAGCGATTATTATTTTGATAATAATATTATTACTGCTACTAATCACAGTAACAATAATAACAATAATATGGATAATAATAAATAATTAATAAAAACAATAATAATTCCGAAAAATTAGATATAAATCGTACAGCAATGAAATTATTATTTCGATTTTATGTTATTTCAGAGGAATTATGATTTCAACACCACGACTAATAATAGTAAATTAATAATTAATAAAACCAATTATTACGAAAAATTCGATAAAAATCGTACCACAATTGAATCATTATTTCGATATTATTAAAAATTCTACGAACGTCTGTTTCCCAAGAAGTCGCAGTTTTCTCGTCAACATCCATTTTCTTGTCGCTCGAAGACTCGTCCTTTTGATCCCAACGTCCTCGACGCTTCGACGCTGGTTTCGCATCGGGAATCGTCTTCAAAGTGCCGTCTTTCGTCTTTTCCACCAATTTTTTTCTCAACTGCGCGAACAAAAATAATATTCGTCGATACGTAGATGATATTCGTTGCGTTACAACTTTATTTACATTTTTATTTATTCCTCTATCTTATTATACTTATCATTCTAATTTTATTTACATATTTTATGTATTCATTCGTTTAATTTTTTTTACGTACTTCCGATTCTTCACCCTTGAGAAATTGCTCGCGCATTATTTCCGGATACGTTCGGGAACCGACGTCGGGAGTTTTTCCACCTGAATTAATCGACGATGAAAGATAATCGGTCGATCGATATTTTTATTTCGAATATTTTCAGTTCATCAATTTGCAATCGATAGAAATTTGATGGATATCATTTATCAATGATTTCAATCAATGATTCAATGATTCAATGATTCAATGATTCAATGATTCAATGATTCAATGATTCAATGATTCAATGATTCAATGATTCAATGATTCAATGATTCAATGATTCAATGATTCAATGATTCAATGATTCAATGATTCAATGATTCAATGATTCAATGATTCAATGATTCAATGATTCAATGATTCAATGATTCAATGATTCAATGATTCAATGATTCAATGATTCAATGATTCAATGATTCAATGATTCAATGATTCAATGATTCAATGATTCAATGATTCAATGATTCAATGATTCAATGATTCAATGATTCAATGATTCAATGATTCAATGATTCGATGATTTAACGATTCAATGATTCAATGATTCAATGATTCAATGATTCAATGATTCAATGATTCAATGATTCAATGATTCAATGATTCAATGATTCAATGATTCAATGATTCAATGATTCAATGATTCAATGATTCAATGATTTCAATGATTTTTTATGGATGATTTTTCAATGATTATTAATTTCTTGAATGATTTTATCCTCAAAAGATCGATAAATTATGCCAATTATTTATCAGATGTACACAGATTTATAAACATTTGTTGCGGGGATTGAGAATATTTTATTTTTTTTTGGAAAAATCGTTATACCTTCGGCGAAAGGATCAACGCGATCGGGTGAAATCATCATTCGTCGTCGTTTCTGACGATATTCGTCCTCGCGATCGGCGATTGTTGGTCGTCGACGATCCGCGAAAGGATCGTAATTCTCGCCGTTCTGATAACATGAACAAAAACATGGATTATCGTACGATTTAATTCAAAATAATCTGTACCTAAAAAATATTCGGTTGTGGAATAAATTCTCGCGTTCTTCGTATTTTATATTTTTCTGGCAATTTTGTGATTTGGCAGGTGAAGTATTATACATTAGGGTGGCTCGAAAAGGAAAAGAAAAAATTCATTAACACAAGATCGGGTTCATCTTTGGGCAGAATTATGACACAATTTAATTATGAAGAAAATAAATAAATTGTTCATTGAGTATTTTTAGAGTTTTCTTTGAAATATTTGAATTAAAAATCGTTTTACTCGTGCGATTTCATTGATCACAGCTGCGGGGGGTCCCACCCAGGTCGGTAAACAGCCACCTCTGGAGTCCACAGACGGCCGAATATAATCATCCTATAAAAAACAATAATCATAATTAAATGAAATAATAGTCATAATAATTAAATTAAATAATAATCATGATAATTGCATAAAATATAATGTTTTACAATGCTGGATTGGTGAAAATAAATGAAAAGAATTACCTCGACTTCGTCATCGGCAGCGATGGACGTGACGTACTGATCATATTTTCCGGTATCGGCGCCGTAGATGTCCTGATCGTAAAATCCAGTTTTTCCAAGACCAACCTGAACTTCGGCCTCGCCGGTTGTTTCCTGAATTTCCTTCTTTTTCGATTGTATCTCACGAATTTGGGCTTCGATATCTAGAATGAGATTTTAAAAAAGAAAATGATTATGTCTGCAACAAAATTATTTGAAAAAAAAAGCAGATAATTATGTCTGGAACAAAATTATTTAAAAAAAAAGCTAATAATTATGTCTGGAACAAAATTATTTTAAAAAAAAGCAAATTATTATTTCTGGAACAAAATTATAAAAAAAAATGCAAATAATTATGTCTGGAAAATTTTTTTTAAAAAAAAGCAAATAATTATACAGTTTTGAATATTATTATTGCCATAACATAATCAGTCGGCTACAAAAAACAATAAATAATTTTTTTTCAAGATCTTCAGGTTGTTCCCAATAAAATATGACTCTAACATGATCAATTCTCGTAATTCTGTATTATTTTGTATTACTGTATTATTCAAAAAATGTTTGGCGCCAGTGAAGAAAAAAATGGTTTACAGTTTTTTTTTTACCGACCGAGCACGAAACGATCTCAAAAAAAGAATGATGGAGATGCTGTGGCTGTGCTACATTGATTCGTTGTTGCGAGAGAGAAGAAAAAAAAGAGATAAACAAAAACTTTTATTCGAAAATAATTTACACATCTTACTCGGTCGGTAACAAAAAAACGGTAATTCAAATTTCTCTCCTACCGATGTTTCTTTTCCTTCAAATAAAATATGAAAACGTGGCCATTAAATTTGCCGATTCTTTCTCGGCCGCACGTGTTCAAAAGCCATTGTCTCGATTATCCGCAAATTGTTTTTTATTCTTCTACATCTGGTGCATCGGATCTAGCGATTGGAATATTTATAATATCAAGGAATGTGACAAAGTAGCACAACTGACAGCAAACGCAGCACTCTATTACCCGGCAAATATTATTGTGCGGGAAAGATGCTTATGTTTACATCAATTTTGACCTTGTTGGAAACAAGTTTTTTGTCGAAGACAAAAAGTTCAAAGTTCTATCAAAGGTATCCACTATTTATAAGATAAATATTTCATTCATTCGTCAAATATTTCATTTATTTTATTTTTATTTTATGTTATTTTACTTTATTTTATTTTATTTTCATTTTATATTTATTTTTATTTGTTTTCTTAGACGAAAAAATGTATTATGGAGAGCTTGACGAGTTAAGAGTTGCTTCGATTCTCGATTTCGTCCATTTATTAGATAATTACGATATAATTCGAATAAAGCACAAAATATTGAATAACAAATTGTCGTTACGATGAATGACATTGGAATATTCATCTGAGAGAAAATAATCCATTTGACAACTAGAAAATTTCGGCAACTGTCAGCAATGAATAAATGAAAATAATCGAATAAGCAAATAATTGAGTTCTGATAAGAATATGAATTTTATTCGAGGTTTTCGAGATACTCGTCACAAACGTTTGATAACGTTTTACACGTGGTGATGACACATTCCATGCGAAGTTGATTCAAACGATGTAAAATATATGTACGATTGGATATAAATAACGTAAACAAACGCTACCCTCGTGTGTGCGCGGGATAGGATCCATGTTGCTGCGAAAGTTCGACGAACAACAGCAACAGCGAACGATTTTAAGGACACTAATGGACTGTCGGGGACTGACAATGGATCTTAACGTGTTGGCTATGTGCAGCTACGTGCTGCTATACGAGAATTTGGAATTTATAATGTGGAGGGGCACAAGTAGGAAGTAGGAGGACTTGTAAGTGGGAAAAGAATAAATCATGAGCTACAATCAACGTTTGTTTGCAAATTTTTATTTTTGGTGTGTACTTTAAAAATATATTTAACATTCTGTATTGAGTTTATTTATTTATTTATTTATTCAATTTATTTATTTAATTTATTTATTTATTTATTTATTTATTTATTTATTTATTTAGGTTATTTATTTATTCATTTATTTATTTATTTATTTATTTATTCATTTATCTTGCTCCCCCATATAAGAGACTATGTGATTGTGAAACAAATCGTTATATATGGGTATTTTCTTATTCAATCCGATTAATGTATCAATGGGGTCGATTTGACCCGGGTAAAAATTTCCAAGTTCCCGAATTTCCGTATTTCCGCATTTGCTTGTTATTTTTATAATGAATAGATTCCAGAAACTTCATGCTTCAAAATTTCATCGTAAAGTAGAAACCCCGATCTTCATTCATGAATTTTTCCCGATTTTTCGGATGATATTTTCTCAAGCCTTGGGTCGATTCGACCCCGCGATACACATCAAGGGTGTGAAAAACAACGATACACTAATCGGGTTGATATCTTTAAAATGTGCCAAAACGTCGCTAAAAAAGATCAGGAGCTTCCATGTTATTGTAAAAATGAGGTGATTTTTCAGGGAGAAATGAGTTTGGGAGATGAGTTTGGTCATGCGCCAAAACGAGCTCAAGTAACAACAATTTTCCCCGGGAAACTCTTAAAAACAAGACAATACGCTGTAAAATGGTTTATGGTCTAAAGTCGTAGCTTCAAAAAATGTCTGACATGAGTGGTAATCATTTTACAACAAAAGTAAGACGTTAAAAGATTTAGCGCGACGAAATTAGCTACAACTCAGCCAATTTTCAAATTTCCTCAATGCCATTTTCAGGAAATACTCTTGAATAGTTCTTCCTTCCGAAAATATAGAAAAAAATTAATTTTTCGCCGAATAAACCCCCTTAAAACCCACTTCGCCCTCAGCATCCGCCCGTCTGATAACGACCCCGTAGCACCCCGTAGTTCCGGAAACCGTCGAGTGGGGATTTCCGAAGATCGAGCACAGAGATTAGAGGAATCACTGTCGAGCATCCCCGGACGAGTTCCGGACAGTTTCGGACGTCATCGCTTCGACTACTTCTGACGTCATACCAGGCTGTACCAGGCTAGCTCATCGTCGTCGTAACTCCCCCTCCCTCCGTCTTCTGTCATAAACCTCACGAAAATCTTTACAACAATTCTCCCACGGCTTTTCGCGCCTGTCCAATCAATTATTTCGCAATAATCGATCTTCCCACCTTCCCCCACGCCCTCAACCCTTCGCGAGATTGTCAAGTGCCGAAAGAAAATACGACCAGATATGGATTATAACCTACGACAATAGTTCTTACGCTTCACAGACATAACCTTAAAAATGTGTACTTCCTCGTCGATTATTCTTTGGCAAAGATATTCGTTCGCGCGATGTTGCTCAGCCATGAAATTTGGCAAAAAACTTTCGCGTTCTTTGAACACCGAAGAAAAATGGGCTTGTCGTTATCAAACGACGTTCGCCGGTAATCGACGCAGTTGGGGTTCGGCAGCTTCGAGCAGCGCTTCGAGTACCCCTCCGGGAGCTTTGAACAAGCAACAAGCCAAGGATCTTGCCGTCAGACTTACGTCGGAAGAGCGCGACGTTCTCATATCGGCGCTTCAGGAGTGTCAGTCGCGCAAGGTCAAAGCCGAGTACGAAGGTAATTTAAAGAGAAGAAATAATCAATGGATAGATGGGCTCGCGGAGGGTTCCGTGCTATATTTTTGATGATTGATTTTTGGAAATCTACGAGACCTGGGAGTTTGGTTACGATTCGATTACGAACTTTGAGGAAGGCGTTCTGTGATTTTCCAAGAATTTTAGGTCCAGTAGTTTTTGAAATGAGGGAGGAGGGAGGACGATCGATTTCTGCATATTTCCACGGCAACCAGACAAAACTGAATAAGGCCATGAACTGTCTGTACGAGATATAACGATTCTACATTGCGAACGCTATGTCTGAGCGAGAAATGGATTTCCGAAAAAATATTTATCAGGTTATAGACAGCTTTTAGTACTATTCCAGTAACATTTGATGAGATTTTGATAGTCTGTAACTTGTGGATAAGAAAAATAGACCGTTGGACTTGTTCGGTTTTTGCTTCGAACGCGTGAGCTTATCTGGTTCAACTCTCGACACGGACTCATTCCGTTTTGTCTTCGAACCACAGCTATGGACTCATTTGGTCATGCGGTCGTGCATTTTTGACATCCCTGTCTCTCAAAACGTTGCTAATCGTCTAAACTACAAGAATCCAACTCAATCCCATAAAAAAAAATAAACTTATCCTAATTTGCCTCCTCGTCGCAGTTTTTTTAGGATATATTTTTAAATGCGCTATATAATTTTATTAAAAACATTCTCTATGTTTTACGTGACTCAGTTTTTTAAATGACAAAATTCCAAACAAGTTTCTTACCCAATTTGTCCTCTCTTCAATTCTAACTTTTTATGTCATTCAAATTTAATTAATCAAACTTCAATTAAATTTTAATTCTTATCTGAATATTTTCTTCCTCTCAAGGTCTCTAATTATAGTACGGAACCCTAAAAAAAAATAGAAAACAAACCAAAACATTTTCCATGTCATTGTTTCCAACGTTATCTTTGAAATCTTTGCAAAACATGTTCATCGTTTTAAATCCACAACGAGCGTCCGGCGAAGTTGCTCCGATGGAAATTTAAAATTGGAACGGAAGATGGCAAAATCTCATCGCAGTTGCGTGGGCGAACAAAATTGGTAATATCGAAGCTCGTGTTACAGTATCGTTCCCACAGGTCAACTAGCAGCTTTCCGATGGCGAAGCACGTTTGGACGACCCAGCAGAGTGCCGTCTCTGGGAGACGTCGATCCTACAGGAAGTTACTGCGCTGTTCCGGACGATTGGCTTCTGCGAAAGTACGGTACGAAGAGAGAGAACGACGAGAATGATAAAAAGAAGTTGGACGGTGTCGATTACGAGCGAGCGAATTCTTTGCAGCTTTGCTGGAAGGCAGCGATGGTAGCCGAGGATGGTTTTTTTTTTTTTTTTGTAACTTTGACGATTGACGATCATGAATTTGTCGCTTTTGTGTACTAATGGCATTTGGATTTTTCCCTTTTTCTTTTTTTTTAACTTTTCTGGAGGTTTTTCTGGAGGTTGGATTCGAGTAGCGAATTGCCTACAGGGCTGCAGACGACGAAAGTAAGATCAGCGCCTCAATTTTGATTTTTTTTAATTAAAAATTTATTTTATTCTATTTTTGTTTAAATTATTTTTTTGTGACTTTAATTTTATTTCGTTTTGAGTTTGATTGAATTTTTTGGAAATTCAGGTTATTTCGCAGAGAACATTTATTTAGGTGAATTGATTTTTATTCCAATTGCATTTTTTTTTTCAGTTTATCATTTAATCTAATCTAATTTTCATTTTTATTCAATTTTTTTAAATTATGAATTTAATTGATTTTTCATTTTTATGTTCATTCATTTTTTTATTGATAATTTAATTTATTCTAATTTCAATTTTTATTCACTTTTTTTTCAATTCTTAATTTAATTAGGGTTTAATTTTTATCAAATTTGAATAAAAATTTTATTTAATTGTTCATTTTTTTTATTTTGATTCAATTTTTTGTCGTTTCTTTTGTTGTTTCGATCGTTTGGCAATAATAATTGGCAATGATAAGCTGCCCTGAGCCCTGATAAAATTCTTTCGTCGTACATCCGTGCCATAACGTCGTACTAACGGTTTTTGTAATTGTGCTTTAAGCGGATCCTTGGGAGCAATCATGTAAGCCTGCATGTGACGATAAATTGCACAAGCACATACTTACTATAGAAGTGTACTTACGTGTCGGTCTATGCAAATGTTTTAGAGCTTTCCACATATTATCTATTTACTTACTAAAACTTTTAAGGGGTTATATCTAATCGTTAAAGAGAAAATTAAGGGATTTTCATGATTTTTTAAAACCATGTTAAGATAATTTAATTGGAATACACGGTACAGTATCAATTATAACATATATCGAGGTACTTGTATGGATTTTTTCATGCAAAAACTTTCAATTTTGAGAGAGCTATTGCCGTTCTCCCGAAACACATTTTTTTATTGATTAGGTGAGCATATTTCTGAAACGGCTTATCTGAAATAAAAAAACCTAAAAGATTTCGTTAGTATAATATCAAACGCAGTTCGTGTACGAAGAGTTTAGCGAAATTCTGATTTTTTAAATAACTTTTGGGTCGAAAAACTAATTTTTGAAATCTAAAAAATTGAACTTTTAGGAAAAATCAACAATATTTGAAAAATCGAAATTTTGCAAAACTTTTCGGTCACGAACTGCGTTTGATATTATACGAACGAGGTTTTTTGTTTTTTTAAATTTCAGATGAGCCGTTCCAAAGATATTAAGCCCACCAGCAAATGATTCGAAAAAAAAAGAAGTGTGTTGGAAAAATGGCCATAGATTGGCAAAAATTGAACTTTTTTCCATGAAAAAATGCATACAAGTATTTTGATCTACGTTCTAAATAATACTGTATAGTGTTATCCAATAAAATTATATTAACGTGGCTAAAAAAAATAAAATAAACTATAATAAATAATAATAATGATTAATAATATAATAACAACATTATATTATCAATATAATTATATCAATAATATAATAATAATAATATCTTAATATTATATTATTAATGATAAATAATATATAATAATATACATAAATATATTATTAACATAATATAATACAATAAAATCACGAACATCCCTCAATTTCCTCGCAACAACTAGATACAACCTCTCAACAAATTTTTTTCTCCTATCGTTCAACGGAGCACTGAGAAAAAAAAACTGCATCCGTCTATCGTCTCCGCCTTCCACCACGAGCTAATCGGTCGCACAATATCGCATCGAAATACGTTTGTTCGAGTCCCAATTAATATATATATGATTTTTTTTTTCTTGTTTTTCTTTCTCTTTTCGGTTGTCTTGTAAAAAGAAAATCTACCGAATCTTACTGACACAGGCTATCTCCTTTCTGCTTTACCTCTCACACGGATGATCTATTCTGTAAGTCTCTCTCAATCACGTTTTTTCTCTAGTAACATTGTTAGTAACATTGTCACGATTCGTTTCCGCACGAAGCATGGCTGAAAACTTCGTGAGAATTTATTAAAAACCATTATTTCAATCGCTTGGCCTTAATCGATCGTTTTGCCGGCATTTAACGTTTGTATTTGCATTAATTATTTCGCTGCTCTGAAAATTTCATTGAGGCTTTTTTTCTTGAGTTGGCGAAAGAACGAAAATTTAATCGAGAATGAATCTTTTTAATTTCTTACGGTGCGGTTTTTATTATTTATTTGTGTGATTATTTATTTATTCATTTTATGGTTCGACTATGTTTCACGCTACGTGCTATTGGCCTTGATGCAAATTTCAATTATGCTTGAAGAATAGAAATAATTAGAGATATTTGTTTCGGATTTGAAGTCACTGAATTTAAATTCACATTTAAAAGTAAAATTAATCAATAAAGAAATCTTTTTTTTTGTATCGATTCGAAATTTTACACTCATTCGATTGCGAATGAAAAATGAATGGTTGGAAGAAAATCCGGGAAATTAAAATTTACGGACAATATTGAGTATGAATAAAATTTAGTGCTTCAAAAGCTCAAAAATTAGTTGTAATTCGTAAATTTTATAAATAGGCTTTAATTATTTGAGTTAATTATATCTCGTTGAAATATTGAAGAAATTTTCATTCGATATCGTTGTCTCGTATTCAATTATTCCTAAAAGGAATAGAAGTAATTAGAGCAATTTTATTCGGATTTGGATTCACTGATTTTAAATTCAGAAAAAAAAAAAACAAATGCATTTCTTTTCAAAATGTATCGAAAATTTTGCAATCATTCAATTCCAAATGAGAAAGAAATGGTTAAAATAATCCGTAAAATTGCTATGTACTAACAACATTGAGCATGAATAAAATTCATTGCTTCAAAAGTTCAAAAAAATTCCTTAATTCGCAAATTTTATAAAATAACCTTTAATTCATTGATTTAAAATGATCTCATTGAAATATTTCACTTTATATCTCATTCGATATCGTCGTCTTGCAGCTGAAACAGTTCCCCAACCAAAAACCGGTGATCTCATGAGAGGTGAGAATAATAAAACTAAATAAACAAAACATAAAAAAAATTTACGATAATCGATTCGCAATTCAATGCAACAGAAAAATAATTTTTAATTCTTAAAATTTCAGTATTCGTCGCAAACGCCATACCATTCATAGGTTTTGGTTTTCTCGATAATTTCGTCATGATTATCGCCGTACGTAACCCAAAAAAAAATATCGATTTTCTTGAATTATATTAAAAAACAAATAAATAAATAAATTTATATATATATAATTTTTTTTATATATAATATATAATTTTTAAATAAATAAATTTTGAATTTAGGGTGAGCACATCGAGGCTTATTTGGGAGCATTAATTACTATGACGACGATGGTCGCTGCTGCCCTTGGCAACACATTATCCGACGTTCTCGGCATCGGATCGGCGGTTTACGTCGAAAGATTGGCTCAACAAATTGGATTCAGACCACCGAAACTCACTCCGATACAGCTAAACCTGCCGAGGTGCAAAAATTTTGCAAATGCGGTGAGAAACATTTTTTTTCTCTTCTCACGATTATGTGCTTTAACAAGCTGAGACAAATTCACTTTTCTTACTTGACGGGTTGAATTTGAATTTGTTATTTATACACATTTTATTATAATAATATCGATAATATTAAACGAATATATTTTATTATAATAATATCGATAATATTGAACGAATATATTTTATTTTAATAATATCAATGATTTTATTTTATTACATTTTCTTATATTATTATTAAATTTTCAACAAATTCGATGAATTTTATTCGAATGATGACAAGTGAAAATAATATGAAAATATGAAAATAAATAAACAAATATAATATTGAAATAATAGTAATAATAAAAAATATGATATTATTGCAATATATTTAATTATAATAATATTAATAATATTAATTTAATATATTTTATTTTAATAATATCAATGATATTATTTTATTACATTGTCTTATATTATTATTAAATTTTCGAATAATTCGATGAATTTGATTCAAATGATAATGAGAGAAAAAAAAATGTGTGATTCGAATTTGCAGGGTCGAGTAATCGGCGTGATAATCGGTTGTCTATTAGGAATGACTCCTCTGTTGTTCATGGGAAGAGAAACGAAGAAAGAAGACTCACCGAACGCTGCTACATCGCCTGCAACGGCCACGAATACACCGTCTCAAACTCCGGCTGTTCTAAGCGCGTAAATGCATTAAATAGTACAACAGTATTTTGCTCGAAAGAAAAAAAAGGAAGATAGAAAAAAAAAACAGAACCAAAACGGGAAAAGATGCAAAGAAGAGCGAAATATTTTGCAATAACGAATAATAACACCACATCTAAACTGACCATAGCGCATTTTTACAATGCAGTATACAAACAAAAACTCACCTTTATATACTCTTCTTCTTCTTCTTTTATGTTTTTATTTTTTCGACTCGCCCGAGTGAGACATTTATATTTTTTTTAAACTTAAATGTTGTGAAGCGAAAAAAATCATAGCTTAGAAACATTTTTGCGCTACTCGCGTATGTATTGGGGTGTTCCTTAATATGGTCATTTTGGAATTTTAAAATTGCTGTACGATTCGAGGTATATGAAAAAAAATCTGGGTAAAATTGGAAACCTGTAGGAGACTTTTAAGGTGAGCCTTTGAGTGATTGACATTTTTCATTTGAATAACATTACATTTTTCGATTATTTCGATAAAATTTCTAAACCTAACCGAAAGAACATGTGGTCGTCGCACGTGGAAAAGTGATGAAGATAGAGGTAATAAATTAAGGGGTCTGACCACCGAGACCGTCCGAAAAATAGCCTTATTCTAAAAAAATCTGTAAACTCGAAAATATGAGATCGAATTGATTAGTTTTTAGACACATGGTAGTTCATGGTTTTACGAACGTCTCTTAAAAATTTCAACTCAAATTCTTAAAAGTTGGCGGCGCTTCGACTGTTAACCGTGGAGGTTCTCCACCTACTTTTATTATTTCGATGCTCGCAGTTTCGGTGGCGCGGGAACTGAAAAAAATGTCTGTGTATGATTTGCGCGAAAGGATTTTCTTACTCGGTGACATTGAATATCAAATACATGGAAATAAACTTCCAAGCAATGAACGAGTATTCAAAGTATTTTTTTTTTTTTTTTCAATTTACGTGAAGTAAAATTATCCGCAAGTGAAAGTGTTTCTTTGGTTGTGGTTGTCACATGTTCCGTTGGTGAGGTGTAGCAATTTTAAACCGAAAAAAATCTTCCCACATAATTAAATCGAAATAATCGAAAAAATGTAATTTTATTCAAATGGGAAATTTCGATCGCTCGGAGGCTCGCCTTAAAAGCGTCGTATGGGTCTCCAATTTCACGCAGATTTTTTTTTAACATACCTCGAATCTACGGGAGTTTTTAGCTTCCAAAATAACCATATTAAGGGACACCTTACTGCGTATGTATTTAATGTACGTATGTATATAGAAATCTCGCGCGACGTTGCTCAACGTCGCCTGTCGCAGAGTCGAATTTTGCGATCTTACGTCTCACGAGACCAAAAATCAAACGATTTACGCTGCAAGTTCCTCTCCGATGTGCATGTATGTGTCTCGTTCATCGTCCTGTAGCCCATTCGCAAAGACGAAACCCCAATTTTAATCCTCAGAAGTTTAGAAAAAAATAAGAATAACGACAAAACAAAAATAACAAAAAATATATGTAACGATTGCTAGAACGATGCAAGATAAAAGAAACGAAGAAACGTCCCAAGAGGACCAAGAAAAAAAAAACCAGGACGACCAAGAAATATAGAAATTCACGCATAATAATAATAATAACTTAGTCCATCGCAATATTAAAGGTACAATGAAATAACAAAATTCATCGTCTTTTCAATTGCAAAAACCTGTCGTTTATTTATTTTTTCGTTTGTTTTATCAATTCGAAAAAATTAGTTGTGATTTTGATCGAGGATAAACACGACTATTCGGAGTTAGTACAAAAAATATATATGATTTTTTTTTTTTTTTTACATTTTTCAATCTTGTTATTCGCTTATCCTGTAGTATTTTTATTTTTTAAAGCTAATATGTTTTGTTTTTATTTTTTTCAGTGATTAACTTGTACGCATTTTATTAGTTACTGGTCTTTCTTTTTTTTCTGTTCTTCGGTACCGCGGGATAAGCACGCGTTTGCAACCAGTGGATGCACCAGAGAGATGATTTCGAGAATATCAACGATGAAAGTGATCGACGTTTTGGGTAAAATTGATTTGTCATCACCGAATTGGTTATTTACGTACAAAGACGATTTTTCGTATTATTTTTTTAATTTTTTAAAAATTGGTTTGTTTGTTTTAATTTGCTCTAGCAGAATTTTATTGATGGGTAAAAAACTATCGATGCAGTAATAAAACTTGTATCGAGAGCGTTTAAAAAACGAATTGGACTTTAAAATGTAAAATAACCATCGTGATTGATTTTCAAATATTTAAAGGAAAACATTGAGGTAGACAGCGGAAAAAAATTGATGGATTTTAGGAATTATTATCTCAAAAACTATTCGTTCGATTTAATCCAGGTTTGTTTTATTCGAAAGTATACATGTTAAGGTATGCTGACGAATTTTTTTATTGATTCATATCGGCTGGAAGCGCTGCTGTGATGGCCGGCGTAAAAAATGTCCCTCGCTCGCACGATCTGCACATTTTTCACGCCGGCCATGACAGCAGCGCTCCCATTCAATATATCTTCACAAAAAAAATTCGTCAGCACACCTCATTATGTATACTTTCGAACAAAACAAACCCGGATAAAATCGATCAAACAGTTTTCGAGATAATAATTCCCAAAAATCTCCCTCTATCATTCCCACACGTCTACTCCTCCTCCCTTGATTCAACGCCGAGCAATTAGCGCGATATTCATCGATAATTCCCTCAAAAATAGCAAAAAAAAACACAAAATCGGCTCAATCAAATCCCATCATCATCGGTGTCTATGCCCGAACGATATTTTCGACGCGTAATACATCAAATCGTGACTCCTCCCATCAAAATTCGCCGTCAAAGTTTCCTTCCAATTAATTTCTCGAATAAGATTTTCGGTTTCTCTCGTAAATCCATCGTCCCCGAAATATTGACTTTTGGTTATAAAAGCTCCTGTTCGTTGAAATTTGTCATTGCCAAGAGATTCGAAATCATTGCCGCGTCTCGAAGTCATAATCGCGTTCGTGTTATCCACAATTTTCGAATATTCCGGCAACCAAGTCATGATCGAATTCAACCACCATTCCCAACCCTCGTATTCCTCGGTTTTGTTCGTTCTCTTCGTTGGATGAAACGTGGAATTGCAACGCGAAGTTTTTAAACGAAGATCATTGATCGAATTGTCGGAAATAATTTTTGCCTCGTCGACGATTGCTTCGATTTGATCGAGAACGTCGTTTGAATTTGTTTGGGGATCGGTGAAATTTTTGGCAATTAATCGTTGTTGATGGGATGGGGATTGTCGAGGTGGTGCCAATGAAGTTCCTGGCAATTGGCTGGCTACCAAACACGAGCCGAGGAGGGTGATGACACCGGCGGCGTAAGTCGCCAAACAAACCGAGGATATGCTGACGAAGGCGTGAATCAGAGCGGCCAGACGAATGTTGCCCATGAGGCAGGTCAGTTCGGTGTAGGAGAACCAACCGCGTTTTTGGGCTTCCTTGTAGGCTATGTCCATTTCGAGCTTTCGCAAACGTTCCCAGAAATCATCGTTGTCGACGAAGATCGTCCAATCCTGGGGAGGGGGAATTTTTTTTTTGAGATGGAAATTGATTTTGGTTGAATTTTGGATTCGATTGATGGGTTTTGGTTGAATGGTGGATTCGATGGGTGGATTTTGATTGAATGTTGGATTGGATTGATGGGTTTTTATTGAATGTTGGATTCGATTGATGGATTTTGATTGAATGTTGGATTCGATTGATGGATTTTGATTGAATGTTGAGCTCGATTGATGGGTTTTTATTGAATGTTGGATTCGATTGATGGGTTTTTATTGAATGTTGGATTCGATTGATGGATTTTGATTGAATGTTGGATTCGATTGATGGATTTTGATTGAATGTTGAGCTCGATTGATGGGTTTTTATTGAATGTTGGATTCGATTGATGGGTTTTTATTATATGTTGCATTAAATTGATGGGTTTTTATTGAATGTTGGATTCGATTGATGGATTTTGATTGAATGTTGGATTCGATTGATTGATTTTTATTGAATGTTGGATTCGATTGATGGATTTTAATTGAATGTTGGATTCGATTGATGGGTTTTTATTGAATGTTGGATTCGATTGATGGGTTTTTATTGAATGTTGGATTCGATTGATGGATTTTAATTGAATGATGGATTCGATTGATGGATTTTAATTGAATGTTGGATTGGATTGATGGATTTTTATTGAATGTTGGATTGGATTGATGGATTTTTATTGAATGTTGGATTGGATTGATGGATTTTTATTGAATGTTGGGTTCAATCGATGGATTTTTATTGAATGATGGATTCGATGGGTGGATTTTTATTGAAATTGAATTGTTGTTGGAGTTTGAGTCGAAATAGAATGATATAGAATAATTATTAGAATAAATAGAATGATTGAAATAATACGAAATGGAAATTAATTATGAATAATTAGAATTTTTCAAAAGTATAAATTAATAAATGACTTAGAAAAATGCAGAATAAAATAAAAAAATTAACGAATAGATAAATGACGAGTAAGAAAAATCAATTGATTAATATCGTCCGATCTGTACGTAATTTTACGATAGAAATTTTTTCAATTAAACGTGTTAAATTTGAATAAAATAAATAAATAAATAAAAAATAAACATAAATGAAAAATAAAAATTAAGAAATAAATTAATCAAATCGAAAAAAGAAAGATAAAGTAAAAAATGAATAAATAAATAATAAGTTGAGAAAAAATAAATAAATAAATAAATAAAAATTCGAAAACTAGAACTTTGCTTACGATAGCGTGTAGAAATTCTTTCTCCAAACGATTAATCTCGCCGATAGTCAGATCCCCGGATTTCGCCCATTCCGTGTTCAACACGCCGTCGTCCTCGCCCTCGTCGTTCAAAAATTTACTGGCAACCATCTGCAACGATTCATGGATGCAAAGGTATTCATTGGATTATCACAATTTTTTTCCTTTCAATTTCGTACGTAAACCGCGCCATCGTTATCACTTCGAATATTCTTGAGAAAACTTGTGAATGGACTTACCAAAGACACGAGAAATAGTTCGGACGGAGCGACTCTGTGAAGATACTCGGGATTGCAATCCTTCAAACGCTCGAGATAGAGAAGCGCGAGAACCAGAGAACAGGGCGAGACGCAAGCGTTTCTCGATATCCTTCCGGCTTCTTCCACGTCGAGTCGTTCCAGCGTCAGGCCGCTTCTGACTTCGGTGAATAATTCAGCGGCAAATTCTGTAGAAGCAATTCGAAACGAAAGATCTAATTTCAGAATTCAGAATAGGAAGAAATATTTCTTCTCAAAAGAGATTGGCCCCAAATTTGGAGGATGCAGTTCGAAAGTTAAAACTTTCTTTATAAAACGAATTATCAAAGGAGTTTGTGAAAATTTTACTCGACTCACCGGTGACTGGAAGACTCAGCCGATCTGTCATCGGCAATCTCGAGTAATACAGCGATTTCGTTATTCGGCTGAGAAACACGTCGTGGTCGCCCATGCTCTGCAATGAAGACGCAACGAGGTGAACACAGAAATAGGAACGAGACTTACGATTATCTCACTAATCGCAGGAACATGTTACGAAAGATTGTAACTAATTTTTAACTAATTCACTACATCTTGCGTCCGTAGAATTCTGCCCAATGATAAGATAAACCCAATCGGACCATTTTTAGGGGTCGCCAACGATTTTTTAAGTTTTTCCATTGGATTAACATTGGAAGAACATAAAGTTTCCATTAAAAAAATCGTAGCTCTGCGAATTTTATAGCTACGTCGATTCCACAAGTTCCATTTGAAAGCTCTTTGAAAACCGCTTGAAATAGCATGCGGACCTTTGGTATCGGATTGCAACTTCTGTCGATAATTTATTACGGAAAAACAAGAGGAGTAAACAAAAGTCTAACGGCGGGATCTTCCGCACATGAACTGCGCTGCTTAAATTTAAGGTAGGTAAAATTTAGGTGGTTCTTTGAAGAACCTAACCTGACATTTGAGAAGAAAATAGCAGCAAATTTTTTTTAAACAGTAATTCTCTAATATTTCCTCGTAAATATCATAATTCAGGAGATATCGCAAAAACTGCAAGCAGTAACCAAAAATCTATCGGCAAGAGCTTTCGCACATGAGCTGCGCTGTTTAAATTTTAGGTGGTTATTTTTAGAACCGAACCTAACATTTAAGAGGATACCAACGAAGAAAATAGCAGCAATTTCCTTTATACAGTCTACTATATATAGAATTCTATCACATATAGTCAATATAATGGCACATATGCGAGTGTTTGTGCAACCACACGTAGACGCTTCGCCATATAAATATATATCAAAGTTATTTACAGTCGTCACAGGTTGTTGATGCGCTAAAACCGTCGAATTACTCACCTTTAACTTCGCGGACGAACGTTTTCCCTTCGATATGTTGGTCATTATTACGACAGATGCTTGTTTGGGATCCGATTCCCAATTTTTTTTGTTTGTTTTTCTTTCTGTTTTCACTGTGTTTTACCTTCTTCTCTTTTTGTTTTTCTTCAAGTTGTTTCTCTTCTTCTTCTACTTGTGTATTTTTTTCACTTGTTCGATCAACGAAACCAGTGCGATGTAACTCGAGAATTTTAACCGAAACGTGGCGACGATAGCGCGCGCGATTGTGTTTGGCGAATTGTTTTTTTTGAGGTTATGTCGAGATTAAGCCGATGCGCGGATTTAGCCGAGGGATCGGTGAGGGCCGAAGGACGGGGACGAAGTGAATCAAGCGAACGATCACGAACGAACGATTTGACGAGATCTCACGATGGCTGCAGAAGGCCTGCAAGTTGCATCGCAAGCTGCAATTATTCTATTGTTATATTCGTCTCCGAAAAAAAATTCCCTATCGATTGAGCTTCAAAACGATTGAATTTGGTTTATATTTAAAAAATTTGTTTATTTATTTACAATCAAGAGACGGTCCGACAAATTCCGACGATTTACCGACAATCATTTGCAATTTTTATTGTTAAATTGTTAATTATATTTGTTTGTTAATCGTAATTGTTTTTATTGTTAAATATAATATAATAATTGTATAATATAATAGTATATCATTGTATGATATATCAGTATAGTATAATATAATAATTGTATAATATAATATAATATACCCTTAAATTAATAAAACATTGGCGCTTCAGTCGCGCCAACTTGTTTAACAATTTTGATTTTGATTTTGAATTTTTTTGTTTACTGGCCGACCGCTAAATACAACAATTCCCAATTCTCAGCTTCTAGAAAAACCTGAAAATTTTCATTTCATAAACAAAAAGAAAAAAATCTATTTTCATCTATTCGGTGATAAGGCTGACTTCAATGAAAACCCGATTCAAACGCCAATAGCGACGCCAGTGATCAAACCCAGAATCAAACCAAACCGCAAAATAACGGCAAAGATGGCGCTTCGATCGCGTTTCACGTTAGGATGAGCCTTTATGCTGCGGACCGCCCGATTGAATAATCGAATTATGTATATACGTAATAAAAGGGTAGCGACCACCGGAACATAGGGATGTGCGGGCGTTGGGCTATAAAACAACTCCAAATAACCATCGATAAACCGCAATAAAACAGAAAATACTACGATTCCCCAATATAATATTATCAACAAAGAAAAAACGATAAATTAAAAAAAACATTGAAGATAAAATAATCGTAAAAGAAATATCATTGTTGTTTTTAATCGGTGCTTAGCGACAACGCGAGTTATTTCGTGCGATTGCTCGTTCGTTTACGTGAGTTTAATATCGTAAATATCGAATTGTAATATCGTTCGAAAATTGAAATCGATCACGTGACGAGCGACTAATTTCACGATGGTTATTTGACATTTGTGTCAAGTGTGGAAAAAGACGAAAGATCAGGGGGGGTCGAAAAAAACGAGAAGAAGGTAAAGAAAAAACGTACGAAAGAACGTTGTAACACCCTTTACAGGCCGTAACCGATGTTCGGGTGTGCGAAACGTCTTCGAAAGTAACATTTTCGAACCAAGGAATAACGAAAAGTGACGTTTGTGCGAGTTTTATTGACAAAGGGCGGTCGAACGTTTATTTCGTCCACGAAGAAGACTAAGACGAGTTTTTAATTTCTTTTTTTTTTCATTGTTATTGTCGTTATTTGTTTCTATTTTGATTTTGTTTGTTTTTGTTTTTATTGTTTTGCGGTGATTTTGCGGTGCGGGACGGAGCGGAGAATTTTGTTTACCGAGTGTATTTGTAAGAAGAAACTTTGTTTTGTTTTGATTGCCGTTGATAGCCGTTGGATGAGGAAATAATATATATTTTGAATTTATTTTTTTTCGTCGTTTTTCTGACTTTCCGACGTTAATGCGGTAGATTTATGGATATACGTCTGTATATATATATGTGGGAATAACGAAAATGAAGTGTCAGTGATGCGTTTGAAGGGCAAAAACAACACAAAATCTTTTCACAGCGTCTACAAGGTGCTGTCACGTATATGTCGTGAGTACATTGACGATTTATAACTTTTAGTCGAAGGTTTCGAGAATTTTACTTTGTTGGTTTATTAACTTTGTTTTATTGGTCTGTATGTTGATTATTACTGTGTTATAAATGTTTTATCTGTTTTCAATTGTCGAAATGACGATTTGATGATTTTTTTTTAAAAATGTTGAGCGTGAATTGTTGACAAAATGAAGTTTGGATTATTTTTTTATTTTCTTTTTCTTTTGGTATTTGGTTTTTATATGATTATTTTAATACGTTTTTTTTTTGGCAATTGTTGACCAGTTTCGATAATTTTCTAACTATTTATTGTATTTTTTATGAGAATTGTGAGGTTATGTATTTTGACGTTTTTGGTTTTGACATTTGCGATGTTTGGAGAATTTTTTGGGGAAGAAGATTTGGTTTTTGTATGAAAAATTTGTGGTCTCATGGAATTTATGAAGGTTTATTTTTGTTTTCAATTAGGTTGTTCTGAATTGACGTTTCAATGGTGATAAAACCAAACGATTTGTGAATTGCGGAGCAATTTATTCATTTATGTATTTCATTAACATTTTTAATGCGTCGCAAAGGTGTATTTAAATTTTTCAATTTCAATTTTTCGATTCGATGAAAGTCAAAACTCAGAAAATTGCCGATTGTAATGATTGATTCTTATTTCAATAAATAGCTTCAATAATTTTTGAGCCTCTGAATCTCCTATCGATCAAAATTTTTATCAATTATCAAAATCATTTAAGCAGTGTACGAAGAAAATATTGTTTTTCTTTTTCCAATTTTTGAAACAAGATTTGTGACTGATCCAAGACAATGCTTAATAAAAAACCAGTAATGGATAATGGAAGGTTTTACTCCTCTTAAAAGTGTCTGAAACAAAAAAATTATGGAGATTTTCAATTGTTCTAAAAAAGGCCAGAGCCGTATGGAAGATTTTTTATTCTCATTAAAATTAACAAATTTTTGGCCATTTTTACATAATTTGAAAACAAAAAAGTCAATAAATAAATAACCTCAATAACCTAAAGAAATGAATAAATAAATAAATAAAGAACGTGACAAGCTACGTCGCCGCCTCAAACATATAAGTCAATAAATAAATAACCTAAATAACCCAAGAAAATGAATAAATAAATAAATAAAGAAGGCGACAAGCTACGTCGCCGCCTCGGCTCAGAATGAATAGATATCGATTTTCCAGGAGCCGCGGACAAAGGCCACCTCGATGGTTTCATGGCTGATGGGACGGCGCCTCCACAAAAAAGCGGACAAAATTCGCAGGTCATGGGTTTCGCCACTCAACCCATGCGTCAAGCTTCGGACGAGTCCAGCACGGTCTACGCAGTCGGCCAGTACGCTCCGAAAGTTCTCAAAAATCTCAACGCTCAGCGTCTCAAGAATCAATTCTGCGACGTCGGTCTGATCGCCGGAGGCACAATAATTCGAGCGCACAGATCCGTCCTGTCGGCGGGCAGCGCTTATTTCAATGCCATGTTCACGGGCGGTCTGGTCGAGGAACAACAGGCGCTGGTGGAAATTCATTCGGTCTCCAGCAACATATTATCCATTCTGGTGGATTTTTTGTACACCGGCAGAGTCAACATCACTCAGGACAACGTTCAGGAACTTTTCGCCGCTGGCGATATGCTCGAACTGGACGAAATTGTCTCGGGATGCATAGCTTATCTCCGTCAACAACTACATTGCTCCAATGCCATCGGAATTTATAGGTAAAGTGGTTTTTTTTTTTTTTTTTAGCGGTGGAAGAATTTATTGCTACATTTTCCTCTCGATAATCTGGATTTTTTTTTTTTTATCTCTGGGATTTGCTTTTCCTTTTCCTTAATTTTATTTCATGATTTTAGGTGGTCGTAATTTTATTGACCTGTCGAATACATTTTTGTACAATTCAATTTGATTTAATCTAAATTTTCGTACTGCTTCATCGTAAAGGAAGCTTCGTGACGGTCCAAAAATGTTCTCGTTCGCAGATTTGCGGAAGCACACAACAGACTAGATCTACTGGAGACTGCCCTACGCTTTATCGAAGTCAATTTTCCTCAAGTGTCGCACGAGGAAGAATTCCTCGATCTGCCAAAGAAATACCTCGTTAAATTTCTCAGTAGCGAGTTCATACACATCGACACTGAATTTCAGGTATTTTCAACAAATTTTTCAATGCTTCGCATCGATCGATTGATAATTATTTAATTTTCTAGTGCAAAACAATTAATCAAATTTTTTTCTGTTCCAAAATTCATATTGTTATTTTTTCTTTTAATCTCAAGGTCTTCCAAGCAGCGTACAACTGGATAATTCACGATATTCCGACCCGACGTTGCTACGTATTCGAAATACTCGGCCACATAAGACTGCGTCTTTGTTCCCTCTATCGTCTCGAAAATGTCATACTCGAATGCAAAGACGCGAGTCTGATAGTCGCCTTGCGTTCCATACAAAAAGATTTGATCTCGAACAAGGGTTGTTTGGTGCCGTTGGGGGTTCAACCGCGCAGATGCGCGAAAAAGAATATACTCGTCATCGGCGGTTCGAAGCGCGAACACGCGGCGACCAGTTGGGCCAAGGATCCTGAAAGTACTTACGAAAGTACACAAAAATACGACACCTTTACAGGGTAAATCATTTATCTACCTCAATTTTTTATTCGATGTCTTCATTCGTTTTCTCAATCTTTTTTTCTTGTTTTTATTTGCTTTTATTTTGATTTATTTCTTATTTTTTACTTGTTCTTGTTTAATATTTGTTTATTCGTTTTTTTTAAAATTTTTTTATTTATTGTGTGTGAATTTTATTATTCTAGTAAGTTTTGAGGAAATTCTCCTAACGTTGAAAGGATGTGGAAATTTTTCAAAGGGAAACTCGCAATTTTCGTGAATTCTATGGGCGTTTTTCTAATTTTATCAAGGACTACTAAAATTTTTCCAATTTGTTTTAATTCTACGAAAAATTTGTTATTTTTCTGAATTTTACTGAAACTTTGCTAATTTTTACAAATTTCACTCGAGTTCTCCTGAATGTAGTAAATTCTACTAACTTTACCGTAATTCTACCTAATTCTACCGAAATTCTCCGAATTCTGCACAGTTCCACTAAAATTCTACTAATTTTTTGCCAGTTCTACCGAAATTCTACTATTCTCTCTAAATTCTACTAAAATTCGTCTAATTCTACTAAATTCTTCAGAAAAATTCACTGATTCTACAAAATTTCATTAAAATTCTACCAATTTTTTCTAAATTCTACTAAAGTTCGTTTAATTCCACCGAATTCTATAAAAAATCCACTATTTTTTCAAAATTTCATTAAAATTCTAGAGATTTTATTAATATGCTACAAATTTCATTAAAATTCTACAAATTGTATTCAAATTCTACAAATTGTATTAAAATTCTAAAAATTTTATTAAAATTCTAAAAATTTTATTAAAATTCTACAAATTTTATTGAAATTCTACAAATTTTATTAAAATTCTACAAATTTTATTAAAATTCTATAAACTTTATTAAAATTCTACAAATCTTATTAAAATTCTACAAATTTCATTAAAATTCTACAAATTTCATTAAAATTCTACAAATTTTATTAAAATTCTACAAATTTTATTAAAATTCTACAAATTTCATTAAAATTCTACAAATTTCATTAAAATTCAACAAATTGTATTAAAATTCTACAAATGTCATCAAAATTCTACAAATTTCATTAAAATCTTACAAATTGTATTAAAATCCTACAAATTTCATCAAAACTCTACAAATTGTATTAAAATTCTACAAATTTTCCCAAATACCACTGAAATTCCACAAAAAAATCCCAACCCTTCTAAATTTCACTCCGACCCTTCGAACTCTTCGAAATCCTCGCATCCGTTCGTCAACGTTCAATAAATCTAATCAACGTTAATTTTATCCCTCGCTCGCTTTAACTTTTCTCCGTAATTCAATTTTCAGAAAGTGGAGCGAAGTCGCACCGATAGGAATCGGCCGAATACTGCCAGGTGTCGCTCTTCTGGACGGCAAAGTTTACGTTGTCGGGGGCGAGTTGGAATCCTGCATACTGGCCGCTTGCGAGTGTTACGATCCTCGTGACAATCGATGGACGGCTGTGGGTTGTCTGGACAATGCCCGAGCCGAATTCGGTCTTTGCGCCGTGGACAACAGCTTGTACGCTTTTGGGGGATGGGTGGGCGAGGATATCGGCGGTTCGATCGAGACTTACGATTCCTTGTCGGACGAATGGACTCCTTACGGCGAAATGCCGGAACCTCGTTTCAGCATGGGCGTTGTGGCGTACGAAGGTACGTTGAAGGAAAAAAAAACAAAAAAAAAACAAATCGTTAAACCAATTTCGCCAGAGCGGGAGCACAAATCGTTAAACTAAGAGAACAAATCGTTGAACTGAGAGAACAAATCGTTAAACTAATTTCGCCAGAGGGGGGGCGGGGGGAACACGTCTAAACGCCTTGACATGAAAATCTTAGGAAGAAAATTCTTTCACCATGACGTAGCCCTTTTTAAAAGGCAACAAAAGATCAATTTATTAATGTTCCGAATTTTAACGTTTAGAGTTTATGTTTCGAATTTTTTGATCGATTTGATTTCCTTAATGAAAAATTAATTGGAACAGAATTTAATTAAACAAATTGTAAGGACCTCCAATAATTGTAATTGTCGTCGAGAAAATTCAAAATTCAACATTCAACATTTAAAATTCAAAATTCAACATTCAAAATTCAAATATGAAAATTCACCATTCAAAATACAGATATGAAAAATCACCATTCAAAATGCAGATATGAAAATTCAAAATATGAAATTCCAAATTTAAATTTTAAAATTTAAAATTCAAATTTAAAAATTCAGAATTTAATTAAATCAAGCTTTTGAGGTTTCGACGACGAGATTTTGTTGAAAAACGTCTACTTCGGAATAATTAGCAAACCCAATTCCATGAAATATTCGTTCGTCTACATCGAATTGTTAAATTTCACCGGAAAATACATTTTTTTTTTTAAACTTTGCACTGCAATGATTTCTCACTCGTGACGTTTTTTTTTATCGACAGGATTGATCTACGTGGTCGGTGGATGTACCCATGAAAGCAGGCACCGACCGGACGTGATGAGTTTCAATCCCGTGACCAGGGAATGGACTATGCTCGCTAATATTCCAACCCCCCGTTCGCAAATGGGAATAACGGTTCTAGACGGTTACATGTACGTTGTCGGTGGTTCGAACAGGCATCAGGAAGTTCTCACGTCCGTGGAAAGATATTCGTTCGAGAAGGTGAGGCTCTCACAGGATAAGGAACATTTTTTTTTTTTTATTTCAACAAATTCGTCTTGAATTTTAACAAATTCAAAATTTTATTTAAATTCGCGTAAACTTTCATTGAAGGATGATGGTGGAAGCAAGAGAGAAAAAGGGTTCTAAATGCGGTATTTTATAATTGGGTTAGTAGGCTAGATTTCTGTAAATTTATTTTTCGAGAATTCACTCAAAAGGAGAAAACGAAATCGAGATAAATGGCGTTTTGAAGATCTTAAATTTTGCAAGGATGATAAATTAGATAAATAAATCAATCAATTCTCAATCACGATCTCAAATTTTACGGAACAGAAAAATGAATAAATGAATAAATGAATAAATGAATAAATGAATAAATGAATAAATGAATAAACTAAAAAATTAAAAAATTAATATATTAATAAATTAATAAATTAATAAATTAATAAATTAATAAATTAATAAATCAATAAATTAATAAATTAATAAATTAATAAATTAATAAATTAATAAATTAATAAATTAATAAATTAATAAATTAATAAATTAATAAATTAATAAATTAATAAATTAATAAATTAATAAATTAATAAATTAATAAATTAATAAATTAATAAATTAATAAATTAATAAATTAATAAATTAATAAATTAATAAATTAATAAATTAATAAATTAATAAATTAATAAATTAATAAATTAATAAATTAATAAATTAATAAATTAATAAATTAATAAATTAATAAATTAATAAATTAATAAATTAATAAATTAATAAATTAATAAATTAATAAATTAATAAATTAATAAATTAATAAATTAATAAATTAATAAATTAATAAATTAATAAATTAATAAATTAATAAATTAATAAATTAATAAATTAATAAATTAATAAATTAATAAATTAATAAATTAATAAATTAATAAATTAATAAATTAATAAATTAATAAATTAATAAATTAATAAATTAATAAATTAATAAATTAATAAATTAATAAATTAATAAATTAATAAATTAATAAATTAATAAATTAATAAATTAATAAATTAATAAATTAATAAATTAATAAATTAATAAATTAATAAATTAATAAATTAATAAATTAATAAATTAATAAATTAATAAATTAATAAATTAATAAATTAATAAATTAATAAATTAATAAATTAATAAATTAATAAATTAATAAATTAATAAATTAATAAATTAATAAATTAATAAATTAATAAATTAATAAATTAATAAATTAATAAATTAATAAATTAATAAATTAATAAATTAATAAATTAATAAATTAATAAATTAATAAATTAATAAATTAATAAATTAATAAATTAATAAATTAATAAATTAATAAATTAATAAATTAATAAATTAATAAATTAATAAATTAATAAATTAATAAATTAATAAATTAATAAATTAATAAATTAATAAATTAATAAATTAATAAATTAATAAATTAATAAATTAATAAATTAATAAATTAATAATTCAATGAATAAATAAATGATTAAATAAATGAATAGATGAATAAATAAATAAACTGGTCACACATCAATCCATCACGAAAATGCCAAATTTGGTAAAAATGAAAAATATTTTGCAAGAATTAAAAAACTCAAAGCGATCGAAGATCAACTAATTTCAAAGCTTTGGGCAATCGAAGGAAGCCACACCGATTAAGAAATAGTTAAATGTTTATTAAAGATCAATCCCGAACGATCGCTTTCAAGCCTCAAACGCTCTCCCCCTCTCCTTCCTTCGTTTCTTCCATCATTGACGCAATTAGCAACGACGTTGCTAAGCTGAACATCTCAATAAAACACATATAATTTGTTTAAATTGTTCCGTTTCGTTTTTGCGCAGGACGAATGGACAGAGGTGGCTCCGTTGAACAACGGACGTTCGTATCCGGCCGTCGCAGCGGCCGACGGTCGTATCTACGTAATTGGCGGTGATCTGTGCCACGACATAAATTTTTATCGCACGCAGATAACGATATCGTCGGTGGAGTGTTACGATCCGAATTCCAACAAGTGGCAAGAATGCAAACCTTTGCCGACGAGCAGAGGCGAGGCTGTAGCCATAGTCGCACCCTTTTGATCACCGATTTATCTCATCGCTGTTATCACGTAAATTTTTCTAACGTTTTTTTTTTAACGTCAGCTTCTCTACCCCATTTTTTTTTATTTTAAATCTTCTTACTGTCGTTACCTATCGTCTCGAGTTCTGTCGATCTTCGTGACGAAGCTTGCAACGAGAATGACGCGTATTTAAGAGGGGGGGGGGGGGGGGGGTAAGGTTAATTCGGCGATAAAGAAGCATGTTTTGAAGATTTTTTTCTGGCGATACAAATAGTGTAAATTTATTAAATCAATTTTCATATGATAATACGACATTTAAACAATATTTTCCTAAATTTTCATTCCAAAATATTGTAAATTAAGCGGGTGACGGTGAATCTCCGGAGGCGTCTCGAAAAAAAGTTGCTTTGCGGTGTTCATCATAACTCGCAAAAGAATCATGTGAAACAAAAAAATCAAAATGCATTCGTTAAAGGAGATGTTTCTCGAGGTAATCACGAGGGAATTTTTTTTTTGTTTGATTTTTGATTTTTTCGTAGCACTTGGAAGCAAATAAACCGATTTTCGCTATAAAAATCAGCTAATTTCTTGCTGTAAAATTAATAATTATTAAAAAAGAAAAAGCTCTCGACAATACTTGGTGAATTATGTGAAGAAGTAGTGTGCAAAATTTCAAAACGATTGGTCCAGTAGATTTTGCGTTATCGTGAACACGGACTTTTCCGAGGCGCCTCCGGAGATTCACTGTCACCCGCTTAATTTACAATATTTTGGAATGAAAATTTAGGAAAATATTGTTTAAATGTTGTATTATTATATGGAAATTGATTGAATAAATTTACACTATTTGTATCGCCAGAAAAAAATCTTAAAAACATGCTTCTTTTTCGCCGAATCAACCTTACCCCCCCCCCCCCCCCCCTTAAGGCTCAGCAAAAGAAAAAATATCAATAACGAGGTGGGAACATTTTTTTATTAATTTGCATAATCCGTTGAAAGCATAATCCGTTCAGGGAAATCAACGAAGAGGAGACGAAATAGTTTGGAGAAAAACCCGGTTTTTGTACTGAATTTTTTTTACATATCGTGTTTGATAAGAACGACGTGAATTGACGTTAGTTAAACGAGCATATTTGCCAGTTCGACGCTTGTTGAGGAATTTATGTTATTTAAATAAATACGTCGATAATTATTTCGCAGACGTTTTTTCTTCTTCTTTTGTTTAGTTTACTTTCTTTCTTCGTTAGTTGAGTTAGAATTTTGCGGAGAATCGATGATTTACGGTATTCAAGTGTTTGAAAAATGACTTATTACTCATTTAATAAAGTCGTCCGGGAACTGTTTGACGTTTAGGTGGATATTGATTGTTCGAGAATGACCTAACGTGATGGAGAAATTCGCAAATAACGCAGTTAGACGAAACGTAAAAGAATGAAAGAGAAAAAATTGAATATATGAGGAAGGACGTCTTAAATTACGGGATCATTTTTCTTTTTTTTTTTTTAGATGGGAAACCATTATCATATATTCAAAATAACTCGAGGTTTGGCAAAATTAAAAAGAAAACAAAAATAAGGAACCCGCAGCCCACTCCAATTTTATAAAAAAGTTCTTTAATTTTAATAGAGTATCTGGGAAAAAAATTAAAAGGAGGCAAATAGCAGTTACCTCTTGATAAAAATAAAAATGGCGGGTAGGGGGGGTCTAAAAAATCTTTTAAAAAATTAATGAGGTCGTCGGATCCAAAAGATACTAAAAAAAATCGTCGACCACATCTTTTTGCCCCATATATCTATTAGGAATACGATGTCGACTACAATTTTATAAAGAAATTTCCTAAATTTCGATAAAGCATCTATGAAAGAATTTTCATCCAATTCCCACTGTCGAAAATAGAAATTACCTCATAAAAAAAAAAAAAAAGCGGTTGGGGTGAGGAAAATATGGGAGGAGGCTAAGAAATCTAAAAAAAAAAAATGACTGAGGTCGTAGAATGCAAAAGATTAAAGAAAACAATTCATCTACCACATTGGGGGATGAAAGAGCTCCAATCCGGTAATTTCGGACGTCGCTCGCCATACAAAAAATAAAAAAAACTAAAATAAATGGAAATTAAAACGATAGATATAATTATAAACACATGACATTTGTTACTCGCAATAATATTACGATAATAAATGGTTACACGATATATATATTTTTAATCGCCCTTCGTGAATTCAAAGCTCTCCGAACTTCGTGCATGAATCGCGAAGTTACGGCGCGGAGAGCCGTCGTCGTAGAAGAAACAACAAAATAAATAAAAAAAATAAATAAATATGAATTTTATCGTTGAGAAAAAATTTTTATGTGAAAGTTGTCGAAAATATATTTTCGCTGTTTCTCAACGACGATCGACGATTATTGTCGCTCGTGAATCGTCTGTGAGACGTCAAAGGCCTTTCGAAGTTATCGATTATCGTCGCTTATTGTTGTAATCTTGTTTGTGTTCATGCGAATTGAAATCATATCGTCGATGTGCTTTATTGAGACATTTTTTTTTTTTTTTTGGTTTAGTTATTATTATTATTATTATTATTATTATTATTATTATTATTATTATTATTATTATTTATTATTATTATTATTATTATTATTATTATTATTATTATTATTATTATTATTATTATTATTATTATTATTATTATTATTATTATTATTATTATTATTATTATTAATATTATTATTATTATTATTATTATTATTATTATTATTTTTATCATTATTATTATTATTATTATTATTATTGTTTTATTTATTTATTCTATACTTTCTATTTATTAGAGTAGAAAAAAGTGTATCGTAAAGCGAGTAGATTGAAGATTAACGAACGAAAAACGAAAACACAATTTGTTTTTGTCATCTATTAAGTTGTGTAATAAATTACCTCGTTTCTTTGTATTTTATTTTTTTCTCGCGATTTTGTGATTTGTTAGGTGAAATATACATATGCATTCGCAAGCCCTTTTCTTGCTCTACAAACCTCTCTGCTTCGATTTTTCGAAATAATTCATATTAATCAATTTTCAGAATTTTGAAATAAAAGTTCTAGGAGGCGAAAAAATTTTATTTTCGACATCTGCACTATTTCACGCTTTCGTCGTGGTCGAAAAGCTACAGAAGCAGCTCGCGACATTTTTAACGCGTATGGAGTAGATGCTACAGTTCCGAAGACCGCTCAAGATTACTTCGCCAAGTTAAAATTTCAAATGAATTTTTTCGCCTCCCTGAACTTCCATTTCAAAAGCCTCAAAATTGAATCAAATGAATAAATTCGAAAAATTCAAGCGGATAGGCTTGAAGAGCATTAAAAGAGCTCGCGAATACATACATATACACTTTACCTAACGAATCACAAAATTACGGGAAAAAATAGAACACAGAAAACGTGGAAATTTATTACACGACCCAAAAAAAAAAAAAAATCGCGCTACAATTCAAGGAATTGTGCACAGTAGCTACCTGCGACGCATGAATTGCGAATTTATCATGGATATTATATATGAATTAATGTAAAGAAGGCGAAAGTGCGATAGATTAGAACAACACGCTTTTTCCTCTGAATCATAATGATAATAATAATAATAATAATAATAATAATTACAATTATAAATAATAACGATAATACTAAAAATGATATAAAATGCTTGAAACTCGATTTTCGCATATCGCTGGTTTATAAAATCGTCAGTCCGTCTAGCCACTTTTATACAGAAAGAATGTTTGCAACAAGAATAATTAACGAAAACAAAAAGCGAAAAGTTCGAGTAGTTTGAAGAAAAAATTAAATAATAATAATAATCATAATCGAAGAGGAATTTATTCGCTAATATCATAAACGAATTCTTATCGAAAAAAAAAAAAAAAAACGAAGAAGAAAATCACGGAAAAGTGTGTTTGGCTGATCGAGTTATTCCTTTCCTCTTCACCATCTCGTCACCTCGATAATTGTATCGTCATAATCGATTGATAATTTATAAACTAATTATTGTATCTACGATAACGAGAAAAAAAAATCAGAATAAAAGAAAGAGCAAGAATTACAACCAAAAAAAACAAACAAACGAACAAAATTAAATGGACGTTTTACACAATAAATAAATCCTATCGAAAATATGTCACTTATGCAGTGTATAATAAAATTGAACGAGAGAAGAAATTGAATCGTTTTTAATTGATTTTAAATGATTGAAAACCATTCTGAACATTTTTGGGGAAAAAATAGTTATTTAATAGCGAGAATAATTGGTCTATTTTTTTTAATTTCTGATTGAAGGTGAGTTTGGGATTAGGATCGAAATTTTCCTGATGCCGACGAATTTGATTGATCGTCGTGGAATAATCGATTTCGTCGTTTGCGATCGAAGAATCGTAAAATTTATCGTCTCGCGTGTAAAATTCGGAAAAAGCAAATTAATCGTTTTTAATTAATTAAAAATGATTGAAAACGATTTTAGAAATTGTTGGGGGAATTTTTTTATTTAATAACGAAAATAATTGGTTTCTTTTTATTCTATTCGTGATTGAAGGTGAATTTGGGATTAATATCGACATTTTCCCGCGAAGATTCGCGACGAATTTGATTGATCGTCGTGGAATTATCGATTTCGTCGTTTGCGATCGATGAATCGTAAAATTTATCCCCGGGCGCGTAAAATTCGTGATTTTCGAACCCACGAGGACAAACTTGATGAGTCAATAATTGTATCTGCACGGACGTCACGTGTGCTTCGAATTGACGATAATTTTTCTCGGCTATTCGACGCATTTTTGCGACAACGTTTGACCAACAATCGCGAAGCTTTTGCAAATAAGATTCTTCGAGTTTCGGCAGAATTGTGTTCAATCGGGCGATTTCTTCTCGTCTCAGACTCATCAATTCTTCGATCGTCGTTGCTGTGTCGCCGTTGCCGCCGCGAAAACCCGGATAACCGAGTTCGCGATCGCGAGCCCAAATTTCGCGATAACGATTTATTATCTCGTCGAATAAAACGGTCAGATGATTCAACGTTGACTGGAGATCTTCTCGTCGCGGAAGCTGAAAAAATTTCACGAGATAATATTTTTTTTTTTCGTTACGATCGTCGCAAATGGTTCGAACATTTTGAAAATATGTTGAGATTTGATAATTTCAATGAATTATATTTATCGGTGTATCAAGTTGGGTAATAAATTACTGCTGTTTTTGTATTTTATTTTTTTCCCCGCCATTTTGGAATTTTTTTTGGTATGTAAATGCATTTGCAAGACGTTTTTTCCTCGAACTTAGCTGTTTCAATTTTTCTAATTGATTTATTTTAAGCGATTTTAAGGCTTTTGAAATGGAAGTTCTAGGAGGCAAAACGATTATTATATTATTATAATATTATTATAATTTTCTCGTGGAAGTTTGGACTAATAAAAAATAATAAAAATGAAATACTGAGAAAATAATTTTTCCACAGTCGACGAAATTGTCAAAAAAAAAAAAAAATGGATATTCGTAGCTGAAGAAAAGAAAAACGAATATTTGTCGCACGTACTTCCTTTACTCTGTACTTCATCGAACTGGACGAAGTGCTGCAGCAACAGCAGAAACACGACGAATTCGGACGGATTGGAATAATTTTTTGCATACTTTCCGGTTGTTTTCCGATCAAATTCGTGAGAACGTGCCAACGTCTTTCCTTGGCGTAATGCATTATCGTGAAACCACGCACGTTGGCGTGTTTGTGATCGATTTTACGATCTATGCTGCTCCAAAAATCGAGAAAATCGTTTTGTTCCCAGGACGAAGATTGAATCGCGATCAGAGCGACGTTGTCGTCGTTTTCGTCCAAAAGCGTGAGATCGGCGCCGTTGCGGACCAAAAGATTTATCATTTTTAAATCTTTGTTTCTCACCGCCCACATCAACGCCGTGGTCTTGTCTTCTTCGCTGCGCGAATTTATCGGATAACCGTCTCGCAATAATCTCTTTACCACGTCCATCTTGCCCAGTATTATCGCTCCTAGCAGAAGAGGCGTCCTGGACTGTCAACGATTTTTTTTTTTTCGTACAATGAATCAGTTTTGAAGAATGTTTATATTTGTTTTTTAATTTATTTATACGATAAATAAATTTAGAATAAAACAAGTCGCGAAATAATTAGATAGGTAAATGTATTAATTTATCAATTTATTTATGTATTAAATAAATTTATTTATTCATAATAAATTAATTTTAAATAAAAATAAATAAATAATAATAATAATAAATGTTAATAAATTTAAATTAATTTATTTATTATATAAATAAATTAATAATCTAATTTTTTTGCGACTCAATTATATTATAAATAATATAATATAATATTAATATATATTAATATGATATACATTTTTTTTAAAATATTTATTTGAATATACAATCGAAAATTTATTTCCATTTTTATTTATTCATATAGTAAATAAATTTAGTAATTTTTTTATGAATTCGTATAATAAATTTAATAATTCGTTTATTTATTTTTTTTTGCGACTTAGTTTTAGTATTTTTGATTGCAATATTTGTATGAATATATATTTTTTCAGATTCTCACGAGATCGTTTTTGTGCAGTACGCTTCGCAAAGTTTGCAACTCGTCGCTTTTAAACAGTATCGTAAATCCGCTGGTTTTCATGTCGTCGCCTGTCGCACCCTGAAGACGGACGAATTCTTCGGTTTCTTCGGTTTTGCTCGCTGACGCGGTATTTGCAAATTCATTGGGACCGCAGCTTAAAGATTCTGCGGATTTATCCCTTGTGTGACTACCTAAAAATGCAGTGCGATGTATTACGTAGATATTCCAGCAAGAATTAATTTTTTCTGCATAAAAATGATTCGCTTTCGTTTTCTGGGGCCAACTGAAGCGTTATTTTTTTTTAATTTGGAATTTTTGGATAGAAGTTCGGATGAATGGAAAATGTAAAATATAATTTAAATTTCTTAATTATTCGTTTATTTATTTATTTGTTCATTACGTTTTGTTGGATCCATTGCTCGGGATTTATCGATCGGTTTAATCGCTCCTCCCGCATCAGCTAGCCGCATGGTTGCAGCAACGACCGCAGCTTCTGCTTTTCGTCGGCCTCCGATCTTTCTTTTAGCTTTTTTGCCTCTCGACATATCTTCGGATTGTGCTCGGAGAATAAATATTTCTCTATGGCCCGCTGGTGATACGCGATATGTTTCTCTGTAAAATTGAATCGCAGAAACGATGGAACTCTTGACGGAAATTGGGTTAAGTGAATTTAAAAAAAAAACAAACAAAAACATGAAAACTCGTTGAAACAAATTTATTGAAATAACGCAGGTTCATTTTTTTTTTCAAAATAACTTGTGGCCACTTAGCAAAATAGTACAAAATCATTGATTGCCTGAACGATTTATAACTTCATCGACGTTTGAACATTTTCAGGGAATTAATTTATTTATTTTACATTTTCTAGCACGTAAAACGTGCAAAAACGTATCAGCGTTGATAAAAATAATGTAGATTTATTTGATTGATCAATTCTGTAATTCTATCATTTATATGATTAATTTTTCTATTATAATAATACAATAATAATGATAAATGGTAATAATATTGAATAATATAACTATATTCATTGTAATAATGGTGAATTCATTTAGAAATATGAAATTGTATAATTCATTGAATAAATATAATATAAGATAATTATTAATGTCAATATGCTGAACAAAAAGAATTGACTTGCAAAATAATAGATCATTGAGTATACATTGAATTTCTGGACTCTTATTATCAATTAATCAATTTTGCAAAGTCGTACTGTAAAAATATTTCATTCACGAGTTTACTTCGTTCAACGAGTTTTTTTATTCTGATTTAGATTTACAAGTAATGCATTATTTAATTGCTTCTAGATTCTCTTTATTTAATCCTGAATTTCCAAAATTGTTGATTAGTTGGTTTTTTAATTTTTTATTTATTCATTTTTTAATTGTTTTTCGAAAACCGGAAGCGTCGTAAATACTCCGTGACTCGTTTTCCCGCGCAAACCGAAATACCACGTGATCCAGCTCGAAAACCCGCCATTTCCGTCATCAACAAGTTCGCCGACTCAAAACATTCCTTTTTATTCGTTATTTATCAAAAATTCGTTAGAATCATGTGTCAATGATCGTACAGCAAAGACAAACCACGAAAAATAAAATAATTCCAATATCTGCAATTATTCGCTATTCAAATTTATCAATAAGATTGTAAAACGTTTTTTAAGGTTAGGTCCGCGAATTTAATTTATTCGCTCGAGTGTGCTTTATTTTTTGAATAATTAGAAGGAAAGAAGAGAATAATTCAACGAAAATGGCTATGTGGGTTGATAAATATCGTCCTACGAGCCTAAGCAAGCTCGATTATCACACCGAGCAAGCTAGTAACCTCAAAAACATGGTCAGTTTGTGTTTTTTTTTTAAATTTATTAGAAAATATTATTATCTATTTTTTGTACATATTTTTGAATTTTTCAATTTATTAGAATTCATTATCGTCTATTTTTAGTATATATTTTTATATAGTTGAATTATAAGTGATTCCACCAAATCGAGACGAGGGTTCGAATTGCCTATCCTTCGAAATCTTTGTAAAAAATCAAAAATGTCCTTGATAACATGGCCTTGATTTTTTTTTTAGGTTTATTTCTCTATCATTTGGGCTTTCATTGTATGGAGCACTCCATGAAACTTTTATTTCTTATTCTTTGAATTGAATTTTGAGGATCTTATTGAAAAATAAAATTGACATTCAAAACTTATATCTCTAGAAAATTGTGCCAAATTAAAAAAAAAAAAATATTGATTGGTATTTAGGGCCGACGAAAAGCTCGTGAAATTTATTTTGAATTCCAAAAAGCCATTTTCAAGGCAATGCTCAAGTTCCGCCATTTTCGTTAATATCTTTTTCGGAAAGCCGAGAGAATTTGAAATAAAATACGCCAATTTGATGTTGGAATCTCTATAAAAATGGCTAGAATAAACTTAAATGCAAACGTATCGATTTAGCGGAATCACTCGAGTATCTGTATAATATATTTATCGTCGATATTTCTTATTCATTTATTTTTTTATTTTCAACTTTCATTGTTACAATAATTTTTAAATGCTATTTGACGCTCTTAGGTACAAAAAGGTGATTTTCCACATCTATTGGTCCACGGACCGCCGGGCGCCGGCAAGAAAACGAGAATCATGAGTATAATCAAAGAACTCTACGGCAGCGGTTCCGAGAGACTGAGAATGGAGAGCATGCATTTCGAAGTGAGTCAAAATAATTACAAGCTCCAGTTCGACAATCAAAATCACGCTCCGATGCATTGAAATTATTACCAATGTAATTAACGTTATTATTATTTTCTTCGATTTCAGACGCCGTCGAAGAAAAAACTCGAAATAATGACCATAAGCAGTAATTATCACATCGAAGTGAATCCGAGCGACGTTGGAATATACGACAGAGTGGTTGTCATGGATCTCGTAAAAACTACGGCTCAGACTTATCAGATAGATCCCAGCGGTCAGAGGGAGTTCAAAGGTAGTCGCTCATTATTTTCAAAACGCAGAAAATAACAAAAAAAACTTTGGCCAAATCATTTAGCGTTTGTCAATCGATCGAACGAATCAATAATTTTACAATAATTTGCAGTAATAACAATAATTGAGTTGGCTTTCGATCAACTCGCAAAATAATAATAAAATACAATTCTAATACTAATAAAAATATTATAATCTCTTATTATAATATATTGAATATTATTATCACGAATATAATAAAATATATTTATTATTATAATAATATAAATTTACCAAAAAATTATTACTGAATGTAATTTAATATAATAAAAATAATAATGATAATAAATATAATAAAAATTGTATATTTTTATATGAAATCATTTTTATTATTATTGATTTTATTATTATGTCGTATAAATTATTTTTTTATTTTATATTTTATATGTTTTTCATTCGTTAATTAATTTTTTTCACAGTCGTTCTTCTGACGAATGTCGATCAATTGACGAAAGACGCCCAACACGCTCTTCGTCGAACGATGGAAAAATACGTGGCGACCTGCCGATTGATTCTCTGCGCCAACTCAACGTCCCGAGTGTTGCCCGCAATAAGATCTCGTTGTTTGGGAATTCGCGTGCCGGCACCGACCATTCCCGAGATAAAAAGCGTGTTGCACAACATATGCAAGCGCGAGAGTCTTTCGTTGCCCGACGAATTGGCCACCAGAGTCGCCGAAGCCAGCGAGAGGAATCTTCGTCGTGCCATATTGATGCTGGAAGCGTGCAAAGTCGAACAGTGAGTTGACTTGTGTCGCAAAAAAAAAACGTCTAATTTAAGAGGTTTCATGGATTTGGAGAGGTTAAAAAAAACATATTTTCGTGTACAAACATATAAGAAACTCATTGAAGAAATCATTAACAATAATAATTATTATTGTATCAACAAAAATGAATCGACAATCTATAGTAGTAATACTATTATTAAGTAATTATAAACTAAGTATTATCATTAATATAAAGCAAACAATAAATCAATAGTAATAATAATAATGATAATAATAATAATAATAATAATAATAATAATAATAATAATAATAATAATAATAATAATAATAATAATAATAATAATAATAATAATAATAATAATAATAATAATAATAATAATAATAATAATCATAATAATAATTATTATTATATCAATAATAATAATAATAATAAAAATCATAATAATAATAATAATGATAATAATAATAATAATAAAAATCATAATAATTATATCAATAATAATAATAATAATAATAATAATAATATCAATAATAATAATAATGATAATAATAATAAAGATCATAATAATAATTATTATTATATCAATAATAGTAATAATAATAATGATAATAATAATAATAATAATAATAATAATAATAATAATAATGATAATAAAAATAATAATAATAATAATAATAATAATAATAATAATAATAATAATAATAATAATAATAATAATAATAATAACAATAATAATTATAATAATAGTAATGATAATAATAATAATAATAATAATAATAATAATAATAATAATAATAATGATAATAAAAATAATAATAATAATAATAATAATAAAATTAAAAAATAGAAAGATAATGGTAACAATGATATTGATGAATGAATCATCAAAGCTTTATTATTAATCAACCCTTAATTAACGAATTAATTAAAAAAAAATTGTTCATTAAATCCAATGCTGATTCATATCTTCGTATTTTTTAGGTATCCTTTTACCGTGGATCAAAAGATAACCGAAGCGGATTGGCAAGTTTACATTCGTAAAACAGCGACGATAATGGTCGCCACACAAACTCCGGCGAAGCTTCTCGAAATTCGCAACAGACTTTACGAACTGTTGACCCACGCCATTCCCTGCGATTTGATATTCAAGGGTTTGCTTCAGGAATCCGTGAAACTTTGCGATTTGGAACTCAAAACGAAAGTAACGTCGATGGCCGCCGAATACGAGCATCGAATGCATCGAGGATCCAAAGCCATATTTCATCTGGAAGCTTTCGTCGCGCGTTTCATGCTAATGTATCAAAACTTCATGAATTTCGTTAAGGACGACGGAACGACCGACGACGTTTGCACGTGGGAGGAATTCTAGAGATTAAATTTTTTTTTTTTCTCGTTGTTTAAACATTTTTTATTTTTTTATTTTTATGAACAATAAATTTTTTCGCTGATGCGATATCGTGTTTTCTATGCAATTTATTTTTGTGTTGGTTTATTTTTGAGAAGATTACCTTATGAAAGGCGGCTGTTGGTGCAATTGGTTGAATATTTCGAAAAATTAGTTTTTGTGAATTTTTTGGGGTTTTTCTTTTTTAACATTTTTTTTTATGACTTACTGGATGGGGATTGAAAAATCGCTGAATTCCTTGAGAATTTGAGGAATGATAGTTCTTGATAGAATAATAAAACATGATTAATTTTAGAATTTTCCACCACATAACATTTAGTAGATGTAAATTAATGAATTTAACACGGTTGCTTATGGGAAAAAAGCTTCTGCATACGTTAATGGTTGCAAAACTAATGGAACTAAATCGCCGTAAATTCTAAAAAAATTATATCATTAAGATTAAGGATCGACAGATCTATTATGCTTAGTTTAAAATAAATCGACTGAGCAATTGTCGAGAAATCAATTGAAGCAATGAGAAGTATATCGAGTTAAAAACAACGTAATATGAATTATCATGTGGCGGGACAAAAATCGGTCAGAATTTTATATTTTATCGACGATTGCAAAATTGTTGATATCCGTTGGTTCGTCTAATTATAGACACGATGGATCCAATAATTAAATGATTGTAGGTGGCCAGGATGAGATCGATAACCGCCGTTAATACAGCTTTCGTTGAATCCATATTATCACATTTGCTTTATTGGTTTATTTGCAGATCGAAATCTTCGTCCATTGTTTCCAATTTCTCTTAAATTATTTATTACGCGACTGTGTTCGATGACAATCCCGTACGCCGGTGGTAAAAAAGAACAAGATTTAAGGGGGGGGGGGGGGGGTAAGGTTAATTCGGCGAAAAAGAAGCATGTTTTTAAGATTTTTTTCTGGCTATACAAATAGTGTAAATTTATTCAATTAATTTCCATATAATAATACAACATTTAAACAATATTTTCCTAAATTTTCATTCCAAAATATTGAAAATTAAGCGGGTGACAGTGAATCTCCGGAGGCGTCTCGAAAAAAAGTTGCTTTGCGGCGTTCATCATAACTCGCAAAAGAATCATGTGAAACAAAAAAATCAAAATGCATTCGTTAAAGGAGATGTTTCTCGAGGTAATCACGAGGGGATTTTTTTTTTTTTTTTGATTTTTGATTTTTTCGTAGCACTTGGAAGCAAATAAACCGATTTTCGCTATAAGAATCAGCTAATTTCTTGCTGTAAAATTAATAATTATTAAAAAAAAAAAGCTCTCGACAGTACCTGGTGAATTATGTGAAGAAGTAGTGTGCAAAATTTAAAAACGATTGGTCCAGTAGATTTTGCGTTATCGTGAACACGGACTTTTTCGAGGCGCCTGCGGAGATTCACTGTCACCCGCTTAATTTTCAATATTTTGGAATGAAAATTTAGGAAAATATTGTTTAAATGTTGTATTATTATATGGAAATTGATTGAATAAATTTACACTATTCGTATCGCCAGAAAAAAATCTTAAAAACATGCTTCTGTTTCACCGAATTAACCTTACCCCCCCCCCCCTTCAGGCAAGCTCATACACTGTTTTTTTCCTTCGCGTCTTTTAACGAAGGTTCATTTTTATCTCGATATTATTCGCTCGATGACACAACGAAAACAAAAATAATAAAAAAAATTTGTTTGCGTCTGGAAGAATTATTTCGCATCGTAGAATCGTCGGCTTATCGTTGCGGAGTATTTATATATAGACGAGAAGATTAATTTGCGACGGCGGAGCGATGATTGATCGGTCGTCGGCCGAACTCTTGTACGCTCGGACTCGCGTTTTATTTACTTGCAGGTACGCGAATGAAATTTTTTTAAAATTAGAAGAAAAAAGAAGAAAAATAAATAACAAACATCAGTGATTCAGCGAGTTGGGTTGTTATATATTTGTGTTATTTTTAATATTGTTCTGATCTTCAGGCTGTATCGTAAGGACGCCACGTAAGCTCTTGATTCGTCAGATTAGAGAATGATGAAGGCGAAAACAAAGAATTGAAGGGCGAGACGACGTAATATGCAAACCCACGGTGATATCTCATATCGAAGCGATACTTAACCGATAATAATCGACGGCGTTCGGTGGTCCATGAAGTCCTTGAAGTCCTGGCACTAGCCTTGAATTTTTCTTGTCCTCGAAAAGTCCTGGAACGTCCTCGAATTTTTATTTAATGTCCTCGAACTTTTCATTTCCCCTCAATTTGATTTAGTTTGCAAAATTAGTAATATAATTATCATTTTCCCAATTATTATGATTATAGTTATTGGTATAATGACCCCTTTGATTAATCAGAGAGAAATGATGATGAACAAAAAAAACTGTTTTTCTTTAAAAATTAGAAAATTTATATTTTTCATGTTGAGATACAAAAGGAAAATAGTTGCAGAACAGATCTTATTTTGGGGCCAATTTTCATTTATTTACGAGCTCCATGGTGATACAAAAATTCTACGGAAAATCAAGGGTGTCTAAAGGGTCGAACGAAAGCCATAAAAAAATCGAGAACTGAATTGGGAGGGGCGAGCTTTCAGACTGTCCGATTTGCCGTGGAATAGCTCATATATATCGGTACTCGATATATTTCGGGTTATATATAATTATGTATATCTTATACGTATATGAGAATTTACTTTTTCTTTCACTCGACTCTAATCTGTAAATAGAATATAGAATAGATATAATAATAATAATAATAATAATAATAATAATAATAATAATAATAATAATATTAATAATAATAATAATAATAATAATAATAATAATAATAATAATAATATTAATATTAATAATAATAATAATAATAATAATAATAATAATAATAATAATAATAATAATAATAATAATAATAATAATAATAATATTAATAATAATAATAATAATAATAATAATAATAATAATATTAATATAATAATAATAATAATAATAATAATAATAATAATAATAATAATAATAATAATAATAATAATAATAATAATAATAATAATAATAATAATAATAATAATAATAATAATAATAATAATAATAATAATAATAATAATAATAATAATATGAATAATAATAATAATAATATGAATAATAATAATAATAATATAAATAATAATAATAATAATAACATTAACAACAATACTAATAATTGATTAATTAATATTATCTGTATCTTTTTTTTCTTCAAATTTATTCGCTATTTGTAAATGACGTCCCAACGAATTATAAAGAAAATCTATTTTCCCAACTCGTCGAGCCCCGAGTTTTCGCATCGGAATCGAGGAAAGCGTGACGACACGCGCGGCGCCTGACGCAACTTCATCAAGATCCTTGGCAATTCGTTACAACCTCGTTTTGCGTCGGCAATTTATAATTTTACATTACGCACATCCCTTCGCGTAATACGATTCCACCCACACCAATCCTCTGATTATCGTGTTAAAGATTGCGCGAATCCTCGGAAACCATCAACGTCCGGATTCCACGCGATCGTTCGATAATGACTCGGGAAAATTGTAATAATAGTCTTCTTTTCTTCTTTTTGTTCTTCGTTCGCCAACGAAAGAAACAATTCGGTGCGTTTTGCACGCAACGTTTGCGAATCGACGAGGAAATCTTCGGGAAAATTGTCTCAGCCTCGGTCGACGACACGCGTTTCAATGATTTTTCTCGTCTTCTTTTTGTTTCTATCATTCTTTTTTGTTTTTTTTTTAATCAAAGCGCGAAACCTCGACGTAACTCGCGGAAATCATCAATGACGAATAACGTTCGTGAAGACGCAATCGAGGCAAAGTCTTCCGCATTAAACGAATTATCTCGCGAGGCTCGAAATTAATCGCTCGAATCACGAACTGTTGTTTCATTGAATTTTATTTTATTTTTTGATTATTGTTTTTTTGGTTAACGAGATTTGTATATGTTCGGCCGTGATGAGGTTGATTATAAATGCGAGTGATAGACGTTCGATAGGGGGATATCTGAGGGGTGACGCCGTAGGACGTGTTATCGTGAATGATATCGACGTCTCGCGGGGCTGAGCGATGATGATAACGAACGATAAAAGGGATTAATGAATTCGAGATATGGGCTGGCCCGGGTGACCATCACGTAACTCGCGATTATGATATACGTGAGATATTGACGGTTTAAAGTCTTGGCCGTTTCCTCGATTCGTTCGTTATTTTTTATCGAACGAATTTTGCATTGAATTTTGAATTATTTGATTGATTTTAATTATTTAAAATTGGGTGAAAAATGGGGAATTAATTAAGAGTGAATAAAGAAGTAGCGGGAAATTATCAATAACACAATTTGAAGGAGTCTTAGAGAGGGAAAACTTATTAGAGTATTTAACTTATTACAAAAAAAAGAAACTAATTTAAAATTAGCGAAGAAGTATCATAATTTTATTAGTAAAATTATTTGAAGAAGTTGCTGAAAAGACAGATTTAAAAAAAATTGCGCTTAAAAACAAAATCTAATTCGGAATGAATAAAGTAATTGCGCAAACTTATTATAAAAATCATTTATGACCCGCTGGGCGTAAAATGCGATTTTTATAATAAGTTTGTACGCGTCAAACCGCATTTACACACCTTGTGACATCAAAAATTTATACGATACTCGTGCGAAAAACGTTTTCTTGACTCGTGTGATTGCAACACTCATCAGAAAAAATGTTTTCGCACTTGTATCATAATGTACCATTGAAGAAGTCGGAATGCAAGTAATTCATCGAAAGTTCAGCCGAAAAAAAAAAACTAATCGAGCATCAATGAAGAATTTCGCGAGAAGCTTCATTTTATAGACTCGTCACATACCCGAGAAATTTTCATGACCTGTCGCAGTGAAGCAATTACGAGCTGCCTATGAGCTATCGTGATTAATTCCTTCGAGTGTGCGATAAAAAAATATATAAAAATGGAAACAAATCAAAATAAAGGAAATAAATGAAATAAATAAATTAAAATAAAATAAAATAAACAAAAATAAAAATAAAATAAAATAAAATAAAATAAAATAAAATAAAATAAAATAAAATAAAATAAAATAAAATAAAATAAAATAAAATAAAATAAAATAAAATAAAATAAAATAAAATAAAATAAAATAAAATAAAATAAAATAAAATAAAATAAAATAAAATAAAATAAAATACAACATCCTCAGGATAATATTTCCGCGTCGGTCTTATCTACTGAATAGAACAAAAATGTTCATAACGCAAAATGAAAAAAACCCAACGCCCTCGGTTATTACTTTTTCCTTTTACCGATAACAGCCGTTTCCGGTGATATTTTCGTCGACGAGGGTTATCTGCAACCGGAAGGCTGGCGAAGATTGCAATCGTCCGGATACTTACGTCGATTACTTCTATTCACCTTCGGTGCAATGAAGATTCGACGAGACAAACATTCGTCGTAAGTCCGAATAATAAAAGTCATCGTTGCGTAGAAAAAAAAAATAGATATATATTTCTAACTCTGAGGAAGCAATTTGCAAGTTTCTAATCTTGCAGCTTGTTTCCCATATAAAATTCGGTTCCTTTTACCGACCTTCACCAAATTTCATACATAGAACAGGCGAATGATATTCCATACCTACAAAAAAATTCGAATTCTTTCAAATTAAAAAAAAAAAGTAAACAAAATATTAATTTTCTGTTATAGACGTTTGAATTTTACAGAATAACTACACACACACGTATACATCCACACATTTTCTACAAATATCATTAAAATAGACGGTTTTCCACATTTAATACATCTTGACATTTGAATCCGGAAAATAATTTTTTGTTCACTGTCACACAAATTTGTCTATCAATAAGCAAATTTTCTGATCGATGTCAATTAGGAATTTGCACTATAATAATTGTAAAATCTTAATAGTGGGATCGTTTAATGATTTCACTCTATTCCCGTGTGTTTTCCTAGTAATTGATTGATCGTTCCTTCATTAATTTTCATTGATCGGTTGTTTTTATCATTTTTTATTATTATATCACTTCGTCTTCTTCTTCTTCTTCTTATTTTTTTTCTTTTTCTTCTTCTTCTGCTTTTTTCGTTTTACAGGTCGAGGATTATACACCGCAAATTGTTTGTTACGTTAATCGCTCACTCGCTCAACGGCCTTGCAAGGAAAACGATCGTTCGATCGTCAAACGAGATTTTCAATTATAGATGCATATCGCACGCAGTTCCCTCTCCCAGATGTGCGGACCGTCTTCTATTGCTAATGCTGGACCGACATTGAACGTGCTCGATATGTTAATCGCGACGTTCGGTCTCGAGCAGTAAATCGGGTTTTATGGGAAAATATAATATTTACGAAATAATTATTCGCGTGAAACTCGAAATTTATTTTACCTCCTTTCAGTCTTTTGGACCCCGAAACTTTTGTAATGTAAAATCTCCGTTGCTTCATCGCCCAAGGAAACATTTCTAATGGCCATTTTTTTTCATTTGAGATATATGATTGCATTTTTAGAAATTTATTATATTCGCACGGCAGAGAAAAAAATTACGAGGTGGCAACATTATTGTTATTATTAATGTTATTATTATTATTATTATTGATATTATTATCATTATTATTATTCTTATTCTTATTATTATTATTATTGATATTATTATAATTATTATTATTCTTATTCTTATTCTTATTATTATTATTATTATTATTATTATTATTATTTTTATTATTTTTATCATTATTATTATTATTATTATTATTATTATTATTATTATTATTATTATTATTATTATTATTATTATTAAATACTTGTTGGTGACAGATTCGTCAATTGAAATTTTTTCTTCTTCAATCAATCGACGAAAATTCGAAATCCAAACAAAAATTATGCAACCACAATACAACACAAAAGCTATACAATAATTTCCACGATGACGAAGCTTTTTTTTCTAATTTTCACTTATCACCGAAAGTTAAAATGAACGAACAGTCGATAACAAAAGTCGTTTGAACGTAGAAATTTCGTTCGTCCACGGAAGAAGATAAAAATAAAGAAGAAAAAAATGTCCGAGTCACTGTGATTCGATTTAAAATATTTTAATCGGTCAATCACGATGGGGAATCCCCCGCGATGAAAGCCCATCGCGACCTTTGATTCAAACCCGCCGGTAGATTCGTGCGATCGAACACGGTCGCGCGTAAAAAATATCTCGCGGAACGTCTCGACGATACGCGATTTCGAATTTTTTCGGGCTTGGGATCCGATAACGTTATCTCATCGACGCCTAATCGTTCGGTTATAAAGTCGACGTATTTCCATTTTTAGGTTTTACGACTCATGGACTCGCTATTATTGAGCTTAATCACCGAAAATTCCGATTCCCCGAATGGATAAATACACGAATGGATCAATCGACTGTAGAATTATCGGAACAGCCAAAAATACTCTTTTCTTAAGGAAAAAAAGAGAAAAAAAATCGTTATCAACTGAAGCATAGCAGTAACATTTAAAAAAAACATTGTAATAAAAATTATTCTTAAATAAAAAATCAATAATAATAATAATAATAACTGAATTTGCCTTTACTTTCTTGTAAATAAATTTCAATAATTTCGATTTCTTCAATTCAATTAATTTTTCTAGATTTATCAACATCTGTGAATGAATTAATAATAATAATAATAATAACAATAATATAATAACTTTAATTTGAACTAATTTTATTGTAAATTGATTATAATAATATCGACTTATTCAATTTAAACTTATTTTTCCCAGATTTGTTAATACTTGTTAATAATAATAAATGAAAAAAAAAATAATAATAAAAGAAATAACTTCATGTAAATTAATTATAATAATTGCGATGCCTTCAATTCAATCAATTTTCTCATATTTATCAACATTTGCGGAGGAAAAAAATATATATATCCTTCCTCAAATAATTTAACCACTCGACGAATGCAAACTTGTTGATGCATTCTCGCGCGTGTGATTTTTTTTTACGATCCCGAAGATGCGTCGCGTGCGTCGCTTCGCATAATGGATTGACGATGGATCGTGAAGAAGCTATACGACAACGCGGAAGTCGAGGAGTTTCAGAAACGTTTTGCGACGAGTAATCAACGGTCAATACACGCGGGTTATGCGTTCTACTCTTGGCGCATGTAACGCAGTTGTTGAGATGACGAGAGACGAAGATCGTCGGTACGTCGGATCGGTCGCAATGTCATTAAGTCCGTGTTATTTAAATATTCACGATGGGGGAACATCGCGGGTACACACGACGAACGGGTACGAGGTTTAAGGCCACCGTATGATCTCATCGGATTTTTATTCGTCAATGCGTAGTTTCGAGCCCGATTTTCAATCTGTTTATCGTTATTATTATTATTATTTTATCGACAAATGATGATAAATTTTAAGAACAAATAGATTAAGTTGATTGGATCGAAATTATTGTAATTAATTTACAATATAATAAATGCAAATTAAGTTATAATAATAATTATAATTATAATTACATTATTATTATATAATAATAATATTATTATTATTATCATTATTATTATTCTATTATTATATTATTATTATTATTATTATTACATTATTGTAATTATAATTATACAACAATAATAATAATAAAAATAATAATAATAATAATAATAATAATAATAATAATAATAATAATAATAATAATAATAATAATAATAATAATAATAATAATAATAATAATAATAATAATAATAATAATAATAATAATAATAATAATAATAATAATAATAATAATAATAATAATAATAATAATAATAATAATAATAATAATAATAATAATAATAATAATAATAATAATAATAATAATAATAATAATAATAATAATAATAATAATAATAATAATAATAATAATAATAATAATAATAATAATAATAATAATAATAATAATATTCAATAACGATAATAATAATAATAATAATTATAATAATAATAATATTTAATAACGATAATAATATAATTTTAATATTTTTTTAAAATAATTTTATTGACGAGGAATTATTATTATTATTATTACATTATTGTAATTATAATTATTATAATTATATAACAATAATAATAATAATAATAATAATAATAATAATAATAATAATAATAATAATAATTCCTCGTTAGTAAAATTATTATTATTGTAAAACAAACATAAGAAACCAAAATGATACTATTTATTATCATCAATTATTATACCGATGGAAGATGCAACGATTCGAATGATCATCCCTAGATTTAATAGTTTCCAGTCGTATTTGCAGTGAATTTAGCATTCAAGCTCATAATAATTTAGAGAGATTATTCATCTATCCATTCTCTTCCTTCGGACCCATTCGTATTTTTGTGAATACGATAAATTTCTTCTCTCAACCTCGAATCATCTGCAAAAAAAATAAAACCAACGACCAAAAAAACATCCGCAAGATCTCGAAAGAAAAATGTCTCCACGACAAATCTTTTCCATCGTTTTGCCGAACTAAATAGCTCAGTCTTTCGCAACGTGAATTTTGTTTCACTCCGTTTAAGTCTAACAAAGTAGCGTAACGTTTTCATTCACCCAGATTTTTTTTTTCCGTCTCCGTTCTGTTTTTCTTTTCTTCGGACTTTTTCTCGTTTTTTTTCGGAGAATGTTCAGAGCGGATATTTCCCATGAAAGGAAAGAAGAGAAGAAGAAGATGCGAGAAGGGGGAGAGAGTGCTCGTTAGTAACGTTCCGGATGGCTCGTTACCTACCTTCCGTCGTTGTTCGAGCCGGCAACGGCATCATTTCTACCCTTGCTCGGCGACTCCGCGTCACGGAGGAGTGTGTCAAGTGTCGCGTAAGTCAACTCGCGGGCACAGGTGGGTACTCGCGTAATGCAATACTCGAGACGGGATATCATTCCTATGGAAAGAAATAAAAAGTACCGGAACGACCGGGACACGTGGACGGAAGAAGCGAACGAGAATAAGCGGCAACGGAGGCTGTACGGGCTTCGTCGTCGGCTTGAAAGACGAAAACTTGAGGGGAAAAAAAAGAAAAATTCAAGGAAAGAAGAAAGAAAAAGAAGTTGAATGATGAAAAAATGGAATAGTATGTAAACGTAGAAGAAATTAAAGATCATGAGTTTTATTGTAGACGGCTGATATGAGCAGGGGATGTTTTTAGGTTTTTTGGGTTTTGTTGTGTATTCTTTTATTTTATTTTTCATTTGTTTTATTTAATAGGAGTTTATGTAGATATTTCTCATAATTGTTAGGCTTTTGTTTATCTCATTTATCTCATTTATTTTAATCGATTAAATGATTTAGTAGATCTTTCTCGGACTCGACGGAAAAGAAAGAAAATTTCAAGGAAGAAGGAAGAAAAGAAAAGTTTAATGATAAAAAAATGGAATAAAATATAAACGTGAAAGAAATGAAAGATGATGTGTTTTATTTTTGACCTATAATTAACATGAATGACTATATGTGTTACTATAGTTTTGTTGGACTTTGTTTGTCCTTTTTTTCATTTATTTCATCAAAAAGCAAGAAGGAAGAAGATGAGTTTGGATTTCGACGTATTATTAAAATTTATGTAGATCTCTCTCATTCGTATTACGATTTTATTTTATCAATTTAATTTTTCTAAATTTATTTCAATCGATTAATTAATTTCTCATATCTTTCTCGGACTCGATTCCGTCTGTCGGATCAAAATAATGCGAATGAAACGTTCACGAGTGGGACGATCGTCGCTCGGTGCGGAAACTATCGCATCGCTAAATCCGACCGGTCTTTCAAACGGCCGTCGTTCTACCAATCGTCGTTCAGTCTCGGTTTGGTTTGAGAATTTAGATCGATAACAACTCTCGAAATCGCGATATCCTAATGTCTTTAACCCAATTTTATTTAATTCCGCAACGATCGCAACTTCGGCTTGATACGCGAGCGATGGCGCGAGCGGGCTCGCGTTGCTCGTTTGCTCGCCAATCAAATCGTCGTAATATCGCCCACTTGACGATCCCGTAATTCGTCTGACCCAAAACCGAGCGTAACTACTTATTTCCACGAGCTCGTGCGAATAACGCGGCGAAGTGAAGCGGCGGGAAGGATGGGGAGGAGGAAGGGGGATTATATTGATGCGCACTCGAGTAAAAAAATAATCTTTGGCTCATATATTATCTATATGTGCAATAGAGCATATAACTATATAAGTTTAAATATAGTTAATATATGTATGCCCAATTAAAAAAAAACCAGACATAAATAGAATAATTCCAATAATAATATTAATCATAATATAATTCTCTTCAATATAATATAATAATATATTTAGAAATTATATATAGTCTATGAATAGGTTATATATGGAATTGGGAATATTTAGTCTATAAATAAATAAATATTATAATAGAAATAAAAAAATAAAAAATAAAATAAAGAGAAAAGAAATATAGACAAATTATAAAGTATAAATAAAAAAATCGAAAAAATATATAAATTAAAAATAATAAAATAAATATATATAAATGAATAAAATATAAATATAAAAAAAATATATATAAATAAACTATAAATGAATCAATATATAAAAAAAAATTAATAAATAAACTATATCTAGTTTATATATAGTCTATATATATTTAGAACAAGTAAACCGAGTAGAAAATTCCGAAAAATCAAAAGAAAATTGCATCGAAGCAGAAAAAGATTTCCGTCGAATCAAATAAAATCTCAACGAAACCAATCGAACTATCGGTAAATTCAAAAAAATCCGTCATCGCAAAACCCGCCCGTCTTTGCGTCAGAAAATAAATCTAAAAAGAGAAAAAAAAACCCATAGAAAACGAGCGATTCACCTGCTACTCAGAACTTTATTAAACTCCGCTGATAATCTTTTTCTCGTTTTCTTCTTCTTTTTTTTCCCCCAGAATGACGCAACTCTTCGACGCAGCAAAATAAGCCGAGAATGGGAAAAAGATGATTCAAAAAATATCCGAGAAAACATGAAGAAAAAAACAAAGAAAATATTTTTAAAAATACGTGATGTTGCGCAAATTGTGCAACGAGGTAAATAATAATGGTTGCAAAGTTTTCGCGAAAATTGCACGATGTTATTATTGTTATTATTATGTTTCAATCTTTGTTGTTTTTTTTTTCTAAATGGCGCGTGTGAGAGGAAATCGATTGCACGAACGTTTGTGACACGTAACCGAAGTTATAAGATTATACATTGTCCATATATTAACTATATATAATTTATATAATTTTTGGGCATATTATTATATTAACGAGAATTATAATTCTCATTTTTTCTCAAGTGAAAAGATTGTATATCGTCTAAATATTAATTATATATTGAATTAGGCATTTACAGACTATACATAAACTATATCTAGTCTGAAATTGGAGATATTTAATCTATATATCAACTATATATAGTCTATATATAGACTAAATACCCCCAATTTCACAAACAGGTTATATACAGACTATATAGAATTTTTGAATAATTTATTATCTTATATTACAGAGATAAAAAATCTAAAAAGAAATAAAAATCATACACGATTATTATTTTTGGAATCATTACATTTATTTTCGGATTTTTTCTTCTCAATCAGACATACAAAGAGATTAACCATAAACTATATACGCCCAATTCCATATATAGTCGATCCATAGACTATACATTATTTTTTTCCTCGGGTATATATTATTATTTTTGACCTTATTATATTTATTGTTGGATTCCTTTTGTTTTTTAATTCGCGATATATAGTTAATATATAGCTTATCCATCATTTTTTACTTGCAAGTTGGTGTTTTTTTTTATTTCGTCGCGATGAGAATACGGAGGTGTGTTTCGTCGTTGTTTGCGTGAGTCTTAAGGCGATGGTGGGGTTTCGGAGACCGTCGCGCCGCGATCCGTTCGCGTGCACCATCGGCTTATCTCGCGAGACTTCATGTATATCACGATGGTCCAACGAAGAAACAGGAACAGTCGAACGCTGGCACAGCTAGTCGACCAGTCGAGCTTCCGACTCCTTCCAATATATATCTATAACACATGGATATATATTTTTTTTTAATTCGCGTGCGAATTCCCGATCGGAATCGAGTGACAGAACCAAAAGTGGCGAAAAAGAGATAGCAAGAGACATAGAGAGGGAAATATCTATGTATATACGTATTCGTGTGTGTATTTATCGTACATGTATATAGTTTGAGATCCTTTCTATCTATAGTCGCGCGTCTCGACGTTGTTATCGCGTTCCGCGTGGAGAAAACGCTAGTACGAGCCGAGACTTCGGCGAGGCATCGTCGAGCAGTTCGCGTCGTGCTTGACTGCCGGCTTTTTATTAATGGAGAATTAAATAAGTGATTAAATAATTGATTAAATAAATTAATAAATGAACGAACAAATTGATAAATGAATGAATAAATGGATAAACGAGATTTTAATATTGTGGAATTGATAGAAAAACGAAAAAAAATTGTGAACAGTGACAGTTTTTTTTCTTCTTTGATTCGTCGGTGATCTTTCGATCGTTTATTCTTTTTTTAATAATTAATAATAAACGTTTCGAGTTATAATCCGTGACGAGAGATATTTTATTCATGTCCGAATGTGGGAAAACGAGAGGGATAAGAAAAATAGTCGTAAAAGACGACAATTTTACGATCGAACTGGCTGAATAGAACGGCGAATTGGATTTTTGGTGTTTAGTTTTGTTTTGGAATTTTTTTGTTGTTAGTTTTTCTTGTTTTTATGGTGATTGTGATCGTCGATGACGATTATTCGGTGGAATTGATCGATGTGCGGGAGTGAGGGCGAGTTTTGATCGAAGATATTGACATTTGAGTTGGATCCAAGATGTTTGTCGCTGCATCGTCGTTCGTGGTTTTGCTTTTGTCGATGATTTTGACGACCGCTCAAGCTTTCTTCGATGCTCCGGCACCAGGTACAGATTGTTTTATTTTTTTTTTTCATTTGATCCATTTCTCCGTTCGATCACTTTTGATTTTTTTTTCTTTTTAAATGTTGTAACGAAACATTTATTTTTATGTATTCGATGTATTGATCGAAGATTGTGTTAATTTTTCGTTTTTAATATTCCACGATTTTTTATATTAAAGGCTATTATCGCGACGAATTATGAATAATCAAAGTGTCAATCAAAATTATACATTGAGATTGAAAGAAAAAACCGAAAAAAAAATGAGATTTTGAAGTTTGTCGGCGACGATTCGAATATTGAATTTATTCCTCATTT
>OZ020178.1:3039121-3219293 GCA_963971145.1 Sussaba pulchella
CGTAATACAGTCTATTTGATCAAGACTCAATTGGCCAACAGCGATCTGACGGTCATTGCGGGAGAGGCAAGAGCCAAGTAAGAGATATTATGTTTACATAATATGCGCATATATTAGGGTGACTGCCAAAAGAAAATATTCGCCGATTTTCACGGCTTGCATCAGGTTCAAAATGTAGAAAGATGAGCCGGATCGAACGATTTTTATAGGTGGCGCTGATTCTCGAAACTTTCGATTGTGAAAACTTTAAAAATCCGGCGCCACCCTCAAATATGGTCCGATGGAGCTCACTCGGTCACCCTAATCACCCGGATATACGTATAAGTTGAACGATATCAATGAAATGGAGAAGAAAAACAAATAATAGGGTTTTCGTGTTCACTCGATATTATCACTTGAAGCGGTCTGACAGTGGATTTGAGGTAAATTTGACAACTACACTAGAATTATCTTTCCGCAGTATCTCTCTCTATCTCTCTCGCTCTCCTTCGTCGCATTTGTTACTGGAGTGATCAATGCGGAAGTAGTCCAGGCTTATCTGTGATCGAGAATAAAATATTTTTTTTCCAAATTTTTGCGCACAATTGAAACGAAATAGAATAAAATTTAATTAAAATAAAATAAAATAAAATAAAATAAAATAAAATAAAATAAAATAAAATAAAATAAAATAAAATAAAATAAAATAAAATAAAATAAAATAAAAAAAAAAAAAATAAAATAAAATAAAATAAAATAAAATAAAATAAAATAAAATAAAATAAAATAAAATAAAATAAAATAAAATAAAATAAAATAAAATAAAAAAATTGGAATAAAAATAGAATTTGGAAATATTGATTATTGGAGTAATCTAATTATTCAACTGCTACCGCAGCGTATCAGCTATACCTGCATAACACTTATTTTTCGCAATGATTAATCACAACAATCTTTCGATAATAAGATTGGTTTATTAAATACGATTATGACTAAAAACAATATCAATTTTTTTTTCACGTTATCGAACAATTATTCCGATGAAATGCAGCATTGAAAAAAAAGAAGGTACAATCTCGGTCATTATCGCACGCTAATACCGCAGAATTATTGTTGTTATTATCATTCTTAATCAGTTTCAAGCTTCGTTTATTGATTCGTTCGAAGATTATAAAGATCGAATACTGCAGAGGTCGGACTTGTTGAAAAATATTGATAATAATCAAGGACGGGGAATAATTCGTATCCGCTAACGTATTGACCTCACTTTTCCGTAGCCCACATTTCTATGGATTTTCGACCCTGTTCGCGGTGGCGATGAACGTCGCGCACAATTCCCGCACGCGCGCATTAACAATCGCATAAGTATATCTCTCGTGAAACGCAGCGATACGTTCGGTGCCAGAGGCGCATCTAGCACAATGTTGTTCGATGCCAAATGGGAACCTTTTTGCTCGAGCTATTGTGAACCGCAGTATGACTATTTCTTTTCTTTTCTCTCTCTCATCCTCTCTCTCTCTCTCTCTCTCTTCCTCTCTTTCTCTCTCTTTGCCCCTGGCACCACTGTCCTTCTCTTTCTTTTTAAGGGGTTACATCTAGTTTCTCGCCGGAAGATTAAGAGGTTTTCATCATTTTTTGAGCCATGGTAACATAATTTTATTAGAATACTATAGAGCATCACTTACAACGTATATTGAAATACTTATATGGATTTTTTTTATTGAATGATTTTCAATTTTGGGAGAACTTTTTCTCTCTCTCTCTTTTCTATAATCGATGACCGGTTCATTGTCATTATAATTTGTATCAATTATTAATTATTATGATTGCCAGAGTGAATAGTTTACAGTCATAATAGAAATGAAATTGTTGAATTTGTTCTTATTTCCTGCTCGGATATTTATGGAACACGTAGAATTAAATTTGCATTACAATCAATCTACGAAGCCATTCAAATATTTCTTGAATCGAAGCTATATGACCGGCCGTAGAATCGACAGTGATTTTTCATTTCTTTGTTCTTCAATAGTAGACAAATTTATTATTATTATTATTATTATTCTTATTTTTATTATTTTTATTATTGTTATTATTATTATTATTATTATTTTTATTATTGTTGTTATTATTATTATTATTATTATTATTCTTATTTTTATTATTGTTATTATAGTTATTATTATTATTATTATTATTATTATTATTATTATTATTATTATTATTATTATTATTATTATTATTATTTTTATTATTTTTATTATTGTTATTATTATTATTATTATTATTATTATTATTATTATTATTATTATTATTATTATTTCTATAATAATTATCACCAACTGTTGTTAATTATTGTCATCTCGAGGCCTTAAGGCGCGACCGCGAAGAATGATCGCCGCTCCTCAAACACCGACCCTACGACCCGTTCGAATTTCCATTCATCCGCGACGATGTAGTTTCCGGCGGGCGGACTCTTCACCCGGAACTTAAATGCCCGTCTGATCGATTAACTCCGAGCTTAATTGTCCGTTGGTGCACGGGCTAACGAGGCCCGCGAGCGCGAAGAAGGAATACACGTAGTTTCGAACGTACGCGGCGAACCCGACGAAGGGGCCACGGGGGTCGGCGGGGGGGGGGCGAAGGGGGCGAGGGAAAAAGGGGAGGCTCGGGACCGGCATTGCGCTGGCCTCATGCCAGAGACCTGGCGTGTTCTTAAAATGTAGGTCGTCGGCGATATTGCGGCTGTGTACGTGTACCGAAAGCTTTTGCACCGTCGCGAGCGAGAGAGGCTGAGCAGAAAGAGACGAGAAAAATGAGAAGAAAATTGAAGAGGAGAATGTGAATGAAAGCCGAGAGAGAGAAAGAGAGAGAGAGAGAGAGAGAGAGAGAGAGAGAGAGAGAGAGAGAGAGAGGAAGTGGGAGTGGGTGGGTGGGAGTGGGTGGGAGTGGGTTGAATGAGAAGGATAGAGCGAGGAAGGTACACACACGTGGAAAGTTTTTTGCCAGGTAGACAAAAAGAAATGAGGGCTTGAAACGAGGGACAGACAAGTGCGAGAGTAGTCGTACACCGAAACGTGTGTGCACACATTGTACGTACTAATAAGGTGTGCCGCATTTGTGTGCATCCGTACTTGCCCTCGCGACTCGTCAAAATGTATTTTTTTTTTTTTTTTTTTTTTGTAATTTTCTTCTTTTTTGTTGTATTTTTTTTTTTTCGTCGCTCTCGCCGTTATTCCCAATTGTCTTTTGTTCCCGAGGAATGGGCGGGATAGGGAAACTTCGAGGAGGGAGTTTTGGCGAGGCTGGGATGTGAGCAGTGGCGTTGAAATTACAATGGGGTGGAGTTTTAATTAATATCGGTACGTCCAATTAATTTTTGTACTCAATTACTGAGATTTTGGAGTAGGTGATGATTATTATTGTTATTTTTTTTGTTAATCATTGTTGGGGTTGTTATATTATCGGTGGTTGTTAATCATGAATTTTTTAGTTTGTTCTTTTTTGTTTCGAGTGGATTTTTTTCTTGTCTAATTAGGGGTTGTTGATTATTACGATGCTGACTGAGAATTTTTTGTTGAGTAGTTTGTGATTTAGATTGGTTGTGGTTGTGGATTAATGAGGTTTTACTGGATGGATCGTCGGGCGAAATGTTGGTCCAGAATGGACGAATCGTGTTTTTATTCATATCGCATTTTTAATCATAATTTGAGTCAAATTCGACGATATTGGCGTGTGATTGATTGACGTTTCGTCAGTGCCTGTACAACTGTTTCAACGGTTTCGGGCGATACTCCTCATTACTTTAATTAATTTCTCGACGATTACTCAGTTGATTCATTTGAAACTAAGCATAATCTATCTGTCGATCCTAAATCTTGATGATATAATTTTTTCAGAATTTATAACTACTAAATGATGTAGTGAAAAATTCTGGAATAATTCATGTATTATTATTCTATCAAGAACTATAATTCCTCAAATACAAGAATTTTGTAGATTTTTTAATACCCATCCGGTGAGATCTCGAAGTTTTGGAAGTTTTCCCATTGCATGACTAATTTTTCAAACCAATTATTTTCGATATTTGATACCATTATTTTCACGAAACAACCACAAAATAAATTATAAACCATCTCTGTAATATTATAGTCGAATAAAAGTCGAAAATTTCAAATCACAACCAATAACAATCAACGCTCAAACTTGTGTTGTAATTCGCTCTAGCACTCGGCAATTCTGTAATTCCCTCATTTCGCTCAGAATACACAGACTCTTCGATTGCCATAAATTAAAATCATCGTGCATTCGACGTGTTAATTAAAAAACTTTACCCCATTTTCCACACGCGACACTAAACGGCAAAATCCTGCCGTCCAGATATTAAAATTTAAAAAAAAAACAACGGTCTTGAAGAAAGAAAAATTGTTTCACAATTGTGTCGATAACTAGACGTTCTCAAGAAATTTCAAGGATACTTATTTTTCTTCTTTCGTTCGTTTTCGTAGCTTCCATCATCTTCTTCTTCTTCTTCTTCTGCTTTCGATTTCCTTCCTCGAATCCTTCTTTGAATTTGAGCCTTCTTCAAACTCTTTTTTTCCCCCCTCTTTTTTCTTTTTCTTTTCCCCTTTTGTTCCAACTTCCGTTCCATTCTTTCGTTAATAATACTCGTGCAAAACTCTGTGACACAGAGACGAGATGAGGAGAGCCCGAGCAATGCGGTAGACACTTGACGACGATGACACGTTTTTTTTTTTTTTTTTCTCACCGGAACGGTATTTCACGAGTGTCTCGAGAAGATCTCCCTCGTCGGATCTTTTTCCCTCCCTTTTTTTTTTTTCTTTCATTTTCTTCTCTCTCTCCTTCTCTCTTCCGCGCGAGATCTCTTCGGCGTTTTTCTTTCGTTCTCGCTTTCCGTCTTTGTCCGCGTACCAATGCATCAGCATCGCTGAGCCAACAGCTGCAGCTGCACTTCTGCCTTTCCTCGACTCTACGGCCTCATACCTCGCGCCTCGCACCGAGCGTGACTCCCTCGACCTGTATCGAAATCCACTCGACCCAATATTATTCTTTTTCATCGCAGCATCTTTCTCTCTTGCTCTCCTCTATCTGTCTCGCTCGCTTTCTCCCTCTTTATTTTTCTCTCCGTCTCTCTCTCTCTCTCTCATCTTCTTCAACCGCAGTGAGTGTATATGAGTTAGTGATGTATATTGTTAATTTTGATCAAGGTGGAAAATTTTATATCACGTTTTATTGCAATTTTATCTCTTGTTGTTCGTACTGTACTGTAATTATTTTGTTATTGATTTGTAATTCATAATTTTGCCTGAAGTATTACTATGGGTCAATAAACCACGATCGATTGATCGTGGAAATCAATCAATCAATCTCTCATTTTTTCTTTCTCTCTCTCTCTCATTCTTCAACAGCAGCGAATGTCTATAAGCTAGTGATATAATGTTAATTTTAATCAAGTTTGAAACATTTTATATCAAGTTATTTAATTTTATTATTTTATATCAAGTAAGTTAATTATATCTCTTGTTATTGTTCGTACTATACTACAATTATTTTGTTATTAGTTTGTAATTCTTAATTTTTCCTAAAGTATTACCATGGCATAATAACCACAATCAATCAATCAATCAATCAATCAATCTCTCTCCCTCTCCCTCTCTCTCTCTCTCTCTTTCGCTCTCTCTTTCTTTCACTCTCTTAGGGCTAGATTAGAATAATGCATACTATAACGCTGACAAAAATTCTATACTAAAATTGATCGAAAAACCGTATATTCATTATTCATATAAATCACAAAAATGTTATATTTTATCTTATTCACAATTGTCGCAAAATTTTTTTAATCGTCGGAAAACACGTCCCTATCTAGCGATATTTATTTTTCATTTTGAACATTTCAATACGGGAGCCTTCGTATTTTTATTCAAAAAATTCAAAAAACCGAAATGTAAGAAATTTTGATTAAAATATGGTTTATCTTTCTTTTTGATTTCAAGCACGATTGAAGAGGGAAAAGAAGACGAGTACGGTGAAAAGCGGGTAAAACCTTTCGGATGGCACCGCGAAATTCGATATCTCTCTATAAATAACAGGTGGCTCGAGGCACCGAAATTCGCACAGACCGGTCCCGTTAGACGACACCGCGACACGAGATACCGCACCGTGTCTCGGTGGTTATTTCGTATACGCTTTTTTTGCGTCCGCTCCATTCCCCGTACCTCCCTCGTCACTCGGCGAGCTTCACTTTTCACTTCTCATTCGCTTCCTTGACTCCCGTGTCGTCCGTCAAAACGGGTACATTCACCCCGCACCCCCCCTGCCAACCCTTGGATCTTGCCGAGAGTATTTAACATTATTCCAGGAGATCCACAGCCTCTCTTCTCTCTCTTTCTCTCTCCCTCTCTCTCTCTCTCTCTCTCTCTCTCTCTCTCTCTCTCTCTCTCTCTCTCTCTCTCTCTCTCTCTCTCTATCTTATTCTCTCTTTCTCTGTATCTTGCATATTTTATTATGCGTCAGATTAATTGACTACTCATAATAAGTCTTATGAATTGTCATCGACTTTGAGTATCAATATAACAATATTTTATCGGTAAGAAATATGTATATTTTATCCTATATATTTATGTAGATTATATTTGATGCATTTGACATTTTTCTTTTTGTTTTTTATGTTTTTTTGTATTGAGTTATTATATATTAATTATTTAAGTTTTTTTGTGCATTATATGTTCATTTTTTAATTTTTTTTATACGGATTTATGGAAATTTAAAGAAGAATGATATATTGAGTTATTCGATTGTATTATTAGATTAATTATTGTTGATACTATTATTTATATATTTCGATGATCGTTTTATGAATGGAAATAACTATTTCCGGAAAATGACAGGTAATAATTGTTTGAAGTGCGGAAACAATTTGTTCAACGATGGAACGTTTATTGAAAATTATTTCCACGATGGCTAGCAATGGAAGCTTGATGTTTACTAGGTATTTTTATTTTTATGCGTCAGGTTAATTGACTACTGATAACAAATCGAATGAATTATAATTGACTTTGCATAACAAAATAGTCATATTTAATGGGATAATAAATAATCCGTTTTCTTTAATTCTCAGAAATTGTTATGTATTTGATAATTTTATTATTTATTTATTTATTTATTGACTCTTATATTTTTTTTTAGAACAAAATTTGAATCGAGTGTATGTTTTTCTTTCTTTTTTTTTCCGAGCGCATATTTTGTGTCTTCGAGTTTCACCATCGCGATTATTTTTAAGGTGCAAGCGCGCAACGTGAATTTATGGGAAAAAATATAAAATATAAAAAACAAGCCATTTTTTTTTTCCTTTTTCTCGGTGAATGTAATTTCCGGACACTTGGGAGTGTTACAAGTACGATGACATTGAAATTTGAATTGTTGTTTCTGGTTTTTTTCATTTTTTCACGTAACAAAACGTGTACGAGGAAGCAAAATGCTCCGAGTAGAGTGGAAACAGCATCTGGCAGCTAGCCTGAAACAATATAATATACATATATATGAGAGATTCCACGTGAAACCGGCCACTTCTGACCCGACCGGTGTTCGATTTGGATACAATTATTTTTCCTCAAAGTACATGATGACGACAACATTTGACAATTTTTTTAGATTTTTGCCGGCATCATTTATTTAGTAATGAATTCTTGAAAATGTCGTCAGTCGATTTTTCAACTGCAAATATCTCCAAGGCAAGATATCCAAATTTAATGGCTCGCACGTCAAAATATGCAAAATAAGGTCATCTTTTGGAAAAAAATATTAAAAAATCTTTTTACTGTTATATATATTACTTTTTTTACATCTAAATTACTAAAATCGACTTTCTGAAAAAACACCATCGTTTTTTTTTTCGAAATTTTTTATACAGATTCCTTGTCCGATTGTCGAAATTTTGAGCCCTGAGTGAGAGTGGCAAATTCATATTTACTATTTTTTCACGAATTTCAAAGTTTATTAAAATTGGAAAACTACAAACTTTCAATGAATATTCCACGAGTGTAGATAACAATTAAAGTCAAAATCATTCATTTCCGGGTCAAGCAATTCGATTAATCAATTTATTAAGGTTTAAATTATCGTAAAAGATTTCGATTCGGCAGAAGATGAATAATTTTTTACGTGAACTCTTTAATCCTTAAATGTATATGGATATTTAGTTGTTTGCGATTTCGCGGAAAATGACGCGTTTGTCGTCCAGAATACCGCACCAGGATTTCACTGGAATAATAACTAAGCAACGATATTTCCGGTCGTGATTTACTCGAGACGGAATGCTCAATCACCGCAGCTTGGTAATATTATCGGACTGCAACCATCATTATGCAATAGCTGTCCACGTATACTGTAAAATTATTAGAAACTTTGCTAAGACACTATCGACGCCGACTAGAGTTTATTATTTTTCGGATGGTGCACCACAGCAATTTTAAAATTATACTAACTTCGTCAACTTATATCACCATGAAGAAGATTTCAGGATTCAAGGGGAGTGGCATTTTTTCACGACCACTCAAGGTAAAGGGCCGTGTGGAGGTGTGGGAGGAAGGGTAAAAAGATTGGCAGCCCGAGCAAGTCTGCAATTACCATCGAATCAACAAATAACTACCCCGCACGAGTTTTTCGAATGAGCTTCAAGATCAATCACATTGCCAAATATAGAGGTAAAATTTTCACCTCAAGCGGATTATGAAGCAGCTGGCAAACAACTCAAATCACGTTTTAAAGCGGCCAAACGGATACCAGAAACACAGAGAATACATCACATAATTCCAGAACCGAACAAAAGAGTTCACGTAAAAAATGATTCATCTTCTGCCGAATCGAAATCTTTTACGATCATTTGAACCTGAATAAATTGATTCATCGAATTGCTTGACTCGAAAATGAATGATTTTGACTTTAATTTTTATCTACACTCGTGGAATATTCATTGAAGTTTGTAGGTTTCCAATTTTAATAAACTTTGAAATTCGTGAAAAAATAGTAAATATGAATTTGCCACTCTCACTCAGGGCTCAAAATTTCGACAATCGGACAAGGAATCTGGACAAAAAATTTCGAAAAAAAAACGATGGTGTTTTTTCAGAAAGTCGATTTTAGCAATTTAAATGTAAAAAAAAGTTATATACATAACAGTAAAAAAATTTTTTAATATTTTTTTCTAAAAGATGACCTCATTCCGCATATTTTGACGGGCGAGCGATTAAATTTGGATATTTTGCCTTGGAGATATTTGCAGTTGAAAAATCGGTTGACGACATTTTTAAAAATTCATAACTAAATAAATAATGCCGGCAAAAATCTAAAAAAATTGTCACATGTGGTCGTCATCATGTACTTTGAGGAAAAAAAATTTCATCCAAATCGAACACCGGTCGGGTCAGAAGTGGCCGGTTTCACGTGGAATCCCTCATATGTTATTCCACTCTTTTGCTTCTCGTTCTTTTCGGTACAGCGCAACTCATCGTCGCCCCAACGTTTTATATCGCGAGAGCACACGTTTACCTTTTTTTCTTCAAATTCTTCTTTTTGTTTTTTCTTTTCTTCTTTATTTTGTACATCCATGTATACGTGGAGCATCTACTTAAAACAATGCACTCGACTAGAGTGAGCCCGTTTTTGGCCGTTAGCCGTATTCTTCAGTCATTGCAGTATATGAGCGATTCCACCAATTCGAGAGTGTGGGCTTAGCCATCAGCGATCTTTTTGTTACTTTGAGAAATTAAAGCCCCCATCGAGAAATGAACTCTGAATTTTTTTCGGATTTTTTCGTTGGTTACTTTCGCCGGAATTGTATGAGTCATTCTGTGAATTTTCCATGTTTTTTTTATTTTTATTGATTTCTCAATGTGTTTTGATATAAAATAAATTAGTCTTGACAAAGCTTTCCATGTAAAAAAGGCTCAGCTTTTCGAAAAAAAATGCGAAAACATTTTTAGGCCTTGAAAAATTACTTAAAATCGCATTTGAAATGTTAAAGTCGATTTTTCGGCCAATGCGTATTTGAAAAAAAAAGAATGAATATTTTTTTTGAAAAGCTGAGAAAATTTTACATAAGATGTGTAGCAATCAAGTTGGGATCTCTGTAATAACTCGTTGAATCAAGAAAAGGTAGAGGAAACAACGGAATCCTCGATTTATTCGTTTTATTTATATGTTCTCGCATTCCGTCGGTTTTCTTCGTTGTTCACAATTTTTTTTCTTTTACTTTTTTAGAATTTGCTTTTCCATTTTCATCAATTTTTCTAATTAATTCCTCCGTTTACCTAATTTTTTCATTCACCCTCTTTTTTGCTTTTCTTCATTCACTTCTTAATTATGTCGTATTTTCCATTCTGTCGGTTGTGTCTCCCTGCTCGGTCGTTGAATTTTCTTCGTTGATTTCTTTCAACGTTAATAGGAGGGAGGTAAAACGATGTCAGCGGAGATTCCACTCAAGGTTCTTGTTCTTCTCGGGATCCCTCTTGTACTCACGTTTACGTTGCAGTACACGTCTGCATGGGTACTAAATCGTAGCAGTTTGTCGTTTTTCTCTTTTCAACTTGTAATAATAATAATGATAATAATGATAATAATAATAAGAGAAATAACCTAAACTTTTCATTAAAAATTCATAGAGAAATTAATATATTTCAAAAACATTAACTGCATTAATTTTTTTTTCCAAGTTTAAATATATAAATAAATATAAAAATTATTACAAATTTTTCTTTCATTATTGTAAAAATGATAATGATAATAATAATAATAATAATGATTTGTTGTTGTTATTGTAAGTCTTTGTTTCTTCGAGATGAATGTAATGCTCGACTTATAATCTGCGCACGTACGACGGGAAGTGCATCCATTGGATAAATTTGCATATTTGTCTGCTGTTTCGCCGATGCAATCGATTCTTCGTTACAAAGGATCGTTCGGAATGAAAGAAAACAAAATGGATGAACAATTGCGATGGGATTATTGGATGGCGCTTAGCAACTGTTAATTTAGTCCATGATATTTTTGTTTTAGAATTTTTATTCGACTATAAAAATGTGTAAAGGATATTTAGCCTTATTTATTTGAATTTTTATGGGCATTATTTGTTTATTTTTTCGTACAGACTTGTGGAAATTTGAAGAACAATAATAAATTCAATAACTCGATTATATCATTAGATTAATTATTGTTTTGATACCATTATTTATATATCTTATTAATGAATTCATGAATGGAAATAAGTATTTTGTAGAAACGACAAGAAATTGAAGCAATTATTTGAAGTAAGAAAATTCAGTCCAATTTTTTATACAATTGAACATTGATTGAATATTAATGTCCACAATGACATAGCAGAAAAAGCGATTAATTCCTGTTTTTTTAAATCTGTCATTTGAATTATTATTTAGTTGAATGTTGACTGAAGAAAAAAAACGAAAGGTTATTCGGTCAGATATTCGTCTTTCTTCTCATTCGATTATTAATAAGTCCGCTTGTGAATTGAGAATCAAGATCTGCCTTGTGATTCCTCGAATCTCAAATTCTACGGATTCTCGTGATTGAGGCAAATCATCTCGGCGTCGCGGACGAGCTGGGTTTCGTGCTTCTCAAGATCTCGCGTGTAATTAACGTCACGACGGACACCTGTGTCTGCATTTTCCCTGATTACAGGTACATAATTTAGAGCAGCTATTTCAAACCAGTTTACAGTAGAAATGTTTGACGCAGCAAAGTCACTGAACTTCCCAGGCGAAAAAAAAATATAAACTCTATTAAAAAAAACGAACAGTAGCAGATATAAGTTTTTTATAACTCGAAATGACAGCTGTCGTAGATTCCATGCGGATTATATACAGTTTTTGCATCCATAATCCATTCATATATATTAAAAAAATCCCCACTACTGTCAATTTTGTATAAAGTTTATATATTTTTTCTGAAAAAATTCGGGTGCGTTTTTGTAGGCGAATAAAAGTCAAAAAATAATCCTAAATGGATTCGTTGCGGTTTTGACCGTCCGATTTGACGCGAAAAACTTCATATATATATTTAAAACAAATATATATTCATACGTCACGAAATATATATATGGTTCGTGTCGTCCGTTACGTTATGCTGTAATCAATCCTCCGGGGTGCGCTTTGAAACAAAGAGAAGTCGCGGCATTTCCCTGCCGACCGGACACACAGCCGGACGGTCCGGTGTACATCACCAGCGATTAACATTCGATGGACACATCCGCTTTGCTGCGTAGCACACGACGAGAATAAACTTCTCACACCGCCAGGCGCTTCGCACGGCTTAAGAATCGCTCTCATCACGTATAAACGTATATATATGTAACGTATATGTACGTATGTAACGTGTATATAACGTGTATATATGTATATAACGTGTATATTTGTATATAACGTGTATTTAACGAGTAAATATGTATATAAAGTGAATATAACGTGTATATATGTATATAAAGCGATTATAACGTGTACATAACGTGTATATATGTATATGGCACATTCCACTGGAACTCAGAAACCTTCGAACAGTTGACATTAAAAATTGCTTTTTTCTTTAAATAATTTTGTATTGAAATAAACACATCAAACGTGTTTTTAATCAGGAAAATAGCTATAACTCCTAAATGAAACGTTGGTCCACTCTGTTCAAGGTCTCAACATTTTTGGTTTTATTCGAGGAATTCGGAAAAAAAAAAAATTGAAAAATTAAAAATGCATTTTTGAATTTATGCAACGTTTAATTGTTTAATCGATTTTGCCTTCGATTAATATTCGAACATTAATTTTTTTCAGTCGCAATTAATTTTTCAGGTGTCGGAAAAATCCTGGAGAAGGGAAGTAAGTGCAGTACATAATATCAAAGTCCCTTAAAATGAGGATATTTTTTGTTTTACCATACAAATAAAAATTTGTCAACATTTTCGTAAGTTTTTCAATGATTTTTGTTAATACCAAAAAAAAATGATTAACTTTTTTTCATTGTTTAACAAAAAATACCCCCGTTTAAGGTCACCTTAATACTATGCGATGCACTTAATGTCTATCACCAGAATTTTTCGTTTACCTGAAAAATTAATTGCGACTGAAAGAAAAAATGTTGTTTTACGTATTAATAAGAGGCAAAAATTGAATTTTCAAAAGCGGAACCTCTGAATATTATCTGATCGACCTCAAATTTTGGGAGATGATTTTTGATAGTATTTATTTCAAATGTAGGAACTGCCAGAAGGATTGAAAAACGTGGTTTTTTTTAACACACCCTAATGTATATACGTGCACGTGCACGACCAGCAAAGTACATATCACATTTGGTGGAGTTCGTTCGAGTGCGTTCGTGATAGCTCGGAGGCGCCTGCCGAGCCTCGTTTTCACTCTTCGTTATCCAAGCTTTTTGCTTATCGAACCATCACACTTTTCATATCTGGCCTCCGCGCTCGGACTCGGTCCGTATAATTTCACTCAACACTCCGAGAATGACACTGCGGTTTTTTTTACATCGATAATCGGTGACGAGCTTATGCTTCGTTATTTTTTTTTCTAATCGTTTTTTTTTTATCTTTTGATTTCGCTATTTTTAGTTATATTAACTTTTATCTAGCTTTTTATTTTCCATACTATTTTATTATATATTTATTATATTTATATTTATTTTATTATTTGTTTAAAATTTTTATTTTTTTTTAGTTATATTACTTTGATCCATCTTTTTATTTTCCATCGCTCTGGACTTGTGTTTAGTCGGTTTTTGCAGCACTTGAGATATATAATATTCTGGTTATTCGTATTTAGTATTAGGTTATTTAATCTTGATGTAAGAGCAATAACGGATATATATATTTTTCATTTTTTTTCTATTTATTTATTTATTTGTTTCATTTTCTTTTATTTTTGTGATGTTCAGACTGCATCGATGGACCAATTTGACTATAAAAAAATCTTGTACTTTTGCTTTGTTACAAAAGTTGGTTCACTGCAAATGTATGGCAATTTTCATTTCATAATTCTATGATTTTCTTTTCTGAATCCATTTTTTTTTTCGTTTTTCTGTCGATTTATCTATTTAATTACTTATTTATTTATTGAAACATTTTTTTTAATTCTCATTTACTTGGCATTTGTAGCACTAGAGAACTATAATATTCCGATTATTCATATTCAATACTGAAAACTTAAATGTCGACGTACGAGGAGGAATAAAATACATTTCTCAATCATCTTTCTCTGTTTTTTCGAAATTTAATAATTAATTTACGTTCGTGTCTTTATTCTTGTCAATCTTAGACCGCGCTGACGGATAAATTCGGCCATAAAAAATCGTATCTTTTCTCTTTGTTAGAAAATACGTTCCTCTGCAGGTACAGCAATTTCTCCTCCACATTCTATGCTCTTTAAAAAAAAAACGAAAACGACTTTTTTTGAAAAATTTCCGTGCAATTATTCAAAGACGTCGAAAGTTCGTAATAACGTGAAAACTTATCGCTATTGTTTGATGAAAATTTTGATTACCAGGCGGAAATATCGATCATCGATCGAATCAACGACGTTACAACGGATAGAAAAGTTTGTTTTCCCGGTGTATCGATAATTCGCGTATGAAGTCACAATGCGATAACCGAAAAGTTCGACGTTTGCGAGCATTACGAAGTTCGAGCTTGAGCTCGAAGTTTCGGATACACGTCGAACGAATTATCCATGAGATACGTTCGCGTGCCAGCGTTTTGCTCCGTCGAGTTTATGAATTATCGATCTTGACCCTCATTCGATCTGGCACGTTGCGTTACGCAACGCATCTCGTCGTTGTCTCATATTTTTTCATCATCATTTTTGTTCCATTCTATTTTATTCTTATTCCATTTTATTTAGTTTTTTCTCATTTTATTTTATTCTTTATCATCATTCTGTTCAAATTTATTTCATTTTTGCTATTTACTTTACTTTTTTATTCCATTTCATCGCATTTTATTCAATTTTTTCTATTAATTTTATTATTTCTATTGATTTTTTTCATTACTATTTTGTTTCATTTTTATTTATTTTATTGTACTTTCCCGTTTCATGATATTTTATTCTACTTAATTCTAGTATTTATAAAATTGCTATTTATTTATTACTTCAATTTTATTTAATTTCGTCGCAATTAATTTATTTCGTTGTTATTTTGAAAAATCTTATTCTGACGTCGATAGCTGCGAAGCACAATTTTCGAACGTACGTAGGATTATTCGTGGTGAGAAGGTTTGCACGTAGAGAGAACCGTGAGTCAGAGAGAATGGCAGCATCGGCCGGGATTTGTGAGGGTTTGATCGACTGAGATGGCGATAGAATCGATTTTATCCGACACCTTTCCAAGTTTATTCACGTAGCTAGCTCGAGGAGCAGAGAGGGAAGTCGCGAAAGGCAAACGAGGGAGAGAAGGATGCAAAGAGATTGAATGAGCGAGAGAGAGAAAGAGAGAGAGAGAGAGAGAGAGAGAGAGAGAGAAGAAGGGTGAGGAGGAGAAGAAGGAGGAGGTTTGCAAGTACGATAGTCACGTACGCTTTTGCAGGTAGCGATCACGTAGACGAGCCCCTGCTCGGTGCCTATCCGACTGATATAGCTGCTGGTAGATCCGCGACGAGAATATAATATACATTGTGCAGGTAGCTATGCTAATAATTCGGACATTCCTCAACCGTATACATATAGATGAATATATGTATATGGATATGAGTATAAACTGTCGGGGAAGTGAGATCCTCACGGGCAACGATTCCCACGGGATTCTGCTTCCACGTGACGTCGAAGGGTATAAGCGAAACCTTTTTCTCAAAGTTATTATTAATTTTTGCTATTAATAGTTAGTTAACAAATTAATGTTGTTTTTTTTTTTTTTAAATTTAATTTAAAACATTTTTTTTGTACAAATATTTTGTGTTTGTAATTTCTATTTATTGTTACTATTATTGGTATTATTGTTAGTTTCTTCTCGTTTTAAGGGGTTCCCTGGCTCCAAAGGAAAAACCAAATTTTATTTTCTGTATTTTCCGTTGAAATATTCATAAAATGATTGAAGAGGGGGAAATTAGGTACTCGAAATAGTTTTTTTTGAGATTGTATACATCATGTGGGCCATTATTTAAAAAAGCTCGTTATGTGGAGTACAAATATATTTTTAAATAATTTAAAAGAGCATCTTTAATCATCTCCTTCCCCCACCCGCTCCTATTTCTGAAACTACTGAAGCTTTACATTTTTTATTTTAGAACGTTTAGAATTATTTTGAAAAATTAAGGAATTCCAAATGAGGAATTATTTTAGAAATTCAGATATTCTAAGTTTAGAAGAATCTTAAAATAAAATAAAATTCAGGGGAAAATAATTATTTAAAATATGTTACTGAGCCTACTTCGCACAAGTCCAACTCGCACTTGTCCTTTTTTTTTACAATAATTGATTTTTCTTCATGCTCGTTCATTGTTGTCAAATTTTCGATAACCAATGAGCGACAATAGCCAATTTCGTCATGTAATTTTCGAACAATTTTTTTCTCTCAACAGTTTAATATCGAATTTAATACAATTAAAATTATCTTCACTTAAATCCGTACGATTTTGCACGTAATTCATTGAATCATTAATCAATCAAGCGAATGGAATTTATTTTTCACGTTGTTAAAAAAGAATGTTACAGATGTAGACCAAATTCGTGTACATCGGAATTAGAACGTAAAACCTTGGAAGAAAATGCGTCAGTGTCGGAATCATCTAGGAAACGTTTTTTCAGTTCGTTCTCATTCTTTTTTCCTTATTTTTTCCGCTTTTTGTTTGCTTCTCGATTAGATTTCAACGCTTGATTCGTGTATACCTTAAGAGTGAGCGGTTTTAACTCGTCGAACGTGTCATGACGAAGCCCGATTGCGTGGTTTTTGGTATTTTTAGATTTTCACGTAGTCGTATCGGTTTGTTCAGTGACGACATTTGTCAACGCGCGAGTTTCGAGCGGGGAAGGCTGTCCGGTTTCTCGGTCCGAGCTATTAAGACGAAACTTTTTCATGCTCGGTGAGTGGCCGCCAGATCGGCGGCTGCTTATCATTTAATTCGATTTTTATCTGGATACGGCGATAAAATTTATTTTTTATTTTCTATTTTTTCGATTTTTATACAGAATTTTATTAATGTTATATTCATTTGTATTCAATTTGATATGGAAAAATTTGAAGAAAATAAAATGTGATTGACTTGTTTGGTTGTTATTTTGATAATGTAATTAAATATCGAGTGAATAATTTGGAATTCTTATTCGTTAAAAAATGTTATGATTATTGAATGATTGTTTGTATTATTGAATAATTAAATTATTTTATATTTTGTCGATGTGTTTTTTTATATCGTACAGACATCGATCGATGTCATATTTATTCACATTAGATTTAATACGAAAAACTAAGAAAAAATAAATAGTCGAATCGCTTGGTTGTAATTTTAATAATATAATTATATTTCGAGGGAATTACGTCGGAACTTTTGTTCTTGAAGAAAATTATTTGAAAATTGTGTATTTGATGACAATGATTTTATATTGTGGCGATATATTTTTCCTTTATTCATTTTTCTAAATACCGACGTAAATAGCAGTTCTATTTATTTTTATTAGTATATTCAATATAAAGAACAAAATAAACCAACACCGACACCTTTGGTTGCAATTTCGACAATAAAATTAAATATCGAGCAAATGAGTTCGTTATTCTTCGAACAATCATTTAATCAATTTTGTTTTCGACAGCAGTATTCTAATATTGTGTCGACACTAGTATTTTCGATTTTTTTCCCTCTTCGAATTATCAATGCTGTCGCAATTGATGGCTGTAAAAAAAAAAACTCTCGTACAACCGAGTTAAACTGGATCGGTTTGACTCGACGCAAACACGTATTTGCGATATTCTCGTGAGCACGGCAGACGCGTGCGCGGCATTTTACGCTCCGTCACACGTGTTTGTCGAACCAAAATAGATGATTTCACAATCGATTTGATACCGTCTAATAGCAGTGTGAAGGGAATATATTGGTAAAGGCGATTGATATTTTACTCGACTCTTCTTCGCCCTAATCGGCGATCAATTGTTCCGAACTTTCTCCCGGCTCCAAGCAACCAATCACAATAAATTCGCTTTATTGTATAAAATGAAAATATTAAAAGAAAAAAGAAAAAAAATGAAGGAATTATTTATTCAATTTTTTCAATTACAAATTTCAATGAAATTTGGTAATATATTTTCAATTTGGAGAAATTTCTGTCCTGTAAGTATTTTTTCTTCTTGATATCGAAGAAGTTTGGAACAGAATGGTTTATTTAATTGGATATAAAGAATATAATTGAATAATTTGTGGAATGTATAATTAATAGTGAAGTAATTTAATAGTAAATAATTTAATAATTGATGGAATAATCTGTTACTATTGATCATAATTAATTACCTATAATCTATAGTCATAAATATTGATCAATCATTCAATTATTGATTGTAATCCATTGAATTCAGTATCAAATTGAAATATAATATATGAATATTAAGAACGTTCTATTTAATATGAATAATATAAATAGATAATATAATAATTAAATTAAACAATAACCGATAACAATAATCCGTTAACCGTTAATAATAATCGATAGTAATAAAAATTATTACAAATGACTCATCATAAATAATTAAATAATAAATCAATGATCTTTCACTATTAATCACAATCAATTACCTATAATCTACAATAAAATAAATGTAAATAAATTATTCAAACAATCATTATGATTCCAATTCAATATCAAACAAAAATATAATCGATGAACATAAAAAAATATCCACAAATTAAAAAAAAATCTTTTTTCCTTCACAGCTACACAATAAAATCATTGTTCGTCCGTTGAATCTTAAAAAAAAATGCACATTTAACGATCTTTTTATTTTTCTTTTTGCAGGATTCGTCGAGACTCTGTCGGTTTACGATGCGGACAGATCGAAAAGAGTTTTGCCCGGTTCGGAGAGCAACGAAGTGTCGATGGTCGATGCCACCGTCGACAACAGCAGCAACAACGGCAGCAGCAACATCGGCAGCCGTGGCAAAAGCAATAAAACCGACGACGACGACGACGACGAGGACGAGGAACAACCGGCCGATGAACCGGAAGTCCGTGGCGACGAGCAAACGTTCTTCATGATGGACTTTGAGTCGGAACCGCGAGAGAAGGAGAACAAAGATGGGAACAAAGGTGGAAAAGAAGGTGCGTTCGATATGAGTCCTCGCTTCGAACCGATCGAGCATGATCGATCGATCGTTCGCGCGGTTTGCACTCGCTTGACCCCCTTTCGAGCGTAATAACCCACTTGGTACCCTTCGTGTTCCCTCGTTGGCTCAAAATAATCCTCGCAAAACCAGACGAATATCACAATTTTGTTTTAAATTATTTATAGTCTTTCATCGTCTGCGAAATGTTGCTTCACGACTAAACACATATTTCTTAACTTGATTTTACAAGGCTAAAACTCTCTCTTTCTCTCTCTCTCTCTATGGCTGTCTGTCTTGTTTTAAATCGCGTTTAATAATTTTTAATCGCACAGTTGACGTGTTTTGAACGCTTTGAAATTGTAACAAGTTTTGTCAAAATGCTTAAAATGTTGTTTAAAAATTGCAACATGTTTTAAAAAAATTTCAAATATGAAAACATATTTTTTTAGTTCTTGAAATGTTTTTTACAAATTTAAAATGTTTTTGTTATAAAATTGTTTGAATTTTCGAATGAATAAAAATTGAGTTGATTATTATGAAACATGTAAAAAGAACGAAAATCTTATTTAAAAAGAAAACAAAAGATTGAAGTGATGGAATAAAAATTTCGCGATAAATAAATTGTTGTATAATTGGATATTTGATTTGGATAATGTTTGTTTGAGATTGGTAGTCGATTGAATTCGATTTTCTTATTTTTTTCTAGCGGAAATATAATTTTTTTTCGGATTTATTCCCAAAATGTTCGGTAAAAAGTGGATACGCCATGAAACTGACGACTTCAAATCGAGGCCTTAGACGTAAAATCGTTAGTTCGAAATATTTCAACGAGTCGTTAAGTCATCAAGAGTGCGTTAAACAAGGGTATAAATCATTTGAGAAACAACTTTAGATAACAGATGATATATAGTATGATTTATCGTATATTTTAATTATTCATTTCGCGGTGAGGGAGCGAAACGGCTTAAAACTTCGAAGGCCACGAGGCCTCAGCACGAATCGCCTTGCTCCAAAAAAGTTCAATGGACGACGTTTTTACCACCAAAATTGTATAGAACCATTTTTCAAATCGTTTGTTAAAATTTCCGGTCTCACTGGTATTTCTTGAAAATTTCAAAACGCCGTAAAATCCGAGCATTCGATTCAATCGTTACAAAAATCACAGATGCCACAAAGATTCTAAACTCTCACACGTGTGCAAAATTCGAGCACTCAACCTCAAACCATTTTCAAATTACAGACGTTTGAATGTCGTTTAATTCATCGCACCAACACCCGTACATCAAAACTTTTTCCGCAAATGTATTTTCCGGATGTTTTGACAAATTTTCAGCATGTTGACATGAAAACCCAAACTCAATTTGTTTCCCCGACCGCGTAGCTTCCTCGATGAGGAAACAAACCAAATCCGTGGCATGTGAGCGCCCCGTTGGATTTATTTTTAAATTCGTGGAGTCAGCGACGAGTTCCAGAGATGTCTTCGTTTCTTTCTTGCCCTCCCTTCTCCCCCTAACCGTCCTTTCTAAAACTTCGGAGAAACTATTGCGCGATATGTCGAGATGTCGTTAGCGGCAAAAAACGTTTTGTCGAAGCCTGCTTGAAGCTCGCGTCTACAATCAGTTGGTCTACGCCGAGAGAGAGAGAGAGAGAGAGAGAGAGAGAGAGAGAGGGAGAGAGAGAGAGAGAGAGAGATAGAGAGAGAGAAAGAGAGCGAGAGGGAGAGAAAGAGAGAGAGAGAGAGAAACACTGGCTGGTGTGGAAGCTGGTAGCCGTCGTAGTAGATTTCTCGGCTGCATGTCTCGACGGATTTGCGGCCCTCGGGATGATCTGAGCGTTGCGGACCTTCACAATCATCCAAGAAGAGAGAGAGAGAAAGAGAGAGAAGGAGAGAGAGAGATAGTAAGAGAAGGACAGAGAGAGATAGAGAGAGAGATAGAGAGAGATAGAGAGAGATAAAGAGAGAGAGAGAGAGGGCGAGAGAGAAAGAAAGAGAGAGAGAGAGAGAGAGAGAGAGAGAGAGGGAGAGAGAGAGAAACCCTTTATTACACCCACACCACTGAATTACACTGATGAAGCTCTGTACGCGACGTTGTAAATGGTCCCCTCGGGGATCTCGCGAAACGTTAGATAGAGAAAACTCGTTTCCTGCATTTATATTGTACATATATATCTTATGTACATTTTCAGACATATTCCTTATCTAGTTAAATAATGTAATTGATGAATTAATGAATTGTTATGAAAAATAAATAAATGAATTTGATTTGATTGAGTTGATGACAGAGAAATAACCTATATACATATAGAAAATCGATAGGAAATAATTACCTCCTGATGATAGCAACAATTAATTCATACTCAAAGATCGATTTTCCATCGAAACAATCGAAATATCGATTTCTTTGCAAGATAGATTTAATTTATTTTCCTTTTTTTAATTCGGAAACCATTATCATATATTCAATATGTCATATATTCAAATTTCGGAAAAAATCGAATTTTTGCAAATTAAAAAAAAAATAAACAAAAATATTATGAACCCGCTGCCCACTCCAATTTTATGAAAAAAGTTCTTCAATTTCAATAGAGTATTTTTGGAAAAAAAATGCATCGAAATTAAAAGGGGATAAATCGCAGTTACCTCTTGAAAAAAAAATGGCGGGGGGTCGCAGAAGGGGTCTAAAAAATCTAATAAAAAATTATTGACGTCGTAGGATCCAAAAGATACTAAAAAAAAAATCATCGACCACATCGGAGGATAGAAGGGTTTCAGTCCGGTGATTTGGCGAATTTCGGCCCATATACATGAAGGGAATTTCATGGAATTTTCATGAAAAAAGTATTTCAAGCCTTAATCATAATTATTTGATCGAAAAACTCTTTCAAATACAATTTTCACCGGATGTACAATGGAACCGTGGAATCATCCAATGAAAATCTATTTGAAATACTTATTCGAACGTCTACTCACCGTTAATTATCTCGAAACAATTAAAACGTTCGCATTCATGCGTGTGTCGCATTCGTGCGATATACGTTGGGTGTATACAGCTTCCAGTCTCGCAGAGACGTTTCGACTTGATCCATTATAACTATTTTTACACACATTTATCGGCGAGATTCTCGTACTTACCCGCTCGCTCGAACTCTCCTCGCATCGTCGAATCGGCCTCGACGGCCGTACGCGGGTAATACGCGATTACCGGCTCGTACACCGGTTTTCCACAAAGTCCGCGAAGTCTCTGGACCGGTAACGAGGTACTCCGACGAGTGGTCGGTGTATTTTAGCACTCGACCATCACGCAGAAAGAAAACCCTCGAACGCACGCTGGCACACGTTTCGATCTCGTGAAATCATTCGATCGTTTCCCAATGAAATCCCATTAAAATCCATTCGAATAAAATTATTTTTTCTATTTTTTACAAAAGTCTCGACGGAAAAATGATCGACGAATCGTGATGAAATTTGGGAAATCAAATCTCCGAATTAATTATCGTCATTAATTCATTGATTGTTTTAATAGAATGACCAAAATTCTCGTAAATCATTCGATCGTTTCCCAACGAAATCCCATTAAAATCCATTCGAATAAACTTCTTTTTATTTCTTCTACAAAAATCTCGACGCAGAAACGATCAACGATTTCTGATGAAACTTTTCAACAAACTGCAACGACTGATTAGAAATAAATACCAAACCTAAATGCCGGAAAATCGAATCCCCGAATTAATCATCATCATTAACGAATTAATCCCTGGGATAAAATCACGAAAAATCCTGTAAAATCGAATTTCAATTCAAGATTTATTTTTACACCGTTGAGTCATTGAGTTTGTGAGTGAACTATTGACGAAATCAGCGGAACAAAATTAAAAGTTTCGTCCGATAAATTGACGTGACAACGTACCAAGTCGCCCAGACTCCATCTACACGCTTCCCCCTCCTCCCCCACCTCTTCCCAATCTCTCCTCTTCCCCTTCTTCTCTCTCGATCCCTCTCGATCCCCCTCGATCTCGCGATATCCCGCCTTAAACCCGTTTCGTAAAGGCCGAGGAAGTAAAAAAAAAAACGATTATTCGAGCGGGTTTCTTTATCGCAATTTGCCCTCGGCCGGAGAAATAACCAACGAATGGCCGATCTTCGAGTGACCGAGGTCGTGGATCTCTCACAAAGACGTCATACATACACGTATACTCCGTCTAACATCGAATCAAATTCAATTAGTTTCGAAGGTCGAATTAAATTCAAACGTAAATTATTTTTATTCAACGTAGAAGACTAAAAAAAATTTCAATTTTAATGCCGATTATCAACGCTGAAGTAAAAAAAACTACGAAACTACTAAACGTTTTTTGTGCGAATGGATCAACAGGTGGACATATTTGATACGTTTATAATCACGATTTACCGCCCCTTCTTCCGCCATCCCTCGTTAAAAACCCGGCGATGAAAAAGAAACGTGTATTTACTCGCTTTTTTTTCCGTAAATGAACGGTTTGCTGACGCAAGCGAGAATTTGCTGATGTGGGAAAAAATATATTGCTGTGTTCTTTGGTTCCTTATGGAAGAAAGATATGTGACGGTGAGAAAAATTTTATTATTGGAATTTTGGTTGTTTGTAAAAGAAGCTTTGTAACGGTGAAAAACCTTTTTATCGGGTTTTTGATGTTGATAGGTTTAAAATGTTCCAAAACATCGGGAAATAAGATTTGGAGAAAATTTCTAGATGTATGTGTGCGTGGAATTAGGAATTATATACATAAATATATGTAACTGTTATTATAATTTATTATAATTATAATTATTATTATTTAATATTATTTAATATTAATTATTATTTAGGAGACGCAGTGGCCAAGTGGTTACGTGCTCGGGTTCCCATGCAGAAGGTCCCGGGTTCGAATCCCGGCGCCGACACCAATGGAAAAAATTATTCTATGTGTTTTTTTCTGTGTTCTCCCGGTGGTTCGGAACCCACCGTTACAAAAACTGTAGGGCCAGTGATACATCAACCATGTTAATGTATCACTATAGGAATATGTCTTAGGTTGGAAATCATATGTCAGGATGGAAATCATATGTCTTAGGTTGGAAAAATATGTATCAAGGGTAGCTTGTAAAAAACTTCTGAGTTGTACAAGTAAAATTCATACTACTATTAATTATTATTATTTAATATTATTTAATATTAATTATTATTATTTAATATTATTTAATATTAATTATTATTATTTAATATTATTTAATATTAATAATAATTATTATTATATTATAATTATAAGTTAAATTCAATATAATTAAATATAATCAAATTAAATTACAATATAAATTCCAACCTCTGAAAATTTACAAACAATTGACTAAACATCCAAAAAATTTCCATGCATCTCTGTGTAATTATTGGCAACTGCATCTTCATCTACTCATTCTATTCTCCCCGAATATTTTATCCTAAATTATCTTTTATATGAGTGTGTTATATCATTGAAATATGTATCGAATGCGGATCGAATTTCACATCAATTAGGAATCATAAATATAAATTATAAATTAAATTAAACATAATTAAATAGTATGAAATTAAATATAATTAAATAGTATTGAATCAAATACAATTAAATATTATCAAATGAAATCCAATTCAATAGTATTAAATCAAATACAATTCAATAGTATCGAATCAAATATAATTAAATATAATTAAATTAAATTATAATATAAATTCCAACCTCTGAAAATTAAAAAAAACAATTGACTAAACAACAAACAATTTCCCATGCAATTATTCGCAACTTCATCTTCATCCACTCATCATCTCCTCCTCCCCGAATATTTCATCTCAAAAATGATCTTTTCTTAATTTTCTTTGCAGATGATTCGGAGAATCAATCTCCGTTGGATCCTTGGTCCATAGTTTGGTACATCGGTTCTTTCGGCGGTCTCGTGGCGTTTTTTCTCATCGTCAGTTGTTCCGAATGGTGCTGCAGACGTGGCGCAAGACCGACAAACGCGGTTTACGGACACCGCGGAAACGTCGCGGTTGGCGAACAAGTCGCGGGAGTCGCGGGAATAACGGAAACACCTCCACCGCCTTATCATCTATTCGCCCCGCCGCCTTACGATTCCGTTAATTACGGCGAACTCGTCGACAAAACTTCGGGCGAAAAAATTGACATCTTCGTCATATCCGTGCCCGTTCCCGGCACGACTCATCAGCCAGCACCGGCGTAGAAAAAAATAAATTGCAAAAACAAATTTAAAAAAAAAACCACCACCTTCGAAAAATCGAATAAAATACAAAAATCCGATGAAGAAGACGAAGAAAATGATTGAAAAAGAGAAAGGAAAAATAGAGACGAACGAATTAATGCGCGATGACGAAGAATAATTTCATTCGAAAGAAGTCAATTCGAATCGCGGGTTCGACAATCCCGCGATCGATCGAAAGATCCTCGAGGACTTTGAAAGAGCTTCAAGGACACGTTGATGAACGAATAAGATTCGACATTCGTTTCTTCGTTCTGATAACATAATTCCGGAGGCCGAATCTCCATTGCTCGGATATACAACGAAAGCCAAACAATTATTTCTTTCCAAAACAAAATTAAAAATAATTCAAATTCCCGTTGTGAGATTTAAAAAAGGAAAGTAAGTATGGAAAATCGAGAACGATCTTCTTCCATTGATCGAAAAAAACGTAAAAAAAAAAAAACATATATACATATTTCGCGGAGTCAAGCTCGATATCGTTGAGGAAAATTAAACACGTTGACACGTTCGTGCGATCTTAACCGCGATTTTCTCGACGTATTCGCGTATTCGCGTCGTTTCGCGGTTTTTCGTTGGCTTTGTTTGCCCGACTGAACAACGCGGGCGCGACGTTACGTGAAACAAATCATCACGGAGATGCGGAGGAAGAAGGAAGAAGATTCGTTCGGTAATTATACGTTGTAAGATACGTTGCGACGACGGAATTAAGACGCGAGGCGAACCGAGCGCGTGATGCTCCAATTGGGAACGTTGATTGTGTTTGCGGTGTTTATTCGTGACGCAATCGATTAGGCGTGTTTGCAAGCTCGTATCGTCGCGGCTTTGAGGCGAGACGCGCCGACACGACAGTCACGTAGGTATCCGATACGTCGACGGAGAAATCAATTTTTTTTAATGCGTTTTAAACTTCCCGATTATAGGGAAGTTATTTATTTTTTTTTGTTTTCTTTTAGGTTTTTTTTTTTTCAATTTTTTTAGTTTTATCATCGTGATTGGGGTTTTTGGTGGCCAAGGGCGAGAGGGTCGTGGGAGAAACGAGTCGATTGAGAATTGTGAACGTTGCGTCAGGGGAGTGGTCAAATTGACGAGCTTTGATTGACCTTTTTCTGATTTTTCTGTTGAGAAAAGTTTCTAAAATTTGTTTTAGAAACATCGCAGAAATTTAAATCTCGGAGCTTTTTTTATTATGGAACGCTGTGAAAGAATTTAAAAAGCTCGTTTGATTCGAGTTCTCGGAGCTTTTTCTGGTTGTCCAAGTTTGAGAAATATTTCAAAAGCTCGTCGAAGTCGAACCAGAGCTTTATTGTGTTCTTGTAGATCACAATAAAAGAACCCAAAAAATCTCGAATCGTTCGAATCCACGGAGCTTTTTCTCCTTAGGAAAGCTCAAAAAACTTTTAAAAATATTGCAGAAATTGAATTCACGAAGCTTTCTAAAATTAAGCACGATAAAATAGATTGAAGTCCGTGCAATTGAAATTTTTCGAAGCTTTTTCCGTTTGGAGATGATTCGAAAGCTTCCAAAAGCTCACCGAAGCCGAACTGAACGAGCTTTTTCATCGTTAAACACAACAAAATAATCCAAAAAGCTCATCAAGGTCGATACGACAGAGCTTACTTCTCTAAAATACAATGAAATGATCCAAAAAGCTCACCAGGGTCGACACGACAGAGCTCAATTCTCTAAAATACAATAAAATGATCCAAAAAGCTCACCAGGGTCGACACGACAGAGCTTAATTCTCTAAAATACAATAAAATAATGCAAAAAGCTCGCCAATGTCGACACGACAGAGCTTAATTTTCTAGAACACAATAAACAAACCCGAAAAAGCTCCCACCCTTCAAATTCGCGGAACTTTTTAAACATCGTAGACCCCAAAAAGCTCGAATGCATTCACAAATCTGCAAATCTCTTTTCTGTGCAAGCAAAAAAAGCTCCCAAAATCAATTTCCAGAGAATTTCCCGGTTAAAATCGTTCGCCGTTGATCATTCGGTTGCCGAACATGATACAAGATGTAATTCGACGTTCCGAGTTGCTTGTTTGAGGAATGAAATAGATTTTAACGATGGCACGAAGGTCTTTCCACGGCTCGTTTGGCCGTGAAACGTCGTAATATTAATCGCGTAATCTGTACGCATGGTAAAATTTCAACCGGGCGCGTTCGGTTGAACCAACGACGGTCGGGCGAATGAATATCGCGTACCGAGATAAGATATCGAAATTTAACGGAGCGCAAGAACATTTTTACGTGAAAACCAGATGCGAATGTATGGGCATAAGATAGGGTTGTTCTTGGCGTCGAATCGATTGAAATTTTGTGTCAAACGTGCGTTTTAGAGCGGCAAAGAGCGAAAGAAAAAGAAAAAAAAGGAAAAGAAAATAGGGAGAGATTGATTGATTGATTGATTGATTGATTGATTGATTGATTGATTGTTTGTTTGTTTGTTTATTATGCCTTAGAAGTACTTTTAAGCAACATTGACGATTCAACAGAATTACAGAAACAATAAAAAAAATTAATTTAAAAAAAAGAAAGAGAGAGAGGGAAGATTACGATATCTTGGGCCCTTTGATCTGATGAACTTTTTTTTATAGAACACCCGAAAATGAGCCTAAAGACGAGAATAAAAAATTTCGATATCTTTTTTGAGATATAGAATTATTTTTTTTACCAAATTTTTTTTAATTAAAAACAATTAAGAAAAGGAGAACCTGAAAAGCTAATATAACCTTACTCGGGTTTTTAAGTTACGTTAGGTTATTTAGAATAGGTTTTCCCGTTATTTCTTTGTTTATTCTTTTTTCTCTTCATTTTTTTTTAAATAAAAAAACAATATTTATACAAAAAATTTGATATCTCCGAAATTAAGCGAGAAAACAAAAACGTTCATTCTTGTTTTTAGTCTTATTTTTCGGTGTTCTACAAGAAATGTTCATCAGATTGGGAGGCCCAAGACTTCGTAATCGTGCCAGATAGAGAGAGAGAGAGAGAGAGAGAAATATTCGCTTGACTCGAATGAATGCATTGTCTCAAGGTCGTCAATTGAAACCAATTAAATGTACGGTATACAATACATCGCTGCCATGAAGTTGAATAAATATAAAACCCAAGATGGGAGTGCGAAAATAGAAAAAGAAAAAAAAACAAAACTCGTTGAACGTAAAATTAATAGACGCGAAGAGAAAAGCTTCCTTTGCTCCGAGATCTCGATAAAATTGTTACGAAAAAACGACGGACCTCACAACAGTACCAGCTGATTATTTGTCTCACAAGTAACGAGTTTGTAGATGCGAAGAAAAACGCTAGAAACTGGATAAACCAATTTAAATTCTACAAACCGTATTTTTTAATTTCTTTTTTCTTCTGCAATAAAAGAAACCGACGGATGGGATTCGATTTGGATTGCGGTTGGATCTCTTAACATCGATAAAAAATCGAATAAAAAATAGAAGAAAAAAATAATAATTATATTAATTTCACAAACCTAATTTTTTAAATTATTTATTTATCTGCGATAAAAAAAAACAACGAATGCGATTTTTTCCCAAAATTTGGAGTGCGGTTGGTTTTCTTAAAGTTAGTAAAAAAATTGAAAAAAATAAAATAAAATAGGAAAAAAATAAAATAAATATTAACATATTAATTATATTAATTAATTAAATATTGATTATACTAATGTTACAGACTACATTATTTAATTATTTTTTCTTCTGCGATAAAAAAAACGATGAATGTGATTTTTTCTCGAGATTTGGAGTGCGGTTGATTTTCTCGACGTCGAAAAAAAAAAAACTGATAAAAACGTTAATAATAAAAATAATCGAAACGAAACAGATAAATAAAAAGTATGGCCGGGGGGTGCACGATAATTGTTACTTACCTAGACCGCGTTTTCGCAATACCGTGACCTAGACTGTATTTAACTGGTGAAATAACTCCGGCGAAAGATCCGGAAAAATATGTTTGCGTTCCGTGCGTTTGCGCAAATGATATGTTCGCTTTGATTGATTAATCCTAGAACGCTGATGGCAATTGCGCGAACAAGAACGAAATAATAATGATTGAAACGAAAAACGACAGCAGAAAAAAAACAGAAGAAAAAAAAATCATACTTAATGATCTCAGCTAGTCGCCGGCGGAGTGTGTATGAATTTTTTTGGTTATTTCTCTTTTTGTCCGTTCCTCCGATCGTTATTATTGTCATTATTGTTTTTCCTGTTGTTTGTTAGGCGTGCGAGTTTGTTATTGCGCATTTTGAATGAGATTGAGATGCGGATGTCGTGAATGATCAACGGGAAATCTGCTTGGACGAAGCTGTTGGTGGACTCGCGTGAATACGTAATCGTACGATTATATTCTTAAGGGAAGCGCGTGGACTTCTAGTTAAAACAAAAATCGCAATATTGTTTTATCGGTGATGATTAATTCGTGCGTGCGTTCGTGCAGGTGTGCGTGTGTGTGCGTGTGTGTGTGGGTGAGAGGGAAAATGTGACGTACGAAGTTGTCGGGACTGCCGCAGCAAACCCCTGTGTGGACAGCGTCTCGTCTCCACAGCCTCGATAATTTATTTTTTATACTTTTTATACATAAAAAAAAATAATGAAAAACGAAAAAAAAATAACATGCGATTGTACATATACTCGAATTATTGTTTGTGCGTTATAATCGATCGATGAAATAAAAAAAAAAGATATTTGAAAAAATAAATAAATGAATGAAAAAATTTGAAAACAACGAAGTATTTGAAAAATAGTGTTGTTGTGTCATTGTCGTAGTGTTTCATTTATTTTGTATTTTATATTTTATATTTTATATTTTATATTTTATATTTTATATTTTATATTTTATATTTTATATTTTATATTTTATATTTTATATTTTATATTTTATATTTTATATTTTATATTTTATATTTTATATTTTATATTTTATATTTTATATTTTATATTTTATATTTTATATTTTATATTTTATATTTTATATTTTATATTTTATATTTTATATTTTATATTTTATATTTTATATTTTATATTTTATATTTTATATTTTATATTTTATATTTTATATTTTTTTCTATTCTTTTTTCCGTAATCTTGGCTTCCTATTTTGGTATAGTTTGATATCATGCTTTTCTTCTACAATTCAAAGGGAATTAGTTGGAGATTAAAATTAGTTGGAGACGAAACACCTGAGCGTTGTTTTTTCCATTCTTAATGAGACTATTCGATGGCGTCGTGGCTATTCTTCATCGATTCTTAATGAACAACGAATGGATAAGGTTTTATCAATTACTTTGTGATAAATTTGTAATTAAGTATAAAAAACGACGGTAATTTTCTTTCCCAAGGCAATGAATCGCCGCGAGTGCGATTGAAATAGTGCGTTCGGTCGTTTCGGTGGAGCAAGAGAGAACCGTAAAAAGTTATTAGCTTACGGGGTTTCTCCAATAAAAGTCCCACGCGAATACAGGCTCGTCTGTGCCCATATTTGGCTTTTGTTTACCAAATAGAAACCCAAGAGACCATATTTAGGGTCAAATAACTCTATTTTATCATCGCTTAAACCACAAACCTATTTTTTCGATTAAACACTACACACGGGGTCAATTTGACACGCGCTAGCTTCAACCATCCGCCATCTTGAATGGACCCATGCGATCAGGTTGAAAAAATTCTCAAATATACTTTAATCATTATTAAATCAATTGATATCAACGAAGAATGCGATTGGAATTATTTACATGCATAAAAAAATGCATGAATTTATTTTCCGAAGCTTGTTTACAAGAAGATGACAGCGTCGAAATGACTGCGTTTGTGTCATAAGAGTTAAAAAATACTTCATCCTTCAATAATATTCATAACTTTTAGTATTGCTTTTACTATTATATTCGTTTTTATGCGCTTTTTTACGCTCGTATGGAAAATAACTTTTCATCGATCAAATCAATATTATTTCAAAATAAACCTGTTTCCGCTGAGGATCCTAAAACTGAAATAATCAAATATATATGTTTATGGGTTTCTTATCAGAAAAATCCGGTAGTTAAGTGATTTATTTCGAGCTGGCTCCGGTCGTTACTCTTTACTAGCTTTGACCATACGGGCATGGAAAAAAACGTATCGAGATTATCATCCTCGTCCATAATCTGAAAAAGATAAAAATGAAATAGAGTAGCACAGCCCGCCCCTCTTCAGGGAGGGACGAGCAAAACGAGGGGAGAAAAACCGGACGAGAACATATTCGGCACGCACATGATAAGGTTTCGCGGCCGTTATCACGGTTATCACGTTATTCTTTTCAACTTCTTACGATACGTATACAAAGCCATTCCATATTGACGAAGTATGTAATCTCTATAAAAGTGTACGTGTTCTTACGGGGATTTATGAACAAAAAAAGACTTATTTATAAATATTCCGTAAACCATTCTTGTCACAGTGTTCGTTAAAGTTTTCATTGGGATTACTAATTAAAAGCTATATTCTGCAATTTTTTACACACAATTATTAATATAATATTATAATAATAACAAAGATACAATTATTGTCTCATGACCGAAGGGTTAACATCGAGGGTTCTAAAACATTCTTTGTAGTATTTTAGAAGACGTATTTAGATAGGCCCCACTTAATGGGGGGTAAGTAAAGAAAAATTTAGAGTACTCATTTCAGTCGGTGGAATGAGTACAGTCAAATGAATTATTTTTTTTAATATCTCATCATTTTTGTTTTCGGGTTATATAAACTTATTCCAAAGAACCACGCGGCCGCTTAATCCCTTTACCATTAAATCCGCCATTGCAGGCTGCCCTACAGTCTAAAATAATGTCTGCAAACTCCAAAAAATGCAGGACAACCACTAAAAAGCACGGAGATTATGTATTTCTTCGGGCTCTTTGACGTTTTAGGAGCTTCTAGAAGCAGCGGTTTTCAAATATCTCGATTTCTCTCATCGGTATTGAAGAAACGATCGTTGATCCACCGTCGATAAGACAAGAATTGTTTTGTCCGACTGCAGCTTCCATGGCGAGAGCACGTCTCGATCTTCGAGTCCGACACTCCGTTTCGAAACGAAAATTACACAAAAATATTTAGAAAAAAAATTAAATAGATTAAATAGTCAAGTAAAACGAAACTCGTAGCTTGGAATGTCGATCTCAAATTCGTAACGATTGATTTAAATCACGGGGTTGTCATTGACGCACGATGACACAGGAAATAACACCGACGATATTACGAAGTTAACCTGAAAAATGAATTACGTCGGCGAATTTTTGGCCCTCGGAGTTGACAGCATAATACTTGGCATCTGTCTGAAGCAATATTATCACTACAAAAATGCGATAACGTCTATCAAGGTTAGGATAATGTAACACGGAAAATTTTGAAAATTTTATTTTAACACAATTTTGAGGTTAGATTTTATTTTTTTAATTTTTATTATTTATCTAGAGGAGATATTGATAATTGATTTTTGATTTATGATCTGGTAATTATTCAATCGAGGCAATATTAATATTTATTTGTTTCAATTTTCATTTATTCATTAATTTAGGTTATTTAAATCATTTCGTTCTATTTTTACATTGCCAAAAAATATTAATATTCGATTCTACCATCTATGGTCTGGTAATTCTTCATTCGAGAAAATATTTACATTTTTTTATTATAATTTTTTTAAATTGAATCTTTTATTGAAATTATTTTGCGACTAGCGCAACCTTGAAGGTTCGATAGGAATTCATTGGATTTACGTAGTTGCTTCGCGCAGGGTGCCGAGTACCACAACCTCGGTCCCGACCTAATTTCTCGCGTGGACAGCAGCGACGAGGGAAAACTCGCTTACGTGGTGATAAGAGGATCCGTAACAGCGCTGGGAAAACCATTCAGGAGTCTTCACAATGACAGCATTACGGGAGTCGTGCAAAAGTTCAGCGTCAAGGAGCATGTCGTCGCCAGAACCACCGCAGGCTTCTGGTAAATCGTCATCCCCATATGTCCATTAAAAAAATTTCAATTCGTATTTCGCTTGAAAAAAATTACAAAAAATACACTCGTCTCGCGCTCGAATCGTCTTGTAGAACGTTGAGCGATCATTAATCATCAAATCGGTTGTTCAGGAACGAGCAACAAAATACCATGCAAGAAATATGCAACAGCATGCGTTTCGCCCTCCGTCAAGGCGCCTACAAGGTCGAAGTCGTCGACGCAGTTTCCGCAGAGATTCTCGATATGGACGTTATCAAGAACGAATTCAAACCTAGCGCTCCTTCGATCAAAAATTTATTGTGGGGCTTTATAACAGGTACTTAATTCCCTTATCTCAACAATTCTCAATTTTTTTTACGTAAAAACAAAATTATCGACGGAAGTTGCAATCGAATACCAAAGGTCTGCGTGCTATTTCAAGCAATTTTTGAAGAGCTTTCAAATGGAATTTACGAGATCGACGTAGCTACAAAATTCGCGGAGCTATGAATTTTTTTAATGGAAACTTTATGTTCTTCCCATGGGAAAACTTAAAAAATCGCGGAGCTATGAATTTTTTTAATGGAAACTTTATGTTCTTCCCATGGGAAAACTTAAAAAATCTTTGTGGTGAATGCTTACCATTTGAAATCGGGCATTCATTGTTATTTTCCAGCCACCCCAGTGAATACCCATCGAAATAAATTTAAAAAGAAATTAAAATTTTGATGCCTCAAGGACTGATGGAGATCGATCGTGTAAAATTCAGTTTTTTTTTTTAAATCGTATCGATTCAGGGGTTCGTCAGAGAGGACTTCAGTCTACCGAGCAGATGCTTCGGGAAGGCACCGTTATCACGGGAATCGGCGAGTTGACTCGGGATTCCCCGAATTCGCGATCTTTGGTTCTGCAACCGCCAGCGGACGGAACGCCTTTCTATCTCACGACGATGTCGGTGGGATCGTTGCTCAGAAAATTGGACGATCGTCGTATAACTTACAGGTCAATGTCGGGAATTAAATACATTTAAACATTAATTTAGGTTTAATTGATTAATTTAACTTTTCGTCGAGGTATTTACCCGTTCCCGTAAATTTTTTGTGTCAAAATAGCGTGAATCGTGGTGGTTTGATTTGTTGAGAATCTTCCTGTATAAAGAATTCATTTGTGTCGTCTTTGGATTTCGGGTAGAGGAAGATTCTCCCAATACCTTCAATTCTGGGGTAGCAATTCGCAAGTTTCAACGTGCAGATTCTTCCTCCGTATCTCTCGAGGGAGCAAAAATGAAAAAAAAAAATCCATTTTTTAAATAATAAAAAAAATAGATTTATTATTTCTATTATTATTTATTATTATTGTTTTATTATTAATTATAAATTTATTTATTATTATTTTTAAAAAATTCATTTTTTAAATAATAAAAAAATAGATTTATTATTTCTATTATTATTCATTATTATTGTTTTATTATTTATTATAAATTCATTTATTATTATTTTAAAAAATTCATTTTTTAAATAATAAAAAAATAGATTTATTATTTCTATTATTATTTATTATTATTGTTATTATTATTAATTATAAATTTATTTATTATTATTTTAAAAAAATTCATTTTTTAAATAATAAAAAAATAGATTCATTATTTCTATTATTATTTATTATTATTGTTTTATTATTTATTATTAATTTATTTATTATTATTTTAAAAAATTCATTTTTTAAATAATAAAAAAATAGATTCATTATTTCTATTATTATTCATTATTATTGTTTTATTATTTATTATAAATTTATTTATTATTATTTAAAAAAAATTCATTTTTTAAATAATAAAAAAATAGATTTATTATTTCTATTATTATTCATTATTATTGTTTTATTATTTATTATAAATTTATTTATTATTATTTAAAAAAATCCATTTTTTAAATAATTAAAAAATAGATTTATTATTTCTATTATTATTCATTATTATTTATTACAAATTTATTTATTTTCATAATTTTTTTAATCATCAAAAAATCTTGCTCCTTCATCTTTAATAATTTTTATTACTCCAGAGTGACCTTTTATCGTTCTAAAAATGTTCTATCTCATAAATTCGCTCTTTTCACGTTCTCAGGTGGCTCTGCGTGATTTTTGGCGCTATCGGAGCGGTGATCGGTGGCATAGTCGTGCGTCGTTACTGGCTCGAACGCGAACAACAACGTTTGAACGACGAGTTGCAAGAAGCTCTGGCAGCTTCGCGAAGATCCCGCAGACAAAGAGTACGAGACAAGGAATTGACCGAGCAGGAACAATGCGTAGTTTGTCGCACGAATCCGCGGGAAATAATTTTGTTGCCTTGCGGACACGTTTGTCTATGCGAGGATTGCTCGGACGACATACAATCGGAATGTCCCATATGTCGAGCTACGATCGTACAAAAAAGTGCAGCCTACATCGCCTAAAAAAAAAAAAAATCTTTCGTAAATTTCGTTCGGGCTAATCGCCATCGACTTTTCGAACAAAACAACGATATTTTTGTCACAATCGAGATATGTGTATCATCCGTTGTAAAATTATGCTAATAAAAAAAATTATTAATATCTGTTAGATTTATGGGTTTGACGTTGATTCGGGAAATTGTATTTTTTTTTTTTTTTTTGTAAATTGCGGTATTGTATATAAGTAATTTATTTGTATTTTAGATTGTGATTGATGACGAATTGTTATTAATTATTGTAGGAAATGATATATATTTATTGGTGATGAATTTACAATAAATTGTCTTGAACGAAGTTGTTGGTATTTTTTTTTTGAAATCATGTCTAAGAAATATTTGTAGACAGCATGGAAGTAGTTGGATGAGTTATTTTTCTATATTTAATTATTAATCCTGTAAATTCTTTATTAAATCCTCATATCCTCAATCCTCAATCTTCGTATTCAATCCTTGATGAATCCTCATATTTTTCGTCCCGATTAGAAATGATTTCTCTGAAATCATGTCTAAGAAATTTTTGTAGACAGCATCGAAGTATCGTTGGATGAGTTATTTTTTTATATTTAATTATTAGTCCTACAAATTCCTTATTAAATCCTCATATCCTCAATCCTCAATCTTCTTATTTAATCCTTAATGAATCCTCATATGTTTCGTTCCGATTACCACCATTCCATCTCGTCGTATCTTCTCATGGAAGAAATTATATCTCTAAAATCATCTCTAAGACATTTTTGTAGACAGCATATAGTTATCGTTGTATGAGGTTTGAAATAAACAATAAACGTTCTCATTCGCCAAAAGTAATTTATTATAATTCGTCTCGACGAATGATGGAATAATTTTAATGATGCAATAATTTCTAAATACGATTTTTGAAATGTATTTATTCAAATGGCATAATAGAAGATTGTCCAATGCTGTTTATTCACATTAATATTGTTAAGAGGGAATTTTTCTCTATTATCTGCTTTTCTTCCTCTCTCTCGTTCTCTTATTCTCTCTCTCTCTCTTTCTCTTTCGCACGAAAGCAATTCTCGATGCAACTGCTTCTATCTCAATTCTCGATGGTCCGGCGAGTCTCTTCTTGCTTTATGATAATTCCGCAATTGCATCAGTCCACAAACAATGACTGTCGTTTACGAGAAAAAAAATGAGTAATAATTACGCGGCTGACGATATCTTCTTCACGTTCAGCGTTATTCCATTAGCCGGTGCTGTGAATATCGCACGCGTGCTCACTCTGTTTTTCCATTCGTCTTTGTTCAAAGATACCTCGTGATTGCGCAGTACGGTTATCAATCCAACACCGGTCAGCAACATTCCGATCCGAAGTCCTTAAGTGAAAGAACGAAAAAAAAAAATTTACATACACGAAAAAAAAATATTCAAAAACAATAACGGAAATAACATTTTCATGCGTTGAGAATGAAAGTTCTGGAAAAGATTTCGGGTCATGTTCAAATTTCGAATATGTGATGGATTTGGGAGGAAAAAAAATTAGCTTCACACCAATGAATGATAAAATTTTTTAAAATAATAATGAATAAATGGAAAATGATGAGTTTAAAAATATCTACACATTTGAGATTGAACTTTTGGCCAGAGAAGAAACGAATGGAATAAGGATGGAACTTCATTGGAAAGTTATTGGATAATAATCGATTTTTATTATTGCAAATGTAATTTTATTGGAATGTTTTGGAATGGCTAGGATTTTTTTAAATTGCAAATGGAATTATTAGAAATTATTGAGAATCAGTAGATTTTTCTTTTGTCGCTAATGAAATTTAAACTCAGTCGGGAAGTGTGAGAAATATAGGGCTAAGTTCGAAAAAATGCACTACCCCATTTTGGAGGAACAACCGCCATCTTGGATTAAAGAAGAATTCCTCTTTGTTGAATAATAATTCGCCCATTTTCAACTTTCAACGGAAAATAGTCATAACATAACTCCCAGAAAATTGAATTTTCTATTATATTTAAATGAAATAATCTATTAAATCAAACCCTTAGGATGACCCCTCGGTTAGACGAAACAAAACGATTTATCTTACCTATGCAAGCTCTGGGACCTTCGCCGAAGGGCATGAAGGTAAATGGTTTGATGTCGTTCTTACGTTCGTCGCTGAATCTGTCGGGATCGTAAATTTCGGGATTAGGATGATACTTGGGATCCATGTGAAGACCGGGAAGTCCGACGTAAACGACGGTTCCTTGTTCCACAACGTCTTGACTCCCCGGAAGCTTGTAATCGCGATTTGCCACGCGATCGATCATCGGCGCCGGTGGATACATCCTCAGAGTCTCGTTTATCACCGACATGAGATACTTCATTTCCTGTATTGACTCGTACGTCACGTTCTTCGATTCGTCGAGGTGTTCGTTGATGTCGCGTCTAACGCGTTCTTGAATTTTCGGATTTTTCGCGAGCTCCCAGAGAGTAAAGGCGATCGTTGTGGAACTCGTTTCGAGACCAGCGACGAAGAACAACGCCGACTGTGCCACGAGGGTATCACCTTCGAGTGCTGCAAGAACGAGAAATAAAATATAATAATGAGTAATAAAATGAAATACAATAAAATCAAATGAAAGATCGAACGGTAAGACTTCATGGTTTATTGAAAATTAGAATTCGTTGAATCCTAATGTCTGTATCAATTCAATTTTCAACGAATATCTGTCTTTGCAGAATTGAAATCGTGGACTTTTATTTATCCCAAACTTTACCAATGTTCTATTTTTATCTTTGGTAAAATGGGAATTCGAAAAAATCAATGAAACTCAAAAATTACGATGTAGAACTACGAGATTAAGAGGGATTTTCCAGTAGAATATTTCTTTTGTTTTTGAGCTAAGAAATATTTTAATCAATAGAAAAAAGAAATCCTCAATGGGCGCATTTGTGCGTTTATGTATTATTATTGGATAATAATAATAATAATAATAAATAAATAAATAATAATAATAATTATTATTATTATTATTTAATAATAATATAATTATAATAACATAATATAAAAATATAATAATAATAATAATAATAATAATAATAATAATAATAATAATAATAATAATAATAATAATAATAATAATAATAATAATAATAATAATAATAATAATAATAATAATAATAATAATAATAATAATAATAATAATAATAATAATAATAATAATAATAATAATAATAATAATAATAATAATAATAATAATAATAATAATAATAATAATAATAATAATAAATAAATAAATAAAAAATTTGATTTTCACTCACGGAATCCGTGAGCCTCGGTTTTTTCGTTCTTGAGCTTAAGTAGGGAATCGATCATATCCCCACGTTCGTATTTGCCACTTTCGCGGCTGTCCATCGACGACCAAAAGATTTTACGGAAGAAATCGGTGTGCTCGCCTAGCATGGAGCCACCGACATAATTCGTTAACTTCGGGAAGAAGAATACCATGAAGATCTGTATCGTGTGAACGATGCTCGTACCGAAGGGATAACGACCTAATTAAATTGCAATGAGCATGAGCTATATATATAATATATAAGATAATAATATAGATATAAGATAAGCAGAGAAATTTAACTTAACTTTTACTACAAAAAAATATTGATATTATCAAAGTAGAAAATTTAAAAAAAAACAATTGTTCATCACGTAATTAATCGCGATGATTGATCGTCCAAAAATGTATCATTCGATAGACTTTCAATCGATTGAAATCCATAATACCATTAAGATCGAATTTCACGATTTTTTCTTTCATCAAATATAAAATCAACGATGATTAAAAAATACGAATTGAATACAAATTTCCGTTGAATTAAACGAATCTCACACAGATCGGAGTAATAAATAACTACCGAAAAAATACCAATTCAAATAATAATAATAGTAATAATATAATAGTAGATAATTATATTCATTATTATATATAGTGTTATTAAGAATTATAATAATTTATTTAACCCACAAATTGCCGGTAAAACGGTAAAATCTCAACCAAATCGAAGTAATCAACAAATGCAAATAATTATAATAATATAATGACGATTACACAAGAAATATTCACGATCAAGAATTATAAATACCCGATAATTGTTCGTCATAATATTATGACTGTTATAATATTTATTTGGAGAATACATGTATTCATTCGGTCATACATACTTCTTGTATAAAATTCCGGCGGTGGATCCTGAAATGAATCCGTCTTCACCCCGAAAGCCAAAGACGATATAACGTCGGTCGTGTATCGACTGCTCGCATTTTTAAAATCCAAACTTCCCTCGCCATTTTCAAAACGACGTTCCATATAATTTTTCAAAGAATCCGCGGATTCGAGCATAAGAACGAACAGACTCTTTAATTTTCCACTCGTGAAAGTAGGCGACAATTTCGTTCTGAGATAACGCCATTGGGGACTTTTTATCGAAAATAATCCACGACTTCCCACCAAATCTTTGCTCGTTTCCGGTGCGGCGAAAAGACGATCGTTGAATACATTGAAATCTTTTACCAACACGTGTTTAATTATTTCGGGCGATCGCAGCAACAAATAAGGTTTGTGCATTATGTAGAAACCGACGTATGGTGCATCGTCGTCGATTTGTCGGTAAATACGTCCGAGCTGATATCCCGGTGCGATTTTCATCAAAATCGCATCCTTGAAATTGCCGAATAAAATATTCGTCGGTAAACTCGGTATTCCACGTCGTTGCCAATAGTTGTGCTTCCATTTCGCCCAGATGTAGAAAATTACGAAAATACTAATCACCGAAGACAGAACCGTCGACCACCATGACGTTAACATGATCGAAAACTTTTTGAAAAATTTTCTTTATTCAATAATAAAAATAATTAAAATGTCAATTTTAATAATTAAAAAATAATCGTTTACAGAAATATTGCTAACGATTGCGTACGCGAAGAAGCGACGAACTCTACTGCCGAGTCATTGCTTCTCGTCTTGGCTATCTCGTCTGCCTAGCAAGTTTTTTTTTTTTTTTTTTAATTATTTTTTTCCATTTATCTGCGGAGGGAGGAAAGAAAAAAATGGATTGCGTAATGAATAAAGACGTTGAGAATTATCGTGAACACGCGCAGATCGAAGATTTCATTGCAGTTATTAATATCGAACGCAAAAACAACGTGTTTATTAAACGATGATAAGATATTTTGTTCACGATCGGTTTGCGGACGTTACGAAGCTGATTAAATCCGATGAGGATGAAGAATATTTTTTTTTCTTTGTGCAATGAGCTTGCTAATTTTTCGCGTTGCTCGCAAAGGCTGTGGCCACAATTTTTCGATGATTGTCGGGCGAAATAAAACGTGGTTTACCCGTTTATCCAACTTTACCCGTAACATATATAAAAGAAAAATCGGCAAAAAATCCGATTTGCCCGTAAAAAAAAATGTTCATATTGAAAAAAAAAGTGTTTTCAATTTTTTTCTAGAAGCAGCGGTTTTCAAATATCTCGATTTCTCTCATCGGTATTGAAGAAACGATCGTTGATCCACCGTCGATAAGACAAGAATTGTTTTGTCCGACTGCAGCTTCCATGGCGAGAGCACGTCTCGATCTTCGAGTCCGACACTCCGTTTCGAAACGAAAATTACACAAAAATATTTAGAAAAAAAATTAAATAGATTAAATAGTCAAGTAAAACGAAACTCGTAGCTTGGAATGTCGATCTCAAATTCGTAACGATTGATTTAAATCACGGGGTTGTCATTGACGCACGATGACACAGGAAATAACACCGACGATATTACGAAGTTAACCTGAAAAATGAATTACGTCGGCGAATTTTTGGCCCTCGGAGTTGACAGCATAATACTTGGCATCTGTCTGAAGCAATATTATCACTACAAAAATGCGATAACGTCTATCAAGGTTAGGATAATGTAACACGGAAAATTTTGAAAATTTTATTTTAACACAATTTTGAGGTTAGATTTTATTTTTTTAATTTTTATTATTTATCTAGAGGAGATATTGATAATTGATTTTTGATTTATGATCTGGTAATTATTCAATCGAGGCAATATTAATATTTATTTGTTTCAATTTTCATTTATTCATTAATTTAGGTTATTTAAATCATTTCGTTCTATTTTTACATTGCCAAAAAATATTAATATTCGATTCTACCATCTATGGTCTGGTAATTCTTCATTCGAGAAAATATTTACATTTTTTTATTATAATTTTTTTAAATTGAATCTTTTATTGAAATTATTTTGCGACTAGCGCAACCTTGAAGGTTCGATAGGAATTCATTGGATTTACGTAGTTGCTTCGCGCAGGGTGCCGAGTACCACAACCTCGGTCCCGACCTAATTTCTCGCGTGGACAGCAGCGACGAGGGAAAACTCGCTTACGTGGTGATAAGAGGATCCGTAACAGCGCTGGGAAAACCATTCAGGAGTCTTCACAATGACAGCATTACGGGAGTCGTGCAAAAGTTCAGCGTCAAGGAGCATGTCGTCGCCAGAACCACCGCAGGCTTCTGGTAAATCGTCATCCCCATATGTCCATTAAAAAAATTTCAATTCGTATTTCGCTTGAAAAAAATTACAAAAAATACACTCGTCTCGCGCTCGAATCGTCTTGTAGAACGTTGAGCGATCATTAATCATCAAATCGGTTGTTCAGGAACGAGCAACAAAATACCATGCAAGAAATATGCAACAGCATGCGTTTCGCCCTCCGTCAAGGCGCCTACAAGGTCGAAGTCGTCGACGCAGTTTCCGCAGAGATTCTCGATATGGACGTTATCAAGAACGAATTCAAACCTAGCGCTCCTTCGATCAAAAATTTATTGTGGGGCTTTATAACAGGTACTTAATTCCCTTATCTCAACAATTCTCAATTTTTTTTACGTAAAAACAAAATTATCGACGGAAGTTGCAATCGAATACCAAAGGTCTGCGTGCTATTTCAAGCAATTTTTGAAGAGCTTTCAAATGGAATTTACGAGATCGACGTAGCTACAAAATTCGCGGAGCTATGAATTTTTTTAATGGAAACTTTATGTTCTTCCCATGGGAAAACTTAAAAAATCGCGGAGCTATGAATTTTTTTAATGGAAACTTTATGTTCTTCCCATGGGAAAACTTAAAAAATCTTTGTGGTGAATGCTTACCATTTGAAATCGGGCATTCATTGTTATTTTCCAGCCACCCCAGTGAATACCCATCGAAATAAATTTAAAAAGAAATTAAAATTTTGATGCCTCAAGGACTGATGGAGATCGATCGTGTAAAATTCAGTTTTTTTTTTTAAATCGTATCGATTCAGGGGTTCGTCAGAGAGGACTTCAGTCTACCGAGCAGATGCTTCGGGAAGGCACCGTTATCACGGGAATCGGCGAGTTGACTCGGGATTCCCCGAATTCGCGATCTTTGGTTCTGCAACCGCCAGCGGACGGAACGCCTTTCTATCTCACGACGATGTCGGTGGGATCGTTGCTCAGAAAATTGGACGATCGTCGTATAACTTACAGGTCAATGTCGGGAATTAAATACATTTAAACATTAATTTAGGTTTAATTGATTAATTTAACTTTTCGTCGAGGTATTTACCCGTTCCCGTAAATTTTTTGTGTCAAAATAGCGTGAATCGTGGTGGTTTGATTTGTTGAGAATCTTCCTGTATAAAGAATTCATTTGTGTCGTCTTTGGATTTCGGGTAGAGGAAGATTCTCCCAATACCTTCAATTCTGGGGTAGCAATTCGCAAGTTTCAACGTGCAGATTCTTCCTCCGTATCTCTCGAGGGAGCAAAAATGAAAAAAAAAAATCCATTTTTTAAATAATAAAAAAAATAGATTTATTATTTCTATTATTATTTATTATTATTGTTTTATTATTAATTATAAATTTATTTATTATTATTTTTAAAAAATTCATTTTTTAAATAATAAAAAAATAGATTTATTATTTCTATTATTATTCATTATTATTGTTTTATTATTTATTATAAATTCATTTATTATTATTTTAAAAAATTCATTTTTTAAATAATAAAAAAATAGATTTATTATTTCTATTATTATTTATTATTATTGTTATTATTATTAATTATAAATTTATTTATTATTATTTTAAAAAAATTCATTTTTTAAATAATAAAAAAATAGATTCATTATTTCTATTATTATTTATTATTATTGTTTTATTATTTATTATTAATTTATTTATTATTATTTTAAAAAATTCATTTTTTAAATAATAAAAAAATAGATTCATTATTTCTATTATTATTCATTATTATTGTTTTATTATTTATTATAAATTTATTTATTATTATTTAAAAAAAATTCATTTTTTAAATAATAAAAAAATAGATTTATTATTTCTATTATTATTCATTATTATTGTTTTATTATTTATTATAAATTTATTTATTATTATTTAAAAAAATCCATTTTTTAAATAATTAAAAAATAGATTTATTATTTCTATTATTATTCATTATTATTTATTACAAATTTATTTATTTTCATAATTTTTTTAATCATCAAAAAATCTTGCTCCTTCATCTTTAATAATTTTTATTACTCCAGAGTGACCTTTTATCGTTCTAAAAATGTTCTATCTCATAAATTCGCTCTTTTCACGTTCTCAGGTGGCTCTGCGTGATTTTTGGCGCTATCGGAGCGGTGATCGGTGGCATAGTCGTGCGTCGTTACTGGCTCGAACGCGAACAACAACGTTTGAACGACGAGTTGCAAGAAGCTCTGGCAGCTTCGCGAAGATCCCGCAGACAAAGAGTACGAGACAAGGAATTGACCGAGCAGGAACAATGCGTAGTTTGTCGCACGAATCCGCGGGAAATAATTTTGTTGCCTTGCGGACACGTTTGTCTATGCGAGGATTGCTCGGACGACATACAATCGGAATGTCCCATATGTCGAGCTACGATCGTACAAAAAAGTGCAGCCTACATCGCCTAAAAAAAAAAAAAATCTTTCGTAAATTTCGTTCGGGCTAATCGCCATCGACTTTTCGAACAAAACAACGATATTTTTGTCACAATCGAGATATGTGTATCATCCGTTGTAAAATTATGCTAATAAAAAAAATTATTAATATCTGTTAGATTTATGGGTTTGACGTTGATTCGGGAAATTGTATTTTTTTTTTTTTTTTTGTAAATTGCGGTATTGTATATAAGTAATTTATTTGTATTTTAGATTGTGATTGATGACGAATTGTTATTAATTATTGTAGGAAATGATATATATTTATTGGTGATGAATTTACAATAAATTGTCTTGAACGAAGTTGTTGGTATTTTTTTTTTGAAATCATGTCTAAGAAATATTTGTAGACAGCATGGAAGTAGTTGGATGAGTTATTTTTCTATATTTAATTATTAATCCTGTAAATTCTTTATTAAATCCTCATATCCTCAATCCTCAATCTTCGTATTCAATCCTTGATGAATCCTCATATTTTTCGTCCCGATTAGAAATGATTTCTCTGAAATCATGTCTAAGAAATTTTTGTAGACAGCATCGAAGTATCGTTGGATGAGTTATTTTTTTATATTTAATTATTAGTCCTACAAATTCCTTATTAAATCCTCATATCCTCAATCCTCAATCTTCTTATTTAATCCTTAATGAATCCTCATATGTTTCGTTCCGATTACCACCATTCCATCTCGTCGTATCTTCTCATGGAAGAAATTATATCTCTAAAATCATCTCTAAGACATTTTTGTAGACAGCATATAGTTATCGTTGTATGAGGTTTGAAATAAACAATAAACGTTCTCATTCGCCAAAAGTAATTTATTATAATTCGTCTCGACGAATGATGGAATAATTTTAATGATGCAATAATTTCTAAATACGATTTTTGAAATGTATTTATTCAAATGGCATAATAGAAGATTGTCCAATGCTGTTTATTCACATTAATATTGTTAAGAGGGAATTTTTCTCTATTATCTGCTTTTCTTCCTCTCTCTCGTTCTCTTATTCTCTCTCTCTCTCTTTCTCTTTCGCACGAAAGCAATTCTCGATGCAACTGCTTCTATCTCAATTCTCGATGGTCCGGCGAGTCTCTTCTTGCTTTATGATAATTCCGCAATTGCATCAGTCCACAAACAATGACTGTCGTTTACGAGAAAAAAAATGAGTAATAATTACGCGGCTGACGATATCTTCTTCACGTTCAGCGTTATTCCATTAGCCGGTGCTGTGAATATCGCACGCGTGCTCACTCTGTTTTTCCATTCGTCTTTGTTCAAAGATACCTCGTGATTGCGCAGTACGGTTATCAATCCAACACCGGTCAGCAACATTCCGATCCGAAGTCCTTAAGTGAAAGAACGAAAAAAAAAAATTTACATACACGAAAAAAAAATATTCAAAAACAATAACGGAAATAACATTTTCATGCGTTGAGAATGAAAGTTCTGGAAAAGATTTCGGGTCATGTTCAAATTTCGAATATGTGATGGATTTGGGAGGAAAAAAAATTAGCTTCACACCAATGAATGATAAAATTTTTTAAAATAATAATGAATAAATGGAAAATGATGAGTTTAAAAATATCTACACATTTGAGATTGAACTTTTGGCCAGAGAAGAAACGAATGGAATAAGGATGGAACTTCATTGGAAAGTTATTGGATAATAATCGATTTTTATTATTGCAAATGTAATTTTATTGGAATGTTTTGGAATGGCTAGGATTTTTTTAAATTGCAAATGGAATTATTAGAAATTATTGAGAATCAGTAGATTTTTCTTTTGTCGCTAATGAAATTTAAACTCAGTCGGGAAGTGTGAGAAATATAGGGCTAAGTTCGAAAAAATGCACTACCCCATTTTGGAGGAACAACCGCCATCTTGGATTAAAGAAGAATTCCTCTTTGTTGAATAATAATTCGCCCATTTTCAACTTTCAACGGAAAATAGTCATAACATAACTCCCAGAAAATTGAATTTTCTATTATATTTAAATGAAATAATCTATTAAATCAAACCCTTAGGATGACCCCTCGGTTAGACGAAACAAAACGATTTATCTTACCTATGCAAGCTCTGGGACCTTCGCCGAAGGGCATGAAGGTAAATGGTTTGATGTCGTTCTTACGTTCGTCGCTGAATCTGTCGGGATCGTAAATTTCGGGATTAGGATGATACTTGGGATCCATGTGAAGACCGGGAAGTCCGACGTAAACGACGGTTCCTTGTTCCACAACGTCTTGACTCCCCGGAAGCTTGTAATCGCGATTTGCCACGCGATCGATCATCGGCGCCGGTGGATACATCCTCAGAGTCTCGTTTATCACCGACATGAGATACTTCATTTCCTGTATTGACTCGTACGTCACGTTCTTCGATTCGTCGAGGTGTTCGTTGATGTCGCGTCTAACGCGTTCTTGAATTTTCGGATTTTTCGCGAGCTCCCAGAGAGTAAAGGCGATCGTTGTGGAACTCGTTTCGAGACCAGCGACGAAGAACAACGCCGACTGTGCCACGAGGGTATCACCTTCGAGTGCTGCAAGAACGAGAAATAAAATATAATAATGAGTAATAAAATGAAATACAATAAAATCAAATGAAAGATCGAACGGTAAGACTTCATGGTTTATTGAAAATTAGAATTCGTTGAATCCTAATGTCTGTATCAATTCAATTTTCAACGAATATCTGTCTTTGCAGAATTGAAATCGTGGACTTTTATTTATCCCAAACTTTACCAATGTTCTATTTTTATCTTTGGTAAAATGGGAATTCGAAAAAATCAATGAAACTCAAAAATTACGATGTAGAACTACGAGATTAAGAGGGATTTTCCAGTAGAATATTTCTTTTGTTTTTGAGCTAAGAAATATTTTAATCAATAGAAAAAAGAAATCCTCAATGGGCGCATTTGTGCGTTTATGTATTATTATTGGATAATAATAATAATAATAATAAATAAATAAATAATAATAATAATTATTATTATTATTATTTAATAATAATATAATTATAATAACATAATATAAAAATATAATAATAATAATAATAATAATAATAATAATAATAATAATAATAATAATAATAATAATAATAATAATAATAATAATAATAATAATAATAATAATAATAATAATAATAATAATAATAATAATAATAATAATAATAATAATAATAATAATAATAATAATAATAATAATAATAATAATAATAATAATAATAATAATAATAATAATAATAATAATAATAATAATAATAATAAATAAATAAATAAAAAATTTGATTTTCACTCACGGAATCCGTGAGCCTCGGTTTTTTCGTTCTTGAGCTTAAGTAGGGAATCGATCATATCCCCACGTTCGTATTTGCCACTTTCGCGGCTGTCCATCGACGACCAAAAGATTTTACGGAAGAAATCGGTGTGCTCGCCTAGCATGGAGCCACCGACATAATTCGTTAACTTCGGGAAGAAGAATACCATGAAGATCTGTATCGTGTGAACGATGCTCGTACCGAAGGGATAACGACCTAATTAAATTGCAATGAGCATGAGCTATATATATAATATATAAGATAATAATATAGATATAAGATAAGCAGAGAAATTTAACTTAACTTTTACTACAAAAAAATATTGATATTATCAAAGTAGAAAATTTAAAAAAAAACAATTGTTCATCACGTAATTAATCGCGATGATTGATCGTCCAAAAATGTATCATTCGATAGACTTTCAATCGATTGAAATCCATAATACCATTAAGATCGAATTTCACGATTTTTTCTTTCATCAAATATAAAATCAACGATGATTAAAAAATACGAATTGAATACAAATTTCCGTTGAATTAAACGAATCTCACACAGATCGGAGTAATAAATAACTACCGAAAAAATACCAATTCAAATAATAATAATAGTAATAATATAATAGTAGATAATTATATTCATTATTATATATAGTGTTATTAAGAATTATAATAATTTATTTAACCCACAAATTGCCGGTAAAACGGTAAAATCTCAACCAAATCGAAGTAATCAACAAATGCAAATAATTATAATAATATAATGACGATTACACAAGAAATATTCACGATCAAGAATTATAAATACCCGATAATTGTTCGTCATAATATTATGACTGTTATAATATTTATTTGGAGAATACATGTATTCATTCGGTCATACATACTTCTTGTATAAAATTCCGGCGGTGGATCCTGAAATGAATCCGTCTTCACCCCGAAAGCCAAAGACGATATAACGTCGGTCGTGTATCGACTGCTCGCATTTTTAAAATCCAAACTTCCCTCGCCATTTTCAAAACGACGTTCCATATAATTTTTCAAAGAATCCGCGGATTCGAGCATAAGAACGAACAGACTCTTTAATTTTCCACTCGTGAAAGTAGGCGACAATTTCGTTCTGAGATAACGCCATTGGGGACTTTTTATCGAAAATAATCCACGACTTCCCACCAAATCTTTGCTCGTTTCCGGTGCGGCGAAAAGACGATCGTTGAATACATTGAAATCTTTTACCAACACGTGTTTAATTATTTCGGGCGATCGCAGCAACAAATAAGGTTTGTGCATTATGTAGAAACCGACGTATGGTGCATCGTCGTCGATTTGTCGGTAAATACGTCCGAGCTGATATCCCGGTGCGATTTTCATCAAAATCGCATCCTTGAAATTGCCGAATAAAATATTCGTCGGTAAACTCGGTATTCCACGTCGTTGCCAATAGTTGTGCTTCCATTTCGCCCAGATGTAGAAAATTACGAAAATACTAATCACCGAAGACAGAACCGTCGACCACCATGACGTTAACATGATCGAAAACTTTTTGAAAAATTTTCTTTATTCAATAATAAAAATAATTAAAATGTCAATTTTAATAATTAAAAAATAATCGTTTACAGAAATATTGCTAACGATTGCGTACGCGAAGAAGCGACGAACTCTACTGCCGAGTCATTGCTTCTCGTCTTGGCTATCTCGTCTGCCTAGCAAGTTTTTTTTTTTTTTTTTTAATTATTTTTTTCCATTTATCTGCGGAGGGAGGAAAGAAAAAAATGGATTGCGTAATGAATAAAGACGTTGAGAATTATCGTGAACACGCGCAGATCGAAGATTTCATTGCAGTTATTAATATCGAACGCAAAAACAACGTGTTTATTAAACGATGATAAGATATTTTGTTCACGATCGGTTTGCGGACGTTACGAAGCTGATTAAATCCGATGAGGATGAAGAATATTTTTTTTTCTTTGTGCAATGAGCTTGCTAATTTTTCGCGTTGCTCGCAAAGGCTGTGGCCACAATTTTTCGATGATTGTCGGGCGAAATAAAACGTGGTTTACCCGTTTATCCAACTTTACCCGTAACATATATAAAAGAAAAATCGGCAAAAAATCCGATTTGCCCGTAAAAAAAAATGTTCATATTGAAAAAAAAAGTGTTTTCAATTTTTTTCTAGAAGCAGCGGTTTTCAAATATCTCGATTTCTCTCATCGGTATTGAAGAAACGATCGTTGATCCACCGTCGATAAGACAAGAATTGTTTTGTCCGACTGCAGCTTCCATGGCGAGAGCACGTCTCGATCTTCGAGTCCGACACTCCGTTTCGAAACGAAAATTACACAAAAATATTTAGAAAAAAAATTAAATAGATTAAATAGTCAAGTAAAACGAAACTCGTAGCTTGGAATGTCGATCTCAAATTCGTAACGATTGATTTAAATCACGGGGTTGTCATTGACGCACGATGACACAGGAAATAACACCGACGATATTACGAAGTTAACCTGAAAAATGAATTACGTCGGCGAATTTTTGGCCCTCGGAGTTGACAGCATAATACTTGGCATCTGTCTGAAGCAATATTATCACTACAAAAATGCGATAACGTCTATCAAGGTTAGGATAATGTAACACGGAAAATTTTGAAAATTTTATTTTAACACAATTTTGAGGTTAGATTTTATTTTTTTAATTTTTATTATTTATCTAGAGGAGATATTGATAATTGATTTTTGATTTATGATCTGGTAATTATTCAATCGAGGCAATATTAATATTTATTTGTTTCAATTTTCATTTATTCATTAATTTAGGTTATTTAAATCATTTCGTTCTATTTTTACATTGCCAAAAAATATTAATATTCGATTCTACCATCTATGGTCTGGTAATTCTTCATTCGAGAAAATATTTACATTTTTTTATTATAATTTTTTTAAATTGAATCTTTTATTGAAATTATTTTGCGACTAGCGCAACCTTGAAGTGAAGGTTCGATAGGAATTCATTGGATTTACGTAGTTGCTTCGCGCAGGGTGCCGAGTACCACAACCTCGGTCCCGACCTAATTTCTCGCGTGGACAGCAGCGACGAGGGAAAACTCGCTTACGTGGTGATAAGAGGATCCGTAACAGCGCTGGGAAAACCATTCAGGAGTCTTCACAATGACAGCATTACGGGAGTCGTGCAAAAGTTCAGCGTCAAGGAGCATGTCGTCGCCAGAACCACCGCAGGCTTCTGGTAAATCGTCATCCCCATATGTCCATTAAAAAAATTTCAATTCGTATTTCGCTTGAAAAAAATTACAAAAAATACACTCGTCTCGCGCTCGAATCGTCTTGTAGAACGTTGAGCGATCATTAATCATCAAATCGGTTGTTCAGGAACGAGCAACAAAATACCATGCAAGAAATATGCAACAGCATGCGTTTCGCCCTCCGTCAAGGCGCCTACAAGGTCGAAGTCGTCGACGCAGTTTCCGCAGAGATTCTCGATATGGACGTTATCAAGAACGAATTCAAACCTAGCGCTCCTTCGATCAAAAATTTATTGTGGGGCTTTATAACAGGTACTTAATTCCCTTATCTCAACAATTCTCAATTTTTTTTACGTAAAAACAAAATTATCGACGGAAGTTGCAATCGAATACCAAAGGTCTGCGTGCTATTTCAAGCAATTTTTGAAGAGCTTTCAAATGGAATTTACGAGATCGACGTAGCTACAAAATTCGCGGAGCTATGAATTTTTTTAATGGAAACTTTATGTTCTTCCCATGGGAAAACTTAAAAAATCGCGGAGCTATGAATTTTTTTAATGGAAACTTTATGTTCTTCCCATGGGAAAACTTAAAAAATCTTTGTGGTGAATGCTTACCATTTGAAATCGGGCATTCATTGTTATTTTCCAGCCACCCCAGTGAATACCCATCGAAATAAATTTAAAAAGAAATTAAAATTTTGATGCCTCAAGGACTGATGGAGATCGATCGTGTAAAATTCAGTTTTTTTTTTTAAATCGTATCGATTCAGGGGTTCGTCAGAGAGGACTTCAGTCTACCGAGCAGATGCTTCGGGAAGGCACCGTTATCACGGGAATCGGCGAGTTGACTCGGGATTCCCCGAATTCGCGATCTTTGGTTCTGCAACCGCCAGCGGACGGAACGCCTTTCTATCTCACGACGATGTCGGTGGGATCGTTGCTCAGAAAATTGGACGATCGTCGTATAACTTACAGGTCAATGTCGGGAATTAAATACATTTAAACATTAATTTAGGTTTAATTGATTAATTTAACTTTTCGTCGAGGTATTTACCCGTTCCCGTAAATTTTTTGTGTCAAAATAGCGTGAATCGTGGTGGTTTGATTTGTTGAGAATCTTCCTGTATAAAGAATTCATTTGTGTCGTCTTTGGATTTCGGGTAGAGGAAGATTCTCCCAATACCTTCAATTCTGGGGTAGCAATTCGCAAGTTTCAACGTGCAGATTCTTCCTCCGTATCTCTCGAGGGAGCAAAAATGAAAAAAAAAAATCCATTTTTTAAATAATAAAAAAAATAGATTTATTATTTCTATTATTATTTATTATTATTGTTTTATTATTAATTATAAATTTATTTATTATTATTTTTAAAAAATTCATTTTTTAAATAATAAAAAAATAGATTTATTATTTCTATTATTATTCATTATTATTGTTTTATTATTTATTATAAATTCATTTATTATTATTTTAAAAAATTCATTTTTTAAATAATAAAAAAATAGATTTATTATTTCTATTATTATTTATTATTATTGTTATTATTATTAATTATAAATTTATTTATTATTATTTTAAAAAAATTCATTTTTTAAATAATAAAAAAATAGATTCATTATTTCTATTATTATTTATTATTATTGTTTTATTATTTATTATTAATTTATTTATTATTATTTTAAAAAATTCATTTTTTAAATAATAAAAAAATAGATTCATTATTTCTATTATTATTCATTATTATTGTTTTATTATTTATTATAAATTTATTTATTATTATTTAAAAAAAATTCATTTTTTAAATAATAAAAAAATAGATTTATTATTTCTATTATTATTCATTATTATTGTTTTATTATTTATTATAAATTTATTTATTATTATTTAAAAAAATCCATTTTTTAAATAATTAAAAAATAGATTTATTATTTCTATTATTATTCATTATTATTTATTACAAATTTATTTATTTTCATAATTTTTTTAATCATCAAAAAATCTTGCTCCTTCATCTTTAATAATTTTTATTACTCCAGAGTGACCTTTTATCGTTCTAAAAATGTTCTATCTCATAAATTCGCTCTTTTCACGTTCTCAGGTGGCTCTGCGTGATTTTTGGCGCTATCGGAGCGGTGATCGGTGGCATAGTCGTGCGTCGTTACTGGCTCGAACGCGAACAACAACGTTTGAACGACGAGTTGCAAGAAGCTCTGGCAGCTTCGCGAAGATCCCGCAGACAAAGAGTACGAGACAAGGAATTGACCGAGCAGGAACAATGCGTAGTTTGTCGCACGAATCCGCGGGAAATAATTTTGTTGCCTTGCGGACACGTTTGTCTATGCGAGGATTGCTCGGACGACATACAATCGGAATGTCCCATATGTCGAGCTACGATCGTACAAAAAAGTGCAGCCTACATCGCCTAAAAAAAAAAAAAATCTTTCGTAAATTTCGTTCGGGCTAATCGCCATCGACTTTTCGAACAAAACAACGATATTTTTGTCACAATCGAGATATGTGTATCATCCGTTGTAAAATTATGCTAATAAAAAAAATTATTAATATCTGTTAGATTTATGGGTTTGACGTTGATTCGGGAAATTGTATTTTTTTTTTTTTTTTTGTAAATTGCGGTATTGTATATAAGTAATTTATTTGTATTTTAGATTGTGATTGATGACGAATTGTTATTAATTATTGTAGGAAATGATATATATTTATTGGTGATGAATTTACAATAAATTGTCTTGAACGAAGTTGTTGGTATTTTTTTTTTGAAATCATGTCTAAGAAATATTTGTAGACAGCATGGAAGTAGTTGGATGAGTTATTTTTCTATATTTAATTATTAATCCTGTAAATTCTTTATTAAATCCTCATATCCTCAATCCTCAATCTTCGTATTCAATCCTTGATGAATCCTCATATTTTTCGTCCCGATTAGAAATGATTTCTCTGAAATCATGTCTAAGAAATTTTTGTAGACAGCATCGAAGTATCGTTGGATGAGTTATTTTTTTATATTTAATTATTAGTCCTACAAATTCCTTATTAAATCCTCATATCCTCAATCCTCAATCTTCTTATTTAATCCTTAATGAATCCTCATATGTTTCGTTCCGATTACCACCATTCCATCTCGTCGTATCTTCTCATGGAAGAAATTATATCTCTAAAATCATCTCTAAGACATTTTTGTAGACAGCATATAGTTATCGTTGTATGAGGTTTGAAATAAACAATAAACGTTCTCATTCGCCAAAAGTAATTTATTATAATTCGTCTCGACGAATGATGGAATAATTTTAATGATGCAATAATTTCTAAATACGATTTTTGAAATGTATTTATTCAAATGGCATAATAGAAGATTGTCCAATGCTGTTTATTCACATTAATATTGTTAAGAGGGAATTTTTCTCTATTATCTGCTTTTCTTCCTCTCTCTCGTTCTCTTATTCTCTCTCTCTCTCTTTCTCTTTCGCACGAAAGCAATTCTCGATGCAACTGCTTCTATCTCAATTCTCGATGGTCCGGCGAGTCTCTTCTTGCTTTATGATAATTCCGCAATTGCATCAGTCCACAAACAATGACTGTCGTTTACGAGAAAAAAAATGAGTAATAATTACGCGGCTGACGATATCTTCTTCACGTTCAGCGTTATTCCATTAGCCGGTGCTGTGAATATCGCACGCGTGCTCACTCTGTTTTTCCATTCGTCTTTGTTCAAAGATACCTCGTGATTGCGCAGTACGGTTATCAATCCAACACCGGTCAGCAACATTCCGATCCGAAGTCCTTAAGTGAAAGAACGAAAAAAAAAAATTTACATACACGAAAAAAAAATATTCAAAAACAATAACGGAAATAACATTTTCATGCGTTGAGAATGAAAGTTCTGGAAAAGATTTCGGGTCATGTTCAAATTTCGAATATGTGATGGATTTGGGAGGAAAAAAAATTAGCTTCACACCAATGAATGATAAAATTTTTTAAAATAATAATGAATAAATGGAAAATGATGAGTTTAAAAATATCTACACATTTGAGATTGAACTTTTGGCCAGAGAAGAAACGAATGGAATAAGGATGGAACTTCATTGGAAAGTTATTGGATAATAATCGATTTTTATTATTGCAAATGTAATTTTATTGGAATGTTTTGGAATGGCTAGGATTTTTTTAAATTGCAAATGGAATTATTAGAAATTATTGAGAATCAGTAGATTTTTCTTTTGTCGCTAATGAAATTTAAACTCAGTCGGGAAGTGTGAGAAATATAGGGCTAAGTTCGAAAAAATGCACTACCCCATTTTGGAGGAACAACCGCCATCTTGGATTAAAGAAGAATTCCTCTTTGTTGAATAATAATTCGCCCATTTTCAACTTTCAACGGAAAATAGTCATAACATAACTCCCAGAAAATTGAATTTTCTATTATATTTAAATGAAATAATCTATTAAATCAAACCCTTAGGATGACCCCTCGGTTAGACGAAACAAAACGATTTATCTTACCTATGCAAGCTCTGGGACCTTCGCCGAAGGGCATGAAGGTAAATGGTTTGATGTCGTTCTTACGTTCGTCGCTGAATCTGTCGGGATCGTAAATTTCGGGATTAGGATGATACTTGGGATCCATGTGAAGACCGGGAAGTCCGACGTAAACGACGGTTCCTTGTTCCACAACGTCTTGACTCCCCGGAAGCTTGTAATCGCGATTTGCCACGCGATCGATCATCGGCGCCGGTGGATACATCCTCAGAGTCTCGTTTATCACCGACATGAGATACTTCATTTCCTGTATTGACTCGTACGTCACGTTCTTCGATTCGTCGAGGTGTTCGTTGATGTCGCGTCTAACGCGTTCTTGAATTTTCGGATTTTTCGCGAGCTCCCAGAGAGTAAAGGCGATCGTTGTGGAACTCGTTTCGAGACCAGCGACGAAGAACAACGCCGACTGTGCCACGAGGGTATCACCTTCGAGTGCTGCAAGAACGAGAAATAAAATATAATAATGAGTAATAAAATGAAATACAATAAAATCAAATGAAAGATCGAACGGTAAGACTTCATGGTTTATTGAAAATTAGAATTCGTTGAATCCTAATGTCTGTATCAATTCAATTTTCAACGAATATCTGTCTTTGCAGAATTGAAATCGTGGACTTTTATTTATCCCAAACTTTACCAATGTTCTATTTTTATCTTTGGTAAAATGGGAATTCGAAAAAATCAATGAAACTCAAAAATTACGATGTAGAACTACGAGATTAAGAGGGATTTTCCAGTAGAATATTTCTTTTGTTTTTGAGCTAAGAAATATTTTAATCAATAGAAAAAAGAAATCCTCAATGGGCGCATTTGTGCGTTTATGTATTATTATTGGATAATAATAATAATAATAATAAATAAATAAATAATAATAATAATTATTATTATTATTATTTAATAATAATATAATTATAATAACATAATATAAAAATATAATAATAATAATAATAATAATAATAATAATAATAATAATAATAATAATAATAATAATAATAATAATAATAATAATAATAATAATAATAATAATAATAATAATAATAATAATAATAATAATAATAATAATAATAATAATAATAATAATAATAATAATAATAATAATAATAATAATAATAATAATAATAATAATAATAATAATAATAATAATAATAATAATAATAATAATAATAATAATAATAAATAAATAAATAAAAAATTTGATTTTCACTCACGGAATCCGTGAGCCTCGGTTTTTTCGTTCTTGAGCTTAAGTAGGGAATCGATCATATCCCCACGTTCGTATTTGCCACTTTCGCGGCTGTCCATCGACGACCAAAAGATTTTACGGAAGAAATCGGTGTGCTCGCCTAGCATGGAGCCACCGACATAATTCGTTAACTTCGGGAAGAAGAATACCATGAAGATCTGTATCGTGTGAACGATGCTCGTACCGAAGGGATAACGACCTAATTAAATTGCAATGAGCATGAGCTATATATATAATATATAAGATAATAATATAGATATAAGATAAGCAGAGAAATTTAACTTAACTTTTACTACAAAAAAATATTGATATTATCAAAGTAGAAAATTTAAAAAAAAACAATTGTTCATCACGTAATTAATCGCGATGATTGATCGTCCAAAAATGTATCATTCGATAGACTTTCAATCGATTGAAATCCATAATACCATTAAGATCGAATTTCACGATTTTTTCTTTCATCAAATATAAAATCAACGATGATTAAAAAATACGAATTGAATACAAATTTCCGTTGAATTAAACGAATCTCACACAGATCGGAGTAATAAATAACTACCGAAAAAATACCAATTCAAATAATAATAATAGTAATAATATAATAGTAGATAATTATATTCATTATTATATATAGTGTTATTAAGAATTATAATAATTTATTTAACCCACAAATTGCCGGTAAAACGGTAAAATCTCAACCAAATCGAAGTAATCAACAAATGCAAATAATTATAATAATATAATGACGATTACACAAGAAATATTCACGATCAAGAATTATAAATACCCGATAATTGTTCGTCATAATATTATGACTGTTATAATATTTATTTGGAGAATACATGTATTCATTCGGTCATACATACTTCTTGTATAAAATTCCGGCGGTGGATCCTGAAATGAATCCGTCTTCACCCCGAAAGCCAAAGACGATATAACGTCGGTCGTGTATCGACTGCTCGCATTTTTAAAATCCAAACTTCCCTCGCCATTTTCAAAACGACGTTCCATATAATTTTTCAAAGAATCCGCGGATTCGAGCATAAGAACGAACAGACTCTTTAATTTTCCACTCGTGAAAGTAGGCGACAATTTCGTTCTGAGATAACGCCATTGGGGACTTTTTATCGAAAATAATCCACGACTTCCCACCAAATCTTTGCTCGTTTCCGGTGCGGCGAAAAGACGATCGTTGAATACATTGAAATCTTTTACCAACACGTGTTTAATTATTTCGGGCGATCGCAGCAACAAATAAGGTTTGTGCATTATGTAGAAACCGACGTATGGTGCATCGTCGTCGATTTGTCGGTAAATACGTCCGAGCTGATATCCCGGTGCGATTTTCATCAAAATCGCATCCTTGAAATTGCCGAATAAAATATTCGTCGGTAAACTCGGTATTCCACGTCGTTGCCAATAGTTGTGCTTCCATTTCGCCCAGATGTAGAAAATTACGAAAATACTAATCACCGAAGACAGAACCGTCGACCACCATGACGTTAACATGATCGAAAACTTTTTGAAAAATTTTCTTTATTCAATAATAAAAATAATTAAAATGTCAATTTTAATAATTAAAAAATAATCGTTTACAGAAATATTGCTAACGATTGCGTACGCGAAGAAGCGACGAACTCTACTGCCGAGTCATTGCTTCTCGTCTTGGCTATCTCGTCTGCCTAGCAAGTTTTTTTTTTTTTTTTTTAATTATTTTTTTCCATTTATCTGCGGAGGGAGGAAAGAAAAAAATGGATTGCGTAATGAATAAAGACGTTGAGAATTATCGTGAACACGCGCAGATCGAAGATTTCATTGCAGTTATTAATATCGAACGCAAAAACAACGTGTTTATTAAACGATGATAAGATATTTTGTTCACGATCGGTTTGCGGACGTTACGAAGCTGATTAAATCCGATGAGGATGAAGAATATTTTTTTTTCTTTGTGCAATGAGCTTGCTAATTTTTCGCGTTGCTCGCAAAGGCTGTGGCCACAATTTTTCGATGATTGTCGGGCGAAATAAAACGTGGTTTACCCGTTTATCCAACTTTACCCGTAACATATATAAAAGAAAAATCGGCAAAAAATCCGATTTGCCCGTAAAAAAAAATGTTCATATTGAAAAAAAAAGTGTTTTCAATTTTTTTCTTATAGTTGACGAGTGAATAATGGGTGTGAAATCAGCAATTTAATTTTTTTTTCACTATATAACCTTTATAATAATTATTTACTCGGTTTTAAGCCCATCCAGGAGTATGTGAGCCCTTAAATTACATCCGCTAAATCCTAACTACTATATTTCTTTTATCATTCATTTTTTATTATACATTTTTGTTACTATTTCTTCAAATTCTGTTGAACTGTCAATGTGACCCGGAAATACTACGTAATTTTTTCTCTCTCTCTCTCTTTCGTTCCGTGATAATTTCCTAATTGCATCAGTTCGCGATCGATGATTATCGTTTACAAGAAAAACAAAAAAAATGCGTGATAATCACGCGGTTGACGATATTTTCTTCGCGTTCAGCCATAATCCATCAGCCGGTGCCGTGAATATCGCGCGCGGGCTCACCGCGTTTTTCCATTCATTTTTGTTCAACGATACCTCGTGATTGCGCAGTACGGTTATCAATCCAACACCGGTCAGCAACATTCCGATCCGAAGTCCTTCGGTGGATGAACGAAAAAATTACCAAATTAAATAGACAGATAAAAACATTCAAAACCGATACGAAATAATATTTTTGAGGTATTATTATTAAAGCTCTGGAAGAGATTTGATTCTGTTTTTTAATGTCAAATATGCGACATGGATATATTAAAGAAAGAACAATTTGTTGGGTACTTGAAAATTAAGAGAAAAAAAATTAATAAGAATCTCAACAATTTCTGCACATTACAGAAAGAAAAGAATTGCCAAAAAAAAAAAAACTGATGGAATGCAAATGAAATTTTATCGAAGAATTATTGAAACCGAATGAATTTCTGTTATTGCGAATAGAATTATTGGAAATAATCGAAAAGCAATAGATTTTGTCTTACCGGAAATGGAATCTAACGCAAGGAATTAGTTGAACAAGTGTAAAACGATTTTTCTTACCTATGCAAGATCTCGGACCCTCGCCGAAGGGCATGAAGGTAAATGGTTTGATGTCGTTCTTACGTTCGTCGCTGAATCTGTCGGGATCGAAGATTTCGGGATTAGGATGATACTTTGGATCCATGTGAGGACCGGGAAGTCCGACGTAAACGATGGTTCCTTTTTCCAAAACGTTTTGACTACCCGGAAGCTTGTAATCGCGATTGGCCACGCGATCGATCATCGGCGCCGGTGGATACATCCTCAGAGTCTCGTTTATCACCGACATGAGATACTTCATTTCCTGTATGGACTCGTACGTCACGTTCTTCGATTCGTCGAGGTGTTCGTTGATGTCGCGTCTGACGCGTTCTTGAATTTTCGGATTTTTCGCGAGCTCCCAGAGAGCGAAGGCCATCGTCGTGGAAGTCGTTTCGAGACCAGCGATGAAGAACACCGCCGACTGTCCCACGAGGGTATCACCTTCGAGAGCTGCGAGAATAGAGAAATAAGTGAAATAAAATACATCTAAATAATATAAAATCTGAGTTGCGATGAGACTGCATGGTTAATTTCTGTATCAATTCAATTTTCAATGAATCTCTGTCATTGCAGAATTTTTATTAAACGTCGACGTTTCTTCATCCGAGACGATACCGATTTCCTAATGTTGAAATTAAAAAGAAGATACTCTCAAACTACTCATTCGTTTATTTATCTGTTATTGTTGAACAAAAAAAAAAAAAAAATAATAATAATAATAATAATAATAATAATAATAATAATAATAATAATAATAATAATAATAATAATAATAATAATAATAATAATAATAATAATAATAATAATAATAATAATAATAATAATAATAATAATAATAATAATAATAATAATAATAATAATAATAATAATAATAATAATAATAATAAACAAATAAATTAAAAATTTGATTTTCACTCACGGAATCCGTGAGCCTCGGTTTTTTCGTTCTTTAGCTTAAGTAGCGAATCGATCATATCCCCACGTTCGTATTTGCCATTTTCGCGGCGGTTCATCGACGACCAAAAGATTTGACGGAAAAAATCGGTATGCTCGCCAAACATGGAGCTACCGACAAAATTCGTTAACTTCGGGAAGAAGAATACCATGAAGAGCTGTATCGTGTGAACGATGCTCGTACCGAAGGGATAACGACCTAATTAAATCGTAATAAGCACAATATTAGCTGAAATTTTACTTATTACTTCTATAACGAAAAAATATGATCACCAAAGTAGAAAAAAAATTATTTTTTCATCAAACATCGAATCAACGAGTATGAAGGAATATAAATTCAACAACAAATTTATGATAGGACGAAAAAAATTCGATCAAACGAGAGTAATAAACAAATCTGGAATGAATACAGATAAAAATGATAATGATACCAATAATTAAGAATAATATAATAATGTATAATTATAATGATTATTATATTTAATATTATTCATGATTATTATAATTTATTTAATAAAAAAATTATTGGGAAACCGAAAAGATCTCAACCAAATCGAAGTAACGAATAAAGCAAAAAAAGCAAAGCAGCAAATAATTCTTATAATATTGTAATAATTACGCAATCAATATTTATTATAATCATCAATACCTGATAATCGTTTGTCATCAAATTATTATTGTTATAATAATTTTTCATCAAGTCATGCATTTATTCGATCATACATACTTCGTGTATAGAATTCTGGCGCTAGTTCCTGGAACGAATCCGTCTTCACGCCAAAAGCCAAAGACGATATAACGTCGGTTGTGAATCGATTGCTCGTATCTTTGAAATCCAAACTTCCCTCGCCATTTTCAAAACGACGTTCCATATAATTTTTCAAAGAATCCGAGGATTCGAGCATAAGACCGAACAGACCCTTTAATTTTCCACTCGTGAAAGTAGGCGACAATTTCGTTCTGAGATAACGCCATTGGGGACTTTTTATCATAAATAATCCACGACTTCCCACCGCATCGTTGCTCGTATCCGGAGCGGCGAAATTACGATCGTTAAATACATCGAAATCCTTTACCAACACGTGTTTAATTATTTCGGGTGATCGCAGCAACAAATAAGGTTTGTGCATTATATAGAAACCGACGTATGGCGCATCGTCGTCGATTTGTCGGTAAATACGTCCGAGCTGATATCCCGGTGCGATTTTCATCAAAATCGCATCCTTGAAATTGCCGAATAAAATATTCGTCGGTAAACTCGGTATTCCACGTCGTTGCCAATAGTTGTGCTTCCATTTCGCCCAGATGTAGAAAATTACGAAAATACTAATCACCGAAGACAGAACCGTCGACCACCATGACGTTGACATGATCGAAAACGTTTTAAAAGATTTTCTTTATTCAATAATAAAAATAATTAAAATGTCAATTTTGATAATTAAAAAATAATTGTTTACAGAAATATTGCTAACGATCGCGTACGCGAAGAAGCGACGAACTTCACTGTCGAGTAATTGCCCCTCGTCCTGGCTATATCGACTCCCTAGCACCTTTTTTTTTTCTTATCGCGGAGGGAGGAAAGGACAAACTAGATTATGTAATGAGTAAACACTGTAAGAGTTACTGCGAACCGGCGCGAATAAAATATTTCATCGAAGTTATTTCTATCAAACGCAAGAACAAATTGTGTGTTTCAATGATGATAAAATCATTCGCTTGTGATCTCTTTACGGGATTTACGCTGCCAATTAAATGCAATGGCGATGATATGATATTTTTCTCTTTTGAGCAAGAAGATAATTTCCTTCGTTATTTGCCAAGGCTGCGACTGCGATCTTTCGATGATCGTTCGGAGATAAAGAATGTACAGTTGGACGACGACGATTTTGTATTGAAATTGAAAATATTTATGTCGAAAATATTTTAAAAAAAAATAATAATAATAATAATAAATAATAAAATAAAAATAAATAATAATAAATATATATATGACATTATGTAACGACGAATATGTTCAAGGCTGAATAATCCATCCATAAAGGAAAAAAATCAATATTTCTATCCACATATCTTCCTCCAAACATATTTGTTTCTGTCACTGAGCAAGATTATCACTCGAAAACAGAAATGAATACCTAATGCACTTCTGTCATGAATTTGCATATCGCAAATCCATATATCTACCGTCTCTGTCGGGCGATAGAATCGTAACTATCGCCGGAAACAATTCTTCTTCGATATTTTTACGACACAACATATTTATCTTCGGTACGAAATATTGTTCGTCGTTTACCCGTTGAATAAACAAATGTCATTTGCATGGCAATTTCAAGATACGTCGAAACACGTCGATGCCAGAAATAAAAACCTTGGGACAAACCTCGAAGAATTTTTTTTTGCCTCCTGGAACTTCCATTTCAAAAGTCTGAAAATTGATTGATTGATTGATTAATCGATATGAAAAATCAAAGCAGGAAACTTTGTAGAGTGAGGAAAAGACTTATTTGTCTTCATATGCATTCTCTGCATGCGTATATATTAAGGTGACCGAAGGAAAAGAGATTCGCGTTGATTTTTCCATGTTAAAGGGTGGCGCCGGATTTTTTAAATTTTCACGGTTGAATATTTCGAAAATCAGCGCCATCTCTAAAAATCGTCCGATCGGGCTCATCTTTCTCCAAAATTCTACGGAAGCAAGATACTTTAAAATAGCCGACGACCACGAAAATGGGATGTATATTCCGATTTTATTCGAATAAAAAAACAAATTAAAAAATAAAAAGACAGAGATTGATATATAAATTCTTTAAATGTATACAGAAAAACCGAAAGAAACATCGAATTTGCGCGAACGTCGGCCATTTTAAAGTATCTTGGTTTCGTAGAATTGTGTAGAAAGATAAGCCCGATACAAAATTATTTTTTTTACCTTTATATCACATATATTGCTCGGTACATAGATAAATATAATAAAAAATTACGCTTCGTCATCTTGTAACTGATTTTATTTCGCTTGTATCTCTCCACATGTTTTTTTCCACAAAATTATTTCTCTCTATTCTGACAATACATAAATCTGGTTCGGTAGAAATAACTCTCGAAGATAGCACATAAAGAACCGATTTCAATTGATATCATTTTCTTTATCTATGGTCGGTTGTATAATCGTTATTAGAATAATTGTGTGACGTATTTCTTCGTCGAGGAGTTTTTTTTCTTTTTTTTTTTCGTTTGCAGACTTAATATTTGTTGATGGCACAATTTTCGTTTTCTTTGATGTCACTTTGGTTGGTTCGGACGTGAAGTTTAAAGGGCTCAGATAATCCTGCGCGAACTGGAAACGGAATGAATTTGAAAAATTATTATGAAGCGTGAAGAAAAAATTGTTGACTTCTCATTTTCATTAACTTTTCAAGGATAAGAAAAGAATTTATGTTACTAAAACTATGTTTTTAAAAACAATCAGGACGATAACTTAGCCAATTTTGATTATATTTTAAAATGTTTTTCTTTTTAATCTTGATACTTATTTTTTCTATAGTCGGCCGAAAGATTTTATTTTTTTGGTCGAACAATTTTTTATAAAATATACACTAATTTTTTTTAAATTGTAAACTAAAGTTTCAACCATTGTAAAGTTAAGAAGTTAAAAAGTAGAGTTAAAAAGTGAATAAAAAATGCATAATCAACAATTTATTTTTTTTCTCACCCTATAACTTTCATAATAATTTTTCGAATTATGTGAGCCCTTAAATTCATAAATAGGAAAGTTACTCGGCTTAAATACCTCAATTATCAATTATTAGGAGTCTTCAGCCAGACCCTGGCCGAACATACATCGATAATACATACATACAGTATAATACATTAATAATTGATACATTGATAACACGTACAATATATATGAATATATCATTTAGATTTATATACAATAAATAATACTCCGCTCTTTCATTCGTTGCATTCAATAATTCTGTTTTAATATTAAAAATCAATTCCTCTTTAATAAATAATCAACAAATAATAATTATAAAAATTCCCACTGCCTCGTAAAAAAATTCTCTTTGAATAATCAGTCAATAATACAATTCTCCCCTTCATAATTATATTCGTTTGCTGGCGTTCATATTTGCAACTCATTTTGGTGAATACACAAAAAATTGATCATGAATAAAACTTGGCGCGGTGTAACGGTAGCCCACGAAATTCTCTACTTGCCATTAGGCCCTGGCGGAAGAAGGAAAAAGGTCTCGCCGAAACCCTCGAATCGGGCTATCGACCATCTCCACCCGAATTCTGCACCCTCACACAAATAATTTGATATCTCAACAACCCCTCGAGATTTTTCAATTTTTCTTGGATGGATCATGAGCTAAGGTTTAAACGGTCCTTCTCAAATTTTTTCAAATTTTTTAGAAAAAGATTCTTCTAAAATCAGCCGTTCGAATTTGGGATAAAAAATTCTATCGAAATCGGAAATAATAATTTAAATATCGGAGGTATTTTTTTTGTCTTTCTCGCGTGATAATCCGACATGCGGAAATCTGAAATGACTGCAACCAGTCAATTCGACGAAGAATTGAGTAATCTTCGTGAAAATTTGTACAAGAAACCTGTAAATTTATTTTTGACGGGGCTACCATCTTTCAAAGTCGCGACTAGTTTTTGCCGGGGGACTGGATAAGTGGTTTGATACTTCGGAGTAGTGGATTCAAGTACATAATAGCCATTAAATTTTTCCATAATCTTCCATTTTGGTCCGTCGCGAGCTCGTAGCACTCGTTATCTATAAATATCACTAAGTAAGTCATCACATAAACAACGATATTCTAAATCTGCCGAAATTGCAGTATCGTAATTTGATTTTCATTGCCAGATCTTTCAGAAAAAAAAGTGCATTCTAGGAAGATAACAGCGTTGCCAAACGCTCGAGCTGGGATGACTCGCCCAGGAACAGACTGGGCTGATGTCCTTTCTTCGAGGTTTACTAAAAGATAATTTTTCTTACTTCAACTATTTACTCTGTAGTGCGAGCGCTGCGCTTTGACATTTTTGTAGCTTTGACTTCAGCCGGAGTTCTTGGTGCCATCATTTTGTAATTCTGATGTGGCACAATGTACTATGAATAGTTTTATCAGAAGTAAAGTGCTCGATTCAGTGGCAGCTGCAGCTTAAATCTACTTCTTTTACATTCTTTTACGTTCTCCATTTTAAAGTGGTCCTTACATGAGGCTCGGACGAATCTTAACCCCCCCCCCCCCCCAAATCGGCACCAAATAATTAAAAACAAGGTTCCCTAAATTGCCAGCCCACCATCTTTGAATTCCGCCATTACTAGGAGGGGTTTCGCCTTTGAAATACACAGGATTTTTCGACTCTTTAGTAATATGCTCATTTGGGTATCCTGGAATGTTCTTAAAAATACAAGAAGTATCTCAACGAGTGCGTGGCAGCTTTGTGGATGGAAAAAAAAAATCTTCCGGCTTGACTTTGAAATCGTTAGGGATCATTCCAACCCGATATATAAACATATTTTTCGTTTTCTTCTTATTTCCGAATAATTTTGTCAGACATTTTTTTACATTCGAAGTATCAATCAATACAAGGACAACTCTAGTACTCCATTTATCCGTTCCGAAGTCAACGATCAATCGATTCAGGCCGTGATTCCAATAAATCGATGATACGCATTGGCGTAGCACAGCGTTATCTTTTTTCGTATCACTCCGTCGAACAATCGTTTTTCTCCGGACAATCAGCTGACTCCGCCATTTTGATTCACTTCGGTGCCTCACCGACGTCCCATCATCGGCTCAAACTTGCGTAAGTAGAGTCAATTGCGCGCCATTTTGAAGAAGATATCTCCCAGCATAATCCTGCTGTTCCCTGGATTCACTCGTAAGCGTGATATTCGATCTCGAAGTCATGTTAATCGTCGTCGTCGACATTTTACTGATCAACAAACCCCTCTCTTCTTCCTCCTCATCGTCCAATTCGTGTCTCGAATTTGCCGACGTAGCCATTCGATTCGAATGACGACGTTCAACCGCCGTCGATTTGTTACGCCTGTGAAAAACGCTGTTTTCCACGTGCAACGTCGCATTAACGTCTTTTCCGGCAGCGCACGAGCAAGCTTTCAAAAAGCTTTTTTTAAAATTATCGCTCAAAAATGCGTAAAGAATCGGATTCATGGCGCTGTTGGAATAGCTCAAAAAACCAGCCAACAAAAAACTGGTAATACTTATACGAGATTGGCATTGTTTCGGTGGTGTGAAAATCAGCGCCATCTGCGTCAACCAATATGGCAGCCAGCACAATACGTAAACCGTGATAACCGTCAACACGAGTTTCGTTACTTTTCTGTGAGAACGTTTCTTCTCCTTTGATTTGTTCTTCGGTCCGACGGTTTGTAATTTTCTTATAACGAGAAAATAAAATATCAGTATGAGAATGAGCGGTATCGCGAATCCAAGAATAAACGAGTAGATCGTAAATGCGGTTTGTCCGCCATGATTGTCCGGCCAATATATGTTGCAACTCATACCGCTGTCGGATTCACCCGTGTTTGCGTAAAGAAACACGGGAATCATTAGAAGAGCACTCGTCGCCCAAGCTGTCAAGGACACGACCTTGGAAATAAAAGGTGTTCTCAATTTTGGCGAAGAAATCGGATGGCAAACGGCTATGTAACGATCGGCGCTCATTATAAAGAGAAATATGCTGCTTGTAAATTGATTTATGCTCGTTGTCGTCATGTAAACTTTGCACATGACTTTGCCCAATGGCCAATAACGTAGGCTCATTGTTGTCACGAGAAATGGTATACCGATCAAAAAACACTCGTCGGCTATGGCTAAATTGACGATGTACATATTCGTGACCGTTTGCATTTTTGAGAAACGAAGAACTACGTAGATGACGAGAGTGTTGCCGAGAAGGCCGACGATGCAAACGATTGAATAGAGAATTTGATTGACGAGAGGTACTATTGGCAAATCGGCACCGCAATTGCGGATTATGGAGTCATTTTGATTCGTTACGGTTTGATTGCCGTCCATGAAAGATATTGTCGTGTTCATGATTGCATTTTGCACAGGCTTCTGTTTCGGTCTTGCGATGTTTTTGATGTTATCGTTTTAAGCAGGGTTTGGATACATTTCGGTTTGCTTTATGTGTACATTACCGTTAAGATCATTGACTGGACGTGGATGCCATGGCGATGGGAGATAAGCTCGTCATCTTCAACGTAGAATCGAATGGTTCGGGTTCGAAGCACAAATACGCATTTTAGGGACACTTTTGGCTGGGGGCGAAGCCGATTTTTTTTAGGTTATTTCTCGGGAATTCTTCGCACTTTGCAATTTTTGTAGTTAGGGTGGTTGTTTTAGGGGCAAGCTCGCAAAAGATGAAACAAACTTGGGGATTGAAACTATTCTAACCTAGAGTCCAACAATTTTTGTGTGGTTTTGGAATAATGCTGTGCAATGGCGCTAGGCGAGGATGCTGAAGATGTGGTCAATGATTCACGCGATCCATTCCGTTTAGTGCGGAGAAAATGGTTGGGGAATGATGTAGATAATGGCCGCTTGTCCAACAGATGCACAGGTTAGACATCTGAAGACGTGGAAGATAAACCCTCGGTTTCTTCTAGTCGAAATCTGTAAGTGCAGTGTTCTTGTCTATGTTTGTTCTTGTTTTTGTATCGTTCTTGTTTGATTCTTCTGCCTCGTTTTCACGGGGAAGGACTGGCCAGTGCTGAGGTCATGCCTGCACAGAAAGTAGAAGGATAATAGTAACAAGTAGTTTTACGTTCGGCTATAAGATCTCGAAAGCCAAGGTAAGGATTGGTATTAATAATGTGTAGGTCTTTTAATGGTTTAACCTACAACTGCAAGTGAGACTCGTGGTGAGAAATGCGGGCCAAAAACAAAATCCGTGAACCTGAATAGTCATGCTTCGAACGGATCGAAGGTAAACAGCGCGACCCTGTCATTTTGTTCAACCGGTTGAAAAAGACAGTTAAGTCAACGTAAAAGTTCAACGGCTGAATTTGAACAGCTTCTCAACTGTTCATCTTCGAAAGTCAGCCATCTTGCATTCACAACCATTCCATGTCCATGTTCCATCCCATTCCTGGTTAAACAACCGTTGAATCAACCTTAAGGATTCTTTTTTACGGTTGACTTTATGGTTGTAAAGCTGTCCAAATTCAACCGTTGATATTTTCGGTTGACTTTGCAGTTGCCAAAATTGCTAGGGCGAGCCCGGAAGTTTTTGTTCGAACCAAATTTCGATATCTTCGCATTAACTTCCCGATTTTATAGGGAAGTTATTTCAGTTTCGAGTGATTCTTCGTTGCATTCGCTAGTTTGAGTATAATTTCATGAAATAATTGAAATGACTAACCATTATATGTTTATATTGTGGCGTGTTGTTTCTGGCCCGCGCGATCGGGTTTTTGGACGTAGGGCGAAGGGTTGAGGTTTTTTATTTTGAAATACATTTTATTCCCTGGCGGGGCAACAGCTCGACTCTCGTATGTGGCATTTCAGATATTGTAACGGCAGCTGGTTATTTTATCATCAATTCTTACGATAACAGGAGAGCCCGGAGTTGGGGGCGGAGGGGAGATGAAGGTAATTTCGGGTAGGTTTAGAAATTCTTACTGCTCAGTTGTCCGAAAACGTATAGATAGATACAGTGGCGTAGCTCGTTCTACCGCGTGTAGATGTTTACGTGGTGGATCGAGCTACGCCTCTTAAATTCGTTTCTTCCAAAATTCTTCTAGATTTAAAATATTTTTCGCGATATTCTATCGCGGTAGTGTATACTTATTTGTACCGTCTCTAACTTTAGCTCGTTCTAAGCATTCGCTTTAGGTGGCTTGCGCGGTTGTTCAAATGCCGTTCGAGGCTTTGCCCGTTCGGACTCGTGGCGCCACTGTACGGTGCTCGGTCGAAGTATTGGCGTACGAAATATTGTATTTTAGGAATTTTTCTTTAATTACTCTTTCAGGACCTTGATTGAAATCGATGGTTTTCTCGAAAAATAACTTCCCAGGCTAGGAGCGACCTCCATAAAAATGTTTAGAGATTCGCAATCGCGTCAGATTTGTTTCAGGCATCGTGCTCCGCTAATCGAATAGAAAGACATCAGAAGTAGAATAAGAAAGAAATTATCCTCACATGGGGAGAGCATCTAGAGAATTGAGTCGAAGTATGAGAATATTTTGATGCAGTAATTTTTTTTTATTCATTGTTACAATAAACTAATATTCGTATGGAATTCACAAATAATAGTCAAAGTGGCTGGCTGCATTCCCAGGATGGTGTTGCCATAGCGCAAGTAGCTGAAATTGCAAAGAAAAAGAAAACAAATTAATCAGAAGAAAAATAAATATAAATACATTTATCGAACACAACGGAGAGCAAAACACATTAAAAGATACATTGAAAAGAAGCTTAGTATAAATATTAAGGGTTATGTATCATGGAAGCTCGGAGAACCGAAGTAATGGAATTGCAAAATTAAAAAAGCGTAAATCGCCTCAGCGATCTTGATGTCCTGCAGCAAAAACATGTGGCAACGATATGAGAGCAATCCAAAATATCTTACATAGACAACTGAAGAAAATATCTGACAAAGAAAGGTAACCAAAAAATCTGACCAACACAATCAAAAAAGAAAATATCCAACGGAAAAGAAGAGAAATACAGCATCAAAAGAAAATTATTGCAAGTGTGAGATGTGGAATCAGGACCAAATCCGACGAGTCATTAAAATAAATACAACAAAAATAGGAAACCATCGCCAGAGAGAAATGCAGCATCAAGACCGGATCCGATAAATTCTGAAAATGAATACAGCGACAAAAGAAAATCATCGTAAACGTGAGATGTTCGATCGAAACCAGGCCTGACGAATTCTGAAAATGAATACAGTGAAAAAGACAATCATCGCAAATGCGAGTTGTGAAGTGCGGACCGGGCCTGATTGAACCTGAGACTGAAAATAAATACAGCGAAAACAGAAAACCCGTCGCAAGCTTGAGCAGAGGAAAAACCTTTGATGAAACTACGAGACAAAAATAACAGAGGCTCCGCCGGATCCTAGGAGTCGCAGAGCAATGAAACGAACGAGCCATATTGACAAATCGTCGACGTCGAACAGCACATAGGAATCGATCCTAGACGCAGTTATGTGAAATCGGAGAAATAACTCAAAGAAACAAATTGTATACTCGAGCGAAAACATAAATCAATTCGAATGAAAAAACACTATTGGTTACGGTTACCACTTACCTGGCTGAAAATATACTTCGATAAATATTTCTTCAACATCGAAGACAAATAAAATTGTTAAATTTTTTTCTCGCGATAAATTCCAATCCTCTCACTGATAAAAATAAAATTAATTGTTTACTCGGGAGGAAACATTGGCTAATTTGAATGAAAAAATATTATTGGTTATCGTGATCACTCACCTGGCTGTAATTATACTTATGACAATTATATTTTAAACCGAACGCAAATAAAATTGTTCAATTGTTTATTCGCAATACATTCTAATCCTGACACTGATAAAAACCGAAGAATAAATACATACGGGGGTGATAAACTTCTAAGTTGCCGCGAGGTTATTTGCGGTTGAACAACACCCACTCACGTACTATACACAGAGATGCCAGATGGGAAGCATTTTCGTCTCAATTGCTACGCCAATGCCCGACAATCCCCGAAAATCTGCGCCGAACAACTGTTGCCAACCCCACACGGCCTTCCATAAAGGTTTTGAAATTTTTGTAGTGGGGATACGTTGCTGAAGAAATCAGAAACGGAAGAAATATAAATACGTTCTTACCGCGTCCGCTAGAGGCGCTTCAGGTAGAGTAGGGTCGCGTGCGGAACGGAATGAATCTGTTATCGCTTTCACCATTTCTAACCTTATTATTTATGTAAACCATATGTAATTGGGAAATGACGACAGGAAGTTCTGACAGAGGAAGTTTGAACGGGTGGATGTTTGGGCGAGTGGAAGTTTGGACCATCCCGTCTGGTGAGTGGTAAGTGGTATCAGTGCTTCCCTCTCCCTATCAGGCGTCGCTGAGTCTATGAAGTCGAATGCTTCACAATCGATTGTGCAATACGCGGTTTTTATAAAATTGTTTAATACCATGTACATCAAAAATATCTCCGAGCTTACATTCGATCAAGTTTAATATAAAATCCGCATATCTAATCTACCAAAAAACGGCCTCCGACTTATTATTCGTCTCTTATTTATAATGTTTTTGAATAATAAGAATCATTTTTCAATCCACACTGTTCTGTTGTTGCAATATTTAGAAATGAGGATAACTTCTCATTAATCGAGTGAATATTATTTGCTAAATAAACCTATTTCCGTTTAGGAGCTCATGGAGTTCTATTTAGGTACAACACGAGAACCTTAAAAATGCAAAAACAAAATTCAATCAAGCTTTTTAACGAAAAAAAAACGCGGTAATAGCTATGTTTATACATGTGTGAGCTGGTCAATGCGTATAACATCATTTTTTTCCTCGGAGATCGCGATTTATTCGAGACTCTGATTGGTCCAGTGTTTTGGAGATTAATGTGACGTTAATAGATCATCTGACGATTTTTTTGAAATCCAAAAGAATTCCGTTCGCAGCTGCGGTGAAGGTCGATCGTGAATCCAACGTGCTCACATTTTCGGGACGTTGCGACAATTCGTACTCGCGAAGAACCATCGCTATTACAATTTTTGCGTGAAGCTGACCGACTTTCATACCTAAAAAAAAATTAGAAAATCGAAAAAATAATCAAGCTCGCCATGTAAGCCTAACATTTTTTAATAAAAAATCGTTTATTGTCTGAAATAATGAAAAATTTGGAAACTAACGTCTTGGCACTGATTGTTCATACTTAATTCAAGTTCGACGGATTTATAGAAAAAATTACAATTAGAATTGGGGCAGAAAACCTGCGTAATCGTGAAGACGATCCAGTGCTCGGTCGATAATAAAAACTGTAGAGCGTCTTTCTCGGTCACGATTAATTTTTTCCGTGAAAAACGAGAACGATCAACTGTGCCTTTAAATTCTGCAGACAATCGTTCTCGTATTTTATCCGGAAAAATAATTTTAACCCAGAAAAATACTTTTTTAAGTTGCAGCTGTGTTTCTTGAACTTCCCCGCAATCGGTAAAACAGGATTGTTCGTGAAGATCGGTAAAAAAAAATCATACGTCGTTAGAGACATTTTTTTTCGTGGATTTGCTTACCAACGCACATCCTGGGTCCGATACCGAAAGGTATGTAAGCATCACTGACTTTGTTGCCTTCGTTGAAACGATCGGGATTGAATTCTTGTGGCTTATCGAAGAACCTCGCTTCTTCCTGAAGTCCGTAGAGCGATATATAGATAGGGGTGCCTTTTTCCAGAACTATGTCAGTGCCGGGAATCTGCGATAAATATAAAAATAACAATAATCGTTAGCGGAAATAAATTAATTCGTTAGTCTGTAAACAATTTTATCTTTCGTTATTTTCCTTTTTTTAAACCTCAAACAAGATTTGTCTGAATCTTCGAAAAATAATTGAAGTAATTCGATTCCTTTCTATAATTTAGTGGATTTTTTTTAAATTCAAAATTTTCATTTTCTTACTTCGAAATAAATCTATTTTTTGAAGCGAGCATTAGCGCGGGAATTCTAATGTTAAAGTATAGAATCTCAACACTATCTACTAATATTCTTTAGGATATTAAAATCTGACAATGTCATTAAAATTTTTGTAATAGTCAATAACTTTTTCGAGAAAGTCAATTTTTCGTAAACATGTTTTTTTTTTTAATTTCATAAATTTTTCTATGCATGTAAATAATTCCAATCGCACTTTTCATCGATATAAATTGACTTAACAATGTTCAAAGGACATTTGAGAATTTTTTCAACCCGTCGAATCGCTGTAATTCAAAATGGCGGACAGTCAAAGTTCGCGCAGGGTAACTTTAAAAGTAATATCACAAGCCTTTAAGTAGAATTGACGGAGGCTTTCGATCTGCCGGAGAAATAAAATGATTGACTCACGTTGTAATCTTCGCGGGTATATCTGTCGATCGTGGATACAGGAGGATGCAGACGAATGCCTTCGGCAAGAGCCTGATCGAGATATTTCATGTCGTTAAAAGCTTCGTAAGTCAATCCGTGTTTCTCAATAGCTTTGTCGATGTCTTCGCGGGTTCGCGATTGAAACTCGGGATGCAACGCCAATTCCATGAGCGTGAAGCTGACCGTCGTCGAGCTCGATTCGAAACCCGAAAAAAATGTTCCCGATTGGTACAATAAATTTTCACCCTCGAATTCTGCGAATAAAATGACGAATTGAATCATTAATTACGCGATAAGCCTATCGAATGGTTCGATAAGCCTACCGAATTCTTCGATGAGTGATCGACGATACAAATGTTCAACTTTCGATTTTTAAATTGTAAAATTGAATTAAATAAAAATGCATTTATCGAAAATACTCCGAGTTTCGATTGAAGTTGGAGTAAAATAGATATATCAAACACATTTATCGCTTTAATCTCGATCCAAAATTTATACAAAGTCCCGATAATATAAAAAATTCATTTGTCCACGATTTTGAAAGATAAAGTATCGGGAATTTAATTATTCATTGTTTTTTTTAACTTAGTTTCCTCTAAACATATCTACTTCTGTCAATGAGCAGAATTATACTGGTGAATACAGTTAAATACGTAATTCACTGTTTTTATATAGTTGGATATCGACTAATCGATGTATTTTACTTTGTCTCTATCGGTCGATAAGACTCGAAGTTATCGCCCGTAACGTTTTGTCTTCCGCATTTTAACACCAGAACGTATTTGTTTCCAAGAGAAATTATTATTCGCCGATAAGACTTGTAGCGAGCCAGTGAAATTTAAATAAACACAATTCCAAGGCGAGTCGAAACTTGTCAATGAGGAAAAACAAACCAATCATGTTAACATTTCTAACGTGTTATCACCCAATTGTTTTTTTGTTCTAATTAAGAGAAGTGAATTTCAAGAAAGAAAATTGAAAAAAGAAATTTAATCAATAAATTCGATAAAATTGTAAATTAGAAAAGAAAATGCGTGGAAATTTCGATAAAATCGTTAGCCAGGACGGTTTTTTTAATGATTTAATCGAAACTGCATATAAAACTTTAAAGTTCGCGAGAAAAATGAATGCCACCGAGTTGGAACTTAATCGATCAAGTTGGAGATAAATTTATTTATTTATTTTTTCTTTATTCCTTCATTTTATCATTATTATTATTTATTTATTTTTATACTCCAATGAAAATGACTGATTCGAATTATTATCAGGAGAACTTTTTAATTTCGTCACTTAGCATTTTCGTAAATGTTTTCCACAATTTTTATTACAATATTTCAAGGAACGAATTGATAAATTTTTTGTCTCCACTTTTCCTCCCTTCAAGAAAAAAATCAGAAAATAATTGAACGAACAAAGGGCGGTCGGTAATTCTAACGATAAAATAACAGTAGTCAAAAAATAAACGAAGATCAGAAATACTCACTGTAAACGTCGTTCTGCTCGCCGTTTTTCAACGTCACGAGGGAATCTATAAAATCGCCCCTTTTGGCTCCGGTAGCCTCACGTTTCTCAACCGCGCTCCAAAAAACTTTGCGAACGAATTTCGAATTGAAAAGCATCGGCGATCCGATCAATTCGACCAATTCGGGCATGAAGAAGACCGTAACGAGAGCCACCATTCTCTTGAATCCGTGAAAGAATTCCATCACTGAGATTCGTTGAAACGCAAAGACGTCATTTATGAATAAAACGATAAAAAGAATCGATTAAAAAATATATATTTACATAAGAAAACTTCGATCCGATCGAAATTTATCTTTAAATTATCCTTTTTCTAACTTGCCATCGTGTCTCAGGATGGAAATTATTATGATCTTTCGTGTAATTCAGAATTCGAGTATTATAATTAAGAATAATAATACTATTATTTTTATTATTGCTATATACAGCATTATTATAAATTATCATTTTATAATTAATCTAGTGTTATATTGCTTGAAGCAATCACGCCGTATTGGCTTGAATATCTTGCATTGGAAGCTTATTTACTTTTAATAATTTTTATAGTAATAATTATTATTATAATTACTATGAATGAAAAAAAAATAATATTAGATAAAATTAATGTGTCATTTCAAAAAAGTAAAAGAAAAATAATAATAATAATAATATTAGAGAAATGAGGAGAGAAATAATATTATCGTTATTATTATGATTCTCATAATTATTACTTGTCATTCCAAAATTGAATAATAATTATCATAATTTATTATCATAATAATAATATTTTTCTCCTAATTTCTCTAGTATTATTATTATTATTATTCGTTTACTTTTCCGGAATGACAAATTCATTTATTCCGATTTTTTTCGATCATAGCAATTATAATGATAATAATTATTATTATCAAAATTAATGGTCTTTCGTACAATAAAAATAATAAAAAAACAAATGAATAAGTACCGAACAATAAATAACAATTTTAAAAAACGTTTCTAAAACGATAATCTCAATCAATTCCGCGTATATCCAGCTAATCGTACCTGCTTTCGTAAATTCCGTATTCGGATAATTGAACGAATCCATCTTCGTCCCAAGGGCAACGTTCGCAATAAGATCCGTAGCGTATTTGTAACTCAATTCCTGCGCATCCACAACTTTAACACCTTTCCGATCGGCTTTCTGATCATTCAAAAATTGCATCATCGGCTCGCCCGTTTCCACCATAAGCGGAAACATTTCCCGCAATTTTCCACGCGTCAAAGTCGGCGTTATCTTCGATCTCAAATACTTCCAAGCCGGATTTTTCAATCCAAACAAATTTTTCATTCCAATACTGTCCTTTTGCTGTGAACCCGCGAAATGACGATCCGAAAAATTTTCAAAATCTCTTATCATTATTTGTTTTATTATTTCCGGATCGCGTAATAATATGCAAGGTTTGTGAAATATATAAAAACCGAGATAAGGAGCGTTGTATCTCGCGGCTTTGTGCAAAAGACCCAAATGCCATCCCGGTGCGGTTCGAAATAAAATGGCGTCCTTGAAATTGCCGAATAATAAATCGTAAGACGACAATTGTTCGACACCGCGACGTTTCCAATAATTCAATTTGTAACGCGCGTAAATCCAAAATAAAACCGCGACGGACGTAAGACCGACGGCTATTAGGGTGATGGGAATTTCGTTTAAACCGAATGCCATTGCGATGACAATTTTTGGCGAGCGTGCGAAACGTTTGTGCAAACTCGTTCGTTGATTTCTTTCTTTTTATATGTTGGTCGAGTTGGTCGGATGGGTCGGTAAATTACTTCGGGATATCGACGTCGAGCTATTCGAAAATGTCCGAGGAAGGGGGAGGGATTGAGGGTGGGAGGCGGGGATGAGGACATTATTTAACGAGGCGATTGTAGATAATGATTGAAACGATTGGTTTTAGCGTGAGTAAAATTTTCTGTTGCGTAGATAAAAAGTCATTGATTAGTTTGGACATCGAGCGATAATTGTGCCGACAAAAAATCGATTTTTTCCGATTAGGGTGGGAGGTTATTATTATTTTTTTTCACGGACAGACTTGAAGGGATTCGAATTGACGATATGACGATGATATTGAATGAGCGTTTTTGGCTTGTAGTTTTTATCGGTGTGGTTTGGCGGTGGGGTTTTATCAAGGGGTTATGTGCAGTTGTTTGAGGGAAGATTGAAGGATTTTTGAGATTTTTTTGAGCCGTGTTGGCATAGTTTTATTAGAATGCGCGATGTATTGTCAATTAGAACGTATATTGAGGTACTTGTGTGCATTTCTTCATGAGAAAATGATCTGAAATAAAAGAACAAAAAAGATTTTGTTGGTATAATATAGAATGCAATTCGTGAACGAAGAGTTTAGGGAAATTTTGATTTTTAGGATTATTTTTGGGTGGAAAAACTAATTTTTGAAATATCGAAAGACGAACTTTTCGACGACATTAGACAGAGAAATTCCTTAGAGGGCTGAAATTTACACTTCATTCTTTGTAATTTTTAAAATTAAATGAAAATAGGGAAGGAAGGAAAAAATTAAAGTTTGTGCCGAAACGAATCACCCTAATGCAATGCAATGTATCGAATTCGTAAAAAATTAAAAACTACCCCCAACCAAGAACAAACGCGTACTGCGAAATTAATTTTTCACGAGCTTTAGGGTGGTCTAAAGATCCTGCAAATATTCAAGTGCGCTTTACAGATTTAATGGAAGCCAAAAAAAATCAACAACCTAAATTATTACATTATTATATAATAATATAAATTATAAATTTCTAGCGACTCGATCGGAGGTATTTTCAATTTTTACTCGAATTCCACGTCGATACAAAAATTCTCATCCCCAAAAAATTCAACGCCGCGAATTTAAATAGTTTTTGTTTCAAATAAAAATGTGAATGAGTTCTTTCCAACAATTTAGTAGTTTTTGTGTTAAAAACGCTCGTAAAATGTATCTGAAACGTTTTTTTTCGCACCTTCCTGTGAATTCTATTTGTTTTACAACTCCAATTACGATTCTACGTTTTTCAACACGTCTCAATCAGTCACTTCATTCAAGGACGAGATAATCATCCTTTTTCCTTCCCCCAGCTTAAATAACGAACTCGATAACGTCGGTTTTAAATTTCTTAAATCATGAATATTCCAATGATTCTTTAATCGTAACCAATCTTTGTACAGCTATCGCGTATTTTTCCGCGTACTTAATTCTTCGATGACGGAAATAACGGAAGTCTAGTACACGAAATGTTAACGATTTAAATAACGTAGAATTATTTTTTTTACACATTTAAAAAAATTGGGGTCCGGCGAAATTCTATTCGGTTGGTTAAGGAGAAAATTACTGTAAACGATAATTTTTTTCAATTTTTATTTCATTTTATTCTTGAAAAAAATATGTATTGTTGATGTTTTCCATTTTTCAAATTTTTTTTGGAGGCTGCTGAAAATTTGTTGACGTAAAAAGAGTCTTTCATTTATTTCTCACGTGATTTTTAGGCGATATAATCTTCATTGGTTTATAATTTCTTCGATGAGACTTTGGGGGAAAAAATTATCGTATTTTAATTTCCGCGAAGGAATTTCATAGTTTAGATTTGATTAAAATTCCGGGTTGAATTCTTGATTCCAGGGTGGCTTTTTGAAAATGATTTTAGTCCTAAAAGTTTCGTGTAAATGATAACGATAAAACGCATAATAAATCAGTCACGAAAATTATAATTATAACAACGAATAATGATTTTTCGATTTCAATCGAGCTTCGAAAATTTATTACGTCGCAATAAATAAATGTGACCGCAACAATTAATTGGAACGCAAATTAAGTCGGTCATGATTTTTTATAAGGCAAAGGATAATTATAGCAATACATTATAATGATTCATCAATCGAAACGAATCGTGACCAAGAAAAAATATTAAAAAAAAGGAAGAACAAAAAATAGTACCATCGGATTTCTCCAATAAGATAATAATAAGAGCTCAAAAAAAGACGCGAAAAAAAATTATAGCAGTAAAAAAATATTAAAAGTTATTAATACCATTCAAGCATGAAATAGTATTTTTTCTTATAAAAACGCGTTATTATTTGTCCCTGAATAAATGCTCATAGACGTTTATTTGGAAAACAAAACCAAATATTGACTCAGATATTGACTTGATAAAAATAGACCGAATATAATAAATACGATAGAATGTAATGTATAATATTTATAATCTATTATATTATATAGAATATGATTGATTCAAATATGACGAAATTGATTTATTCAATTAGTCGTCTTACCTAAAAAAATCCGGTCCTAATATCCGGAATTATGTGCGATATCACGTTTCACATTTTCGGAAGATTACACGGAAAAAAATTTTTTTTGTCGCAGTTGCCTCACTCATTCTCAAAAAATTGTCGATCATACTGACTCGCATTTTACCAGCGCGATAAAAAATATTTATCTATCACAAAAAAAAATCACTTATAGTTAATTCCGGTGTTTTTTTCCGGATCTCGCGATATTAATCTTTTTTCGCTTATGATAAGAGATTGTTGATATCGAAAATTCGAGTAGTTTGTCGAATCAATGATAATCTTTGCGGCAAGTCATGAAGCTAACTTTCTTTGAACAGAAATTATCTAATAATTAAATTATTTTCACCTCGGTATTAATTTTTATGAATCAAACGTGATTTTTTTGTAAAATCAAAAAATTTCCAACGTTTATTTTTCTTAAATTCTTTCTGAAAATCCGATTAAAATCTAATGAAAAATATATGGTAGCCAAATTCGGCTCTGTGAAGCGCAAGATCCGGCAGGTTTCATAATTATGAAGCTGACAATCGTAAAAATTAATTCGATTTTCGACAATTTTGATACCGATTGATACTAAATATTTTCACGCCCCAATTCTACGAAATAAAAAAAAAAATAAAAACAGCATTTACTCAATCAATTATTACTCCAATCTTGATGCTCCAATTAACGCGAAATTCGAGTGCATTTCGAGCACTAAGTAGGTCAGTGTCGAGGCGTTTTGGTATTTTTTTTTAATTCATAAAAACAGGAATCATCGAAATTTTTATCGTTATCTCAATTTCAAAAACATGCGAGGATAATCGAACGTTATTTCTACGAGGAAAAAATATTCCCGTTCGATGACACGTTCGTGTCAAACTCGAAGGAACGTTCGAGTCATTCTGACCGATTATTAGGTATTTAATCAATTCAATCGATCGATTATCTAATCTCTGTGAGACAGAAAAAAAAGCTAATTACTTGGCATCTTGATGACAATATATCATATCGAAAGAATTTTTTTTTTTTGGAAAATATCGAGAAATAATGCTTCTGTCAAAACGAGAAAAAAAAACTCTAGTCACGCCGAGCTAGTATTATTAATTGCACAATTGGTTCGATCAATTAATCATTCGATCTCTTCAAGACAGGAAATGAATAAACTCGTGCCTAAATTTCCGTTACTATTAAAAAATATCCCACGATTAATATTATATTAGAATTGATGTCCTATCGACAAATTTTATCCCAAAGAAAATCCATTTTCCCAATTCAATCAAACCACGTAAATAAATTTAGCAGATAAAATTGACAAATAAAGCGAAGAAGCATTAAAAAAAAAATCAAGCTGATTTCCGCGTGAAATGCGGTACAGTGTAGCTAAAAATCGGCTGAGGACTCAACCGGAAGTTAGGTCAGCTCAGCGGATTGCGGGTAGAAAAGTGCCAAAAAGAAAATTGGAACGTTAAAACCCGAAAAGGTACAACGAGGAACTACGAAATAGTTAATTGTGTATCAAGGGCGGAAAGTAGACGATTCCGTTGAGTGAAAAGTCCAGAAACCACCCGAGAATAAATCAACTTCCGTTCGTGTTGCACACCGTACTTTTTGTCCTACCCTTGTTGAAAACAAGAGATTTCAGGGGAGCGAAAAGCCCCCTCGACTGGACCAAATGAAACTTTTGATTTTGTACGAACAAGAAGGAAATCAAACATGGAATTTTCTTATTTTCTCGGAAAATTTATTTACCATCATCTTCTGAAATAAAATGAAAAGATTTCCGACACCGTCGACGTCGATTCAAATTACAATTATACACTCGGATTTTTTTCCGCCCGGCGGGCGTAAAAGAACGGCGGCGGCGGGCGGAAAATTAATTTACCGCCCGCCGGGCGGATTTGGCTGAAACGTCGCGTTTTCAGCGGGGTTTGGACAAAAAAAAATATATATATACGAATTTCTCTCGTAGGATTCATTTATTCGATTAAAATCTATAGTACATGTATTATACATTACACAGACATATCGATACAATATTAAACATCTCGACGTTTTAATAATTAATTAATCGTAACGCCACGAAAGATCAATCGAGATCCCTCACAGCCTTAAACCATAACTATACAGTAGACAATATACAGACGTAACTATCGTACGTTTTTTTTTCTTTGTTTTTTTTTCAAATTTTTTTTTTCAATCATTTTTTCATTTTTAATTTTTCATTCTTCGTTTTTGTCAATATCTCGACTATTCTTCAGTCCTCTCACGTGCACATCTCGCTTTCCATCAACCGCGTGCTACGCAATCGACAATCAACGCTCTCGTAATGACAATTGTCGGCCAAGAAAAAAAAAAAATAATCTTCATGAGCATCAAATAAATCTGTCTCTGGATCGAAACCATCGAAGTTATTAATTTTTCTTTTTTTCTTTTTTTTTTTTCGTTCTTCACAAGCGGAAAAATATTTCTTCTGCGTCATAAATTCGCAGCCTCGTTGAAATTCGTATTTTGCTCTCCCTTCAATGAGGAAAAAAAAAATTACGAGCCAAATAATTGGCCAATTAATGTCAAGAATTCCAATAACGCCTTCGTGCGTCACAGAAAAATTGCGATCTCGCGTTCTCGGGGGAGAAATAATAATGATAATAATGAAGAAATTGAAAAAAAAAAAAATTAATAAGAAACAATGATAAAACAAAGAGCTAACGACTGACTAGCGACAATTAGAGAGCTCGCTCAATTTTCTTTAGCCAAAATTTTTCTGACCTTTCTCAATTTTTCTCCGCGTATTTATCTAAATTCTAAATACATTTTATGTGCAGAAATGAGAAGGAAGGAAGGAAAAACAATTCTAAGGATTAATCAACGTTCAATTTTCAAACCTACGAAGAGGATGTTGTTGGAATGTTTTCTTCTTTTTTTTTCGTTTGTATATATATATATATAACGCGCGATTACTATCGTCGATTCTTAAGAGCTAGCAGTTCCGGTTTCTCGACGCGTAAATACGACGAGGAATAATGAGATTGAATTATTAGGTTGTGTATTAAATTCCCGAAGTTTTTTTATATTTTATTCTTCTCTTGCAATTTTTCATTTTCTCAGTTTGAATTATTATTATATGCATTCGCAAGAATTTTTTTTGCTCTACAAACCTATCTGAATTAAATTTTTCAAATCAATGAATTTAAATCAATTTTTCAGGCTTTTGAAATAAAAATTCCAGGAGTCAAAAAAATTTTTTAAAAAATTCATTTTAAATTTAAATTTGAAAAACCAATCTCGAGCGTTCCTCTGATCAACAGCATCAACTCCACACACGTCAAAAACACCCGCAAGCTGCTTCCATACCTTCTCAATCACGACGAAACCTCGAAATAAATAAAAAAAAATCGAAAATAAATATTTTTTCCCTCCCAGAAACATCGAAAAAATCCCAAAAAAATTGATTAAAATCGATCAATCCACAAAAATCCAATCAAACAAATTTGCGGAGCAACAAAAAATCCTCCCCAATGTAAAGATAAGACGCAAAACTGCGAGAATTTATCGAACAACCTGATAAAATATATATCGAAAGAAGACAGATCGAACGAGAAGACGATACGACGGAATTATTTAGGCTGACTGTCCTGTTGATTTTGTTGCTGCTGTTGTTGTTGTTGTTGCTGCTGTTGTTGCTGTTGTTGAGCAAGTTGCTGGGCTTGTTGCTGATGAACTCCATGGGCGATTGTTTGAAGTCTGACTTGACTGGGACCCGGACTGGCTCTCGCAGTCGTGACGATCGGTTTTCCCTGAGCCGACGTTGCCTGTCTCAATTGCGGACTGCTCGCTGTAACGACTTGTATGGTTTGCTTCAACGATCCCGAAGCCACGGGAATTACTCGGGTCTGCAGAGGCGATTTCGCGAGTACGACTTGGCCCGGTTGGGATACGGTTTGACCCGTCGATACCTGTTTAAAAAAAAAAAATCAAACGTGGGAGGGAGATTAGTCTTTTTGTTATTTTTCCGATTGAAACTTTGATCCTTCGCGGTGAATGGAATTTTTTTCTTTATTTTTTATTCTCGTGGGTTTATTAATTTCTTCGAGAAAACAGTTAGAGATCTCAATATATTTGTTTTTGTTCCAGAAATACAGAAAAAAAATGTTGAACTATTAGAAACGGATTTTTGATTGTGATTGGAGTAAGTGGTTTTTTTTTTTTTTTTTTTTTTTTTTTTTTTAATGAGAAAGAGAGCTATGACATTGTAACGAAGCATTGGTCCACTCTGTGTTCAAGGTTGAAAGATTTTGGTTTTTTGTTTCGAAAAATTCGAGTAAAAATGAGCTGAGAAAAATTAAAAATGTTATCTTTCTTTTTTATTCAGATTTATTTTCATTGAAATAGACATATTAAAGGTGTTTTTAATTAGAAGGAGAGCTATAACTTTCGAACGAAACGTTGGTCCACTCCGTTCGAGATCTCAATATATTCGTTTTTGTTTTATAAATATAGAAAAAAAAAATGTTAAACGATTAGAAACGGATTTTTGATCACGATCGAAATAAATGTGTTTTTTAAATAAAAAAAATAGCTTACAATTTTCATCAAGCAATAGTACATTACGACACTAGTACGAAAATCAAGAAAATATTTTTCGCACGAGTATCGTACAAATTTTCATGTCACAAAGCGTGTAAATGTGGTTTGAAGCGAACGAAGTGAACGTAAAACCTCACTTTTACGCACAGCGTGTCATAAATATACCATTTCCGTCCGCATAAAAAAAAATAAATAAATAAAAACCAAATAATTCATCATAACTCGACAACGAATCCCAATAAAAAATAACTGAAGAACAATATTACATCAATGTTAATATTATTATTATTATTATTATTATTATATTATTGTTATTGTTATTATTATTATATTATTATTGTCATTATTATTATATTAAATAATTGTTATTATATTATTATTATTATTATATTATTGTTATTATATTATTATTATAATATGATTATTGTTATTATTATTATAATATTATTATTGTCATTATTATTATATTAAATAATTGTTATTATATTATTATTATTAAATTATTGTTAATATTATTATTATATTATTATTATTATATTATTGTTATTATATTATTATTATTGTTATTATATTGTTATTATATTATTATTATATTATTATTATATTATTGTTATTATATCATTATTATATTATTATTAAATTATTGTTATTATATTATTATTATTATCATGAAAAACCTCCCGAAATAACCCAATTAAAAAAAAAAAAAACCACTCACATGAGCAAACTGTTGCATCCCCGAAGGTTGAACGTGTTTCATAACTTGATGAATCTGTTGCACCGTCATAGTCGCCGGAATGGACTTTTGTTGCACGATAAGCTGCGTCTGTACGCCCCCTTTGCCAGCCACATGAGCCATTTGCCCGACTTTCTGCCCGGGCAATTTTCTCTGAGCCAAAATCTGCGGATGAAGAGCCAATTGTCGAATCTGTTGAGGCGTCGCCGCACGAACACCCGCGACATTAGCCGTCTTAACGAGCGTGGCCACAGGCGTCCCAACAGCCGAAGTTCCAGCTTGTTGAACCTGAAGTCCAGCCTGGGCAAAAATTTGCGCCGGTGTCAAACCGCTCGCTCCCGGAACTTGAACCTGTCCAATTTTTCCTTGCTGATGTTGTTGCTGCTGTTGCAAAACCGCTTGACGTTTTATCAAAGTCGCCATTTCCGTTTCCGAAACCGTTCTGGCAACCGTTGTTTTATTACCAATTCCTCCTTGAGTCACGGAACCAGCCGTCACGTTTTGTTGTTGTTGCTGTTGTTGTTGTTGCTGTTGTTGCTGTTTGATCAAAGCCGCGCGTTGTTGAGGCGTCGCCGCAGCAACAGCCACCGACAATTTTTGTCCACCAGCAGCTTGATTCTGTTGCAAAACTTTCAAATGTTGTTGCCTCAATTGTAAAACTTGTTGCTGACGATAATATTGCACTTGCGCGGGTGTCAAAGTTTTACTACCCGAAGGTGTGGCCATTGTCACACCGACGATGTTTTTTTGTCCAACGACCGTTGGATTTTGCACCGAAGAAACGAGATTTGCCGTTGCTATACGTTGAGCAGCTTGAAGATTCGCCACGCTAACGACTGTCGAATTTGTTCTGACGTCTTGCATCGTCAACGTTGTCGATCCTGTACGTGACGTTTTTAACGAAGAAACTGATGATGGATTTGTCGACGATGTTGTTGACGAAGCGTTTGTCGATGTCGCGGTTTTTAAGGACGTCGAAGACGTCGACGATGCGACGATTTGGGACAAATGTGATTGTGACGTTGATGTGTTTGTGGAAATTTGTTGGGTGGATTGTTGACTTTGTTGTTGAGATTGTTGTTGTTGTGAGGCGTGAACTTGTTGCTGTTGTTGTTGTTGTTGTTGTTGTTCGGAAGTTAGAACCGAAGAAACGACGTTTTTCAATTTTTCTTTGGCTATTCGTTCGGCTCGACGTGTTGCGACTTCTATGGGAGCTAAGGGAGTGTCGTATTGAATTCCACATTCGGCCAGAACAGCCGCGTGTTTGGGATTTTTCATCAATGGATTTACGAGCAATTGTTTGACCGTTTGGGTGCGTTTGTTGGAAACTGATTTAATCGTGTCGAAACGTTGACAACAGGTCAGAGTGAAGGAATTGTTTTTGTCTTGGTTGTAGAGTTGTGACGTTCGCATCGGACGATTCGTTTTGCTTTGTTGCTGCAATGGGAAAATGCGATGGGTTAATTTGGAAAGTATTTGGATGGCGACGAGGGTGGTTAATTTTATTCGACGATGGAGTTTTTTTTTTTTTTTTCGTTGCAATTTTTTTATTCGTTTTTTGGATTTGTATCGAAATAAATTTTGATCTTGCGAGTGATCGACTGTTGTTGGTTGGTTTGATTGGGTTGGAGCATTTGAAAAATTAAAACCGCAGCAGAATTAGCGTGGGAAAATTTTTATGAGATATATCCAACAATAACTAATTAATTGACAAATTAGATACAAGCCAGGAGGACGATGAAATATCAGTAAAGATATTAATGAACTCGACTCGATAATGAAAAAAGAGAAATTTTATCTACAGTTTATAATTTTATCTACAGTTTATAATTTTATCTACAGTTTATAATTTTATCTACGTATATAATTTTATCTACGTATATAATTTTTCAATTAATCATTGTCCGATTAATAATACTGGAATCAATTTAAATCACCGGACTCATCAGTGTAGTCATAGCTCAAATTATCTTCGAGCATTAAAAAATCAAAAGCTGTGCAGAATAAATTTGCAATTTACGAAACTGTAGAATTAAGCCCAAAGAATAAAAATAAATAGTGACAGTGAAAAATTGCAAAGAAAAAAAAGAAAACAGTACGATAAAATAAATAATTGTTACCTCAGCAACTTGTGGAAGTTTGTAGACGCCTTTTTGTTTCTTCTGTTTCTTCGGAGTCGTGTCGTAAAGCAATTTGCCTTCTTCTCGTGGCACGATAACGGTTTCGTATCGGCTTCGACATTGTTTCGGCGATCGATAAATTCTCGACGTGTTGTTGACGATATCGGCAACCAAATCCCAATTTGGCGTGTGACCGGGCGACACGATAACGAGATTCAACGGAAGTCCTTGATAAACTTGAATGGCTTGAAGAAGCGACCAATCTTCGTGTACCATCCAATCGAGCACGTGATCCTGATCGCTCGATGATCTGAGCATAGCCGGGGGTTTAACACCGGTGATTGGCATCGTGGGACGTACGATGGGACGATATTTGTGAAGCTTTATGTCGCGACGCATTTTTATTAGAGCCGGGGACGGACGATCGAAAAGCGAACGCGGCGCGTAAACGGATTCCTCTTTGTGTCTCATCTTGACTGGACGACGACCTGAGGATTAAAACGATGGATTTTCATTTTATTCATAGAGAAGATTATCGATGAAACGATAAATCGATGAAACGAGGAATCAATGATTCAATGATTCAATGAATCAAGGATTCAATGAATCAATGAATCAATGAATCAAAGAACCGATAAATCGATGAATCAATAAATCAATAAATCAATAAATCAATAAATCAATAAATCAATGAATCAATGAATCAATGAATCAATGAATCAATGAATCAATGAATCAATGAATCAATGAATCAATGAATCAATGAATCAATGAATCAATGAATCAATGAATCAATGAATCAATGAATCAATGAATCAATGAATCAATGAATCAATGAATCAATGAATCAATGAATCAATGAATCAATGAATCAATCAATCAATGAATCAATGAATCAATGAATCAATGAATCAATGAATCAATGAATCAATGAATCAATGAATCAATGAATCAATGAATCAATGAATCAATGAATCAATGAATCAATGAATCAATGAATCAATGAATCAATGAATCAATGAATCAATGAATCAATTAATTGATGAATCAATGAATCAATAAATCAATCAATAAATCAAAGAATCAATGAATCGATGAATCAATAAATCGATGAATCAATAAATTAATAAATCAATAATTCAGTGAATCAATAAATCAATGAATCAATAAATCAATAAATCAATAAATCAATGAATCAATGAATCAATGAATCAATGAATCAATGAATTGATAATTCAATAAATTCATAATTCAATAAATTCATAATTCAATAAATTGATAATTCAATGAATCATTGAATCATTGAATCATTAAATCATTGAATCATTGAATCATTGAATCATTGAATCATTGAATCATTGAATCATTGAATCATTGAATCATTGAATCATTGAATCATTGAATCATTGAATCATTGAATCATTGAATCATTGAATCATCGAATCATCGAATCATTAAATCATTAAATTGTTAAATCATTAAATCATTAAATCATTAAATCATTAAATCGATAAATCATTAAATCATTAAATCGATAAATCAATGAATCGATGAATCAATGAATCAATGAATCAATGAATCAATGAATCAATGAATCAATGAATCAGTAAATCAATCAACGAATCAACGAATCAATGAATCAATTAATTAATGAATCAATGAATCAATAAATCAATAAAAATAAAAAATAAGAATATCAATAAATCAATAGTTTCATTTTGAAATAAAAAAACTGAACGAAAAATCAGATTCTTGTCGATTTTAGTTGAAAATTTTGGCTCACCTTCCCGAGATCCATCGGAAACTTCGACGCGACTTCTCTTCTGTTCCTTCTTGACGTAAATCGGAGGCAGTTGAGCCTCGCTCATCGGCGTCGAATCGTACAGGAAACCCAACGTATAATCAATGTAAACATCGTTGTCCGAGGTTGGAGGAGTCGGTGGGCACCACATCTGATTATCGGCAAAACGATAGAATTTAAAGTCTTATTTCTATCAGAATTTTTTGAAGCCGTAGATGAAAACGAAATAAGAAAGGAATAAAAGATTATAAAGAAGAAGAAAAAGATTTTTCTCGTACTAACCGGCATCTGTTCCATGGTGCTATCTGATAACCATATCTGGAAGACAGTAAAGTGCGTTCGATGAGTTTCACAATTTTTATTTTTTTTCTCATTTTCTTAATAGACAACTAATTATTCCACAATAATACAAGGAACAATATTGAATAAATAAATGAATAAATAAAAATATTAATTTGAAACGTCTAAATGTGTTGCAGCGAATTAACCAGAATTTAGTTGAATACGACTTACCTATACGTGTTAAACGAGAAACAACAATAATTACGGCGATGAATTATTTTCTGTTCGATAATGAATAAAGTAATTTCGTCAGTCGTCGTCGGTTTTAGAAAAATCGAGTTTAATCAAGAAAAACAAATAAAAAATCTAAAATAATTTGTCAATGATTTACCTAATTTTGTCGTGCATATATCAGACAGCAAAATTACCTTCGTTTCACCATCTCAACGATTATTAAAAAAAGAGAGAAAATAAATAATTATAGGATCATACATTTTCACACTGAAAAAATTTTGATTACGTGAATAAAAAAACAATAGAAAAAAATATAAATACAAAAATTAATATAAAACAAATATAAGGAATAAATAAAAATACGGCATCGTCGTGTGTCAACACCTTAAATACGTAATCTGACTGTAAAACGACGACGACTGAGTCATCCACCTTAAAAACACAGAACATCAGCTTATCGTAATGGAAATTAAGGATGTAATATAATTAAAATTCAAGGTGTGACCCGCCTTATTCATTCAAAGGCTCAATTCAACCATTCTGGTAATCGCTACACATGAAAGACTGTTCAAAAAAAATTCCTAATTCGCCAATAGCGAAAATTTCATTGTACTTCTTCTCTAAATTTTATCTTTTTTTTTTTTGTCAAACGATTTTCGTTTTTATAATTTTCAATTAAGCAATCGTGTTCGACACAACGCGCTCATTAATGTGCCTGCTTATATCTTGGCAGTCTCCAAGTTTGGAATGGCAAAGGCAGTGTTTTGGTGCCATTAATCAATGTCGTTATCAATTTTCTTCCACAAAATTAACCCCATCGAAGAATTAAAAAAAAAAAAAACGTCTCCTTTACATTTCATTTCAATTATTATATTTTTCTTTTATTAATTTATTAATAAATTTTTTGTAACCAGTATTGTGCGGTCATGAAGGCCTTGCCACACCAAACTGACATGCAAAAATATCCCGTCGTATAAATAAACCTCCAAACCATAAACAAGCACACTGAGCCAAACTTTATCTTAAAAATTGAATTAACAAATTTTTTTTTTTCATTTCTTTTTACTCTATTTTATATTTGCATTTATATTTTTCTTTTATTTATTTTTTTTTTTTCATTGGACACCAAAACGGAACTGAACCTTTGATTGAACACACTTGGAAACGCACCAAGAAATAAGTAAAACACACACATTTATATTTTGAATTTTTAAAATTTTTCCTTTTTATTTTTTTTTTTTTCACTTTTATCCATAGCAAGGAATATCTTTTTTTTTTTCGTTTTTTCTTCCTTAGTCGCGACGGCGCATTCGATCATACAAAAATTCAGGCACACACAACTTAACGTTTAAACCGCGTTACAAGTAATTGAGGTGCTCCGGTGATTAAACGGGGGCTGCCACACATATTTATATATACATATGCATATACATATTGATATACGTATATAACTAATTATTTTTTATCGTTTTATTTCGGAGTATCGAAGTGTTTCGGTGATTAAACGGGGCTGCCACATACATATATACACATATATATGTTAAAATTAAAAATTTTTCGTGTATTCCGGATGGAATTTGAGATAATAATTCGGTTTGAGCAACATTTTGGGGGCAGATCGAATGGGAAAAAATGTAATCGATCGAGAAATTAATAAGCGAGGAAAGTTATATCGATGAAAGTCGCGAGTTTAATCGCTTATGAATGTTAAATTGATCCACTCGATGCGCGAAAGATGGAGATTATTTATTTTTAAGGGCGACAAGAAGCAAATATTCTCAAACTAAACAGAGAAATATTCATATCGAAGCTTTGAATACAGATAAGGATGCCATAATTTTATACATGGCTCGAGTGTGAATTGTTTATCCAATTGAGAGTTGAAAATTGATTAGTGACAACTTATTTTTTTAACGAAGGAACGATTTTGTTCTTTATTTGATTTTTTTTTCTTGTTTTTTTGGAATCTCGAGAGCGAAGTATTTTTTTTTTAATGGACAATCCGTCATTATTCCAGAAAAGGGGAATAGAAATATTTAATTTACAACAATAAATAGACGTCCTCGATGCGATGATGGGCCAAATTAAATTCGAATTGAATCAATTCTCATGGAAAATCCAATCCAGATCGATCAGAAAAATTTAACAAAAGCTTTTTGAGTTCAATAAAAATGTGAAAGCCTGCAAACATCAGGATTGAAGCACAGGAGCCCAAAAAAGAAAAAGAAAAGCTTCTAGGCAACGTTGAACAAAATTCTGCGAGAACGTCGATTCGATCAAAAATCATAACTTTTCCACTGAGAGATAAGACTGAAATCGATTGGAATAACAACGTCAGCCTTTTTTTTACCATTTGAGCAAAAGAAAAGCGTCGAACGTATAATTTTTAACACACGATTGTCAGTCGAGTTTCAAAAAAAGGAGGATCAAGTTGTAAAAAAAAAAAAAAATCGATCGAGGGATTGTCTTTGATAAAAATTAAACAAATAATTTATGGTGTTCGAAAGAAAATGTTAATGTTGTACCGTCGATGTCTTCGAGGGTCAAAGACGAATAAAAAAAATTCCATTGCGCGATCAATTGCCCAAAACTCTGTGATTCAAGAATTTAAGTATTGGAATTCAGAGAAAAATGGTGTCAAAGTCGTTATTTCAATGATTTTTGGGTTGTAATATTTCTAATGATGATTTCAATGTCGCTGGAGACAATAATAAAGCATATTAATCATTTATGTACGCGAATAATTAATATTAATATCATTTATAAATAAATAAAGAATTAATTGATTAATTAATCGTTAATATATATAAATAATAATATATAATAGTAGTAAAATAGTATAATCAATATTTTACTAATATTTTTCGAAATAGTAACATTACAGTTATTAGTTATTTATACATATAAATAATTCATATGCTTTATTATAATTGTTGTTAATAATCAATAATAAATATATATATATATATATATATGTATACATATATTTGTGGCTTGATCTACGATTTTCTCAGCGAAACCAGAGCGAAAAAAAAATCTCGAGTATCCTCCCAAAATCACTTCCTTAAGGACATTTATCATTATTATTATATTATAATTTTTTTCTCGCTCTTCGCGCTGGAAAAAAATAAATCAGCCCCTTAAGATACGCAGCAGCAGCATCAGCGTCGGCATTCATCTTCGACAATCAAAACAAACACCGAACCATCAACAATAACAACGAACAATCTACCAATTGCATTTTACACCTCCGCGTCGGATTAAAAAAAACCGACAAACGTTTTTTATTAAATCTTGTTCGTTTTTTCGTTCATTTTTTTTTTTGTTTCTTCTTTCTCTCATTCTTATTTTTCGTTTTTTTAAAAATCTAAACCTAATATAGTACAGTCATGAGTCTCGCTTATCACGAATTATATAAATTATAATATTGAACGGAGCCTAGCGTGCACGGATTTACGTTGATAGGCCTCCAACAAACATCGTCGATCGAAAAAGAAGAAAAAGAAATAATCGAAGAGAAAAAAAAATTCGTCTCCGTCGTTAAAAGTTTTTTTTTCTCCTCGAATGCGTTTTTTTTTCGTTCTTCCACGTTCGACGGAAATCATAGACAGGAGGAGGGGTCAGGGCGACCCCCTTTTGGCTCTCAAACTCAGCTTCTCAAAAATATTTATATGTACAAAGATTGACGAAGTCTCGAGAGCGCGTGTTTTTTTTTTTTCAATTAATTCGAGCGATATCAGAGCGTGCGCAGCATTTTTTTTTTTTTGTTTCATTTCCTCATTTTTATTATATATACTCGTTTCCACCCCGTTTCTTTAAGTCATCTCCGCAATTTCATCGAATTTCATCGTACAAGCTTTTTCACGTAGGGCGAAACGCGTTTGCAAAGAAAAAAAAATATATATATAACGCAAAACGAAAACGAAAAAGAAATTTTAAAAAATTAGATAACACAAAAAGCGATTATATTTAATTATTTTTTTTTTTTTTGACCCCTCAAAGTCAAGTCAAAACTCGAACTTTGTCGTTGTCGTTTGCGTTTGTTTTCGTTGCGAAATAACGCGTAAACATTTTAATCGATTTAATCACAGCATGCGAAATAAAATTAGAAAAAAAAGAAAGGAGAAAGCTATGCAATCACTGGAGGTGCTGATTTTTTTTTTTTTCGTATCTCTTTTCTTTTTTATACACGGGAACAAACGCGAATTTAACGATATGACAATTCGGCTTGTACGAAAAACGCATCGGCGAGGGCTTAATTAATGATTTTCTCGATTGATCGACGACGTTTTATCGATCGATCGATTTTCTCGATTGATCGACGATGTTTTATCGATTGATCGACGATTTTCTCGATTGATCGACGAGTTTCTCGATGGATCGACGATGTTTTATCGATTGATCGACTATTTTATCGATTGATTGACGATTTTATCGATTGATCGACGATTTTTTCGATTGATCGACGATTTTCTCGATTGATCGTCGATGTTATATCGATTGATCGACGTTTTTCTCGATTGATCGTCGATGTTATATCGATAGATCGACGATTTTCTCGACTGATCGACGATGTTTTTTCGATTAATCGACGATTTTCTCGATAGATCGACGATTTTCTCGATTGATCGACAATTTTTTCGATTAATCGACGATTTTCTCGATTGATCGTCGATGTTATATCGATAGATTGACGATATTCTCGATTGATCGACGATGTTTTTTCGATTAATCGACGATTTTCTCGATTGATCGACAATTTTTTCGATTAATCGACGATTTTCTCGATAGATCGACGATTTTCTCGATTGATCGACGATGTTTCATCGATTGATCGACGATTTTCTCGATTGATCGTCGATGTTATATCGATTGATCCACGTTCTTCTCGATTGATCGTCGATGTCACATCGATGGATCGACGATTTTATCGATTGATCAACAAGGTTTTATCGATCTCCCCCCTCCTAGCGTCGCTCGCTCGTCGATCAAGAATCGCCGGTGCTGTTGTTCAATTTTTCCCCCAACGACGACGACGACGACGACGACGCAGACGACAACGACGCGGACGACTGTATCTTAACGATTTTTTTCGTCGATTGTCCTTGAATCTCATCCTCATCTCCTCCAATCTCGCCAATTCTCATCTCGCAATCTTCCTTATCACCCACCGACGATTTATTATTCGTCGTTCCAACCAATCTCCTTCTCTTCCCAATTTTTCGCGACGAATTTCCACGACGAGCATTAAAATCATGACCGATTTCGCACTCCGATTCGCTGTCAAACTCGCCGATCGACGAAAAAATTTTTCCCTCATCTTCCTCCGACGTTTTTTTCGTCCCGTAGGAACTCGTCGAAGACGCGGTCGAGGTTCTACCCCGCGACAACGAATCCAACGTCAATATTGCCACAACTTTAGCCGTACGTTGAGGTTTTTCGTTCGTCTCCAAAGACGAATTTTCCGCCGATTTCGATCGCCTATCCACCGTGACCGCGTTGCCGTTCGAATCTGTGTCCGTTGTCGAATTATTCTTCCCGGAAATCGTCGAATCGTCGTCGTTTATCGACGTCGACGATGTTTTTCGCGAATTTTTCGTTCTCGTCGTTGCATTAACGACGTTCGAACTCGTTCCCGATCTCGTCGAACGAATTTCCAACGGATTTTCCATCGCGATCGTCGTCGTTGAAACACCGGACGACGATTGCCCGGCTATCACAATTTCCGACGATTTTTCCGACCTATTTTCCGACGTCAATCTCGACAAATTTATCGTACATTCGTTAACGTCGCAAATTTGTTTCGTCGTCGAGATCGCGTTCTTATTTTTACGTATCAAAAACGTTTGAGGCACGACAAAACCATTGTCAAAATTAGTTTTTGCTCTACGAGTCGTCGAACGATCGTTCGTCAACGAAGAATTCGCAATTTTGATCGTTGTTTCGATCGGTGAGATTATTTGATTGGAATTCACGGAAGATCGTGTTTTTGGACGATGAGAAGAATTTTCTGGATTTGCGTTGGTTTGATCGTCGATTTTTTTTTGTTGGGGTTTTGAAGAATTGTCGGAGAGAGGATTTGAAATGATTTTAAATTTTTTTGACGGTTCGATCGAGGTCGAATCGAATCGTTTGAGATTTTTTAATGAGATTATTTCGGTTTTCGTGACGTCGGAAGTGATTTCGGGTAATTTTCGGGCTACGAGGCGACGTCGGAATTCGTGAGATTTTCGTGTTTGACGCAGAGACGATTCGGATTTTGTTTCGCCATCGATACGCGACGTTGAAGGCTCGATTTGAGATTTTCCACGACGTGTTACGACGCCCGGATGAGGAGTGTCCGGTCGTCGCAAACGAAATCTCAATTCCGTCGGTAATTTGGCGATCGTCGAGCAAGCGAAAGAACGATCGATGAAAATTTTACGTTCTTGTTTGATCGGATTCGAAGAATTTATCGTTAAAGAATTTTCTTTAATTTTTTGGGACGAATTTTCGAGGTTTATCGACGGTGTGGAATCGTTTTTTATCGGTGATGATTCTTCGGTCGAAGATTCTTCGTCTACCATAAAATCTCTGAGTATTTCGTCCCTCAAAGACATTTTTGGGACGATCGAGGGTTGAGATTGCGAGGAAGTATTTTTTTTCCACGAATTTTCCGAAATTTTTTGAATATCGGAGATCGAAGATTTTTCATCGATCGTTGAATTAATTATTTCGTTGATTTCTTCGGGTTGAAATTTGTTTTTCGAACGTTTGGCTGTGCTCGATTGAGGTTGATTCGAGAGATCGAACGTTTGATTCGTCGTCGAGATTCTGCGTGGATTATCGTCGGAATTTCGAACGTACGTGAAATCGATCGATCGATTTTTTCGCATCGACGATTTTTTGTTGGAATTTTCCGTAGTTTCGTTCTCGTCCGAAACTATCGTCGTTGTTTCAAGGACAAAATCATCTTCTCGATCATTCGTTCTATCCGAAATCTCGTGAATTTTTAACAACGAAGACTCGTCGATTCTTCGATCTTCAAAATTTTTCAAATCTTCGATATTTTCGGAATTTCCAGAATTTTTGTTAAATCTCGTGGATGATTTTTGAGTAAATCGAGTTACGTGAATGGGTTTGACAAATGTTTTCTGCACGGATTTAGGGAGAATTACTGATTCGGTTTCGAATTTGCTATCAATTCCTTCATCGTCGAAATTCGCGTCAAAAGTTTGAGTAAAACGTTTCAAATTAATCATTTTTTTACTGATCAAAATCCTCGAATGTTTTTCAATTTTCGGAGTTTTTTGATTTTTAAAATTTTTCACATCGTCGCAAGGATTCGTGGACAAATCAACGGACGTTTCCGGTTCGTCCTTCGAGTCGGGAGAAAAAGCGCAAGCTCTTTCGTGCTCGGCAGTTTCGTCCATATTTTGCGACATTTCCATGTTGCAAGAAATTTCCGACATTTTTTCGGCAATCAAAATTTCAACGTTAGATATGTTATTGACCGTCAATTTAGTCGTGTTATTATCATGATCAAACGTTGATTCGTCGTTGGACTCGCGAACGTTTGAATCGGAATTGAAAGAAATTGTTTTATCGACATAAGAAATTTTTGGTAATTTTTCGTTCTCGTCGTTGTTGCGAGCGGAAATTTGTTCGTTATTCGAATTATCGTTGTTCGTTTTGACAGAAGAGAGGTCGATCTTTGTTTTTTCCACGTCGTTGTTGGATTGAGAATTGCCAGAAGATTTATAAATTTTTTCGTTGAATTTTTCATTGGACTTTTCGTTACTTTTTTCGTTAACAATTCGTTTAGGACTCGTCAAAGGCGATCTCGGCAGTGCAAAACCATCCTCAGACATCTTAACATCGTTCTTAGGACGTCCCCGAGTTCTCCCAGAACCCCCAACAACCCGACGATTGCGAAAATTCGGTTTAACCCCCGGTAAAATCGGACTAACGTCCAAAGTCCACAAATTAATCTTAACATCGCCACGTGATCTCGTTCTGGGACTATTTATGTCCCAACTATTGTTGCGTTCCATCGTTTTGTTAGCACGATTTTTACGTTTCGAAGTGTTGTTCGTGCGTGAAACATTTTCACGTAAGTTCGTGGAATCTTCGTGAATTTTTTCGTCCTCGTTGTCGTAATCCGGATCATTTTCGTTGTCATCTTCGACGTCGTCGTCGTCGTCATTGGCTTCGTCGTCTTGCGATTGACTCTCGGTGTGGCTGGATTCTTCGTCGGGACTTTCTTCGACAGCGTCGTCGTCTTGAGATTCGGATTCGTCGGAATCCGTCGTCGTTGTCGTCGTTGTCGTTTCATTTTCGCTTTCGGATATCGATTCGTCTCGTACGCTTCGAGACGAACGACGCAAAGAACTACGACGATTTTTTACGATCGTGGACGTGGATGACGTCGTCGTTGTTGGGTTTTCTTGACCGCGTTTCTTAATTGCTATTCGCTTAGAATTAGATGTGTTATTAACCTGATTTTGCGCATCCTCGCGTCCAAACGTCAGAGGTTTCTCGTCGTCGTCGGCTAATCTCTGACGACGTTCTTCTTCTTCCTTCAGGGCGCGCAAACGATCCAATTCCCATTCTTTTTTTTGTTGCTCGAGCTCGCGCTCGGCAGCTGCCAGTTGGGCGGCGGAAAAGGTTCCCTCGGATTCTTCGACGAATTTCATGGCGTAACGCTCCACCGGGGTTAACTGCGGGGGGCGAGAGAAATTAGGAGGATTAGAGGGGAATTTTTTTGATTGGTTCGAATTTGGTTGAATTGTGGGGGGTAATTGTTTTTTGTATGTAAACTTGAAGAAAAAAGATTTATGAAGGATTGTGTTATTGAATTGTATGTAATTATTGTTTTGTATAATAAATGGGAGAATTGTTTTATATGTGAATGGAAAAAAACGGAATTATTATTTTATATATAAATAGAAAAAAAAAAAGGTTTTTTAAATGATTATATTGTCGAATTATATATAATTATTGTTATGTATAATAAACGGAATAACTATTTTGTATGTGAATAGAAAAAAACGGAATAACTATTTTATATATGAATAGAAAAAAAAACATTTCATAAATGATTATATTGTCAAATTATATATAATTATTGTTATATATAACAAATGGAGATATGTACAAATAATGTTATATAAATATATCATAATATATCATAATATATAAGTATATATTATATTATTTATAATTTATACATTTTTATTTTTCATTTTATTTTAGTTTATTTATTTTATTTTTTTTCGATGGCGGAAAAAATAATTAATTCTTTGGATTTATGATGTGAAATTGAAATGATTTGGTCATTATGAAGCAAATTTATAAAGATGTTATTAATAAGTTAATGTATTCGAAATATGTTCCCCTTGGCAACACCGTTGCTGAGTGTTGTTGATTAAGAAAACAAAAGGGAGAGAGAAGGGAGAGCGTCTGAAGCCTTCGAAGCGATCGGACGTGTCCGGAGTTGAACTTAAATAAACGTTAATTATTTTCTTAATCGGTGGGTGTTTCATTAATACAACGTTAGAAATACTGACAGGCATCCTTGTAAAGGATTGCTACAATTATATCATTTAAAATTGGACGTTTTTATGAATGCTGGGAATATCATCGGATGAATAAAATTATGTTTATTTTTTTTACGATGAATGTAGAATTTGGGTTATTTTTAAAATTTTAAATTATGCAGACCACAAATTATCGAAAATTATTTATCAATCTTCTTATTTCTGATATTTTATCGGAAATCGTCATAATATCCATTGTCAGACAGAAAGATTTCTCTAAATTTCGAAAATACATTGCAAATAATTGGAATAATATTTTACTTTATACATCATACATAATTTATCAATTTTATTATAGATAAATTGATATACTATACAATATTGTATAACAGAAATTTTCAAATTTACAATTCTATTCGTTTCAAGATCAATTATATATCTGAGCCCGTAAATAATCAAGAAAAATTCATCGATGTTTTAAATTTCACATATTTTTTTATCTATACATACATATTTAAAAAAAAAACTTCCAAACTTTTTTTAAGACATAAACGTTTGAAAATTCACAAAACTATTTTTAAACTAAGAAAAATTTGAAAGAAAAAAGATTGAAAATTAAATATAAATAAAAATAAAATATTATTTTTCAAACTCACCTGAGACACCAAATTTTGAACTTCCTGTTCGGCTTTGCTGACCTGAGCGTCTTCCTTGTCCGCCTCGTCCAACGGTATATTCTCGTCGAATTCGGCGAGATCGGCGACGGCCTCGGCCTTGGCCGTTCTCGCCGCCTGAACGTCGAGATCTTCCTCGGCAGCGGCCAAAGCGCTTTCCAAAGCTCCCATAGCCGCTTTTTCCTCGGTCGGTTTCTCCACAATCGCCGTCGACGCCGCCAAATCCCGATGCAAAGCTCTCTCGCGATCTTTGCTGTGTTCCAAAACTTCGGCCATTCGCGCCGAAGCGTCATTTTCCGATTGATCGACGTTGAACAGATCTTGAATCGTCGACTGTGTATTTCGAAACGAAACAAATACAAAATTATTTCAAACATTAATTATTATTTGATATTATTTGATTATTATTTTTATTATTATTTGATTATTATTTGATTATCATTTTTATTATTATTTGATTATTATTTGATTTTTTATTTTTTAATATTAATTTATTATTTGATGTTCATCAATTCGACAAAATTGGAATTTTTAAACAATCGAAGATTTTTTTGTCTTAACAAAATTGAATTAAATTATGATAAAATATTTCTAATATTTAAGGAAAATTGAAGATGAGGAAATGAAAATTAATTTTTATTCATTTAGGAAAATTCAAATGAAACAGAAAAATATATTTTTATAATTTCAACTACGTTGAAATAAATCGTGAGAATTTTTTTGTTTTAATTAAAAGTTCAAGAAAAAACGAAAACTTAATTTTGATTTAATAAAATCGATATAAATCATAAACATTTAGATTATTCCATTCGATAAAATTAAAAAAAAATGTTTTCATTATTTCAATAAAATTGAGAAAAAAAAATTGAATCAAAATTAATTTACATTATTTCGAAATAATTGAAGAAAAAAAATTCAATGCTTCAAGATCTCTTTAATAGAAATGCGAATTAGAAAAAAATTGTCTGTAATAAAACTCGACTGAATAGAAAAGCCTTGACGAAAATCCGAGAAGATTATTAACAAAAATTGTTCAACACTTTTGCGCAACAAATGTAAAAATAAATACAAATTCGTTGCATGGGAAAGTTGTCGTCCATTTTTAATCTACCTTCCTGAAATAATAATGTGCAATCGAGTAATGCAAATCACTTTGGATGGAAGGACGAAAAGAGCCGAATTTACATTCAAAACCATTGGGTCATTTTGTTAAAATAACCCAAAAAAAATAAAAAAATTAAAAAAAAAAAAAATACTTACATCTACTTCTTTCCCCAAAATTGCACCAAAACTAATATTCTTCAATAAAAAGTCTACGTTTCAAAAAAAACCCAACAAAGATAACTATATCCTCTCTTTTCAAATTTATAAATTAAATCCAACCCCTTTTCGTGATTGAAAAAAAAAAAATACAAAGTCAACCAAAATAAATAAAATAAGAACAAATAAAATAAAATATTATATCAATAAATAAAATAATAAATATTATATCAATAAATAAAATAAATATTAAATTCAATATATATTATTATATAACAAAACATAAAACAACATATCACGAATAAATAATAAATTCAAACCAAAAATACAGTAAACAAACAACAATGTTATCTCTCAAACTTACGCTCTTGAAGTACGCAGTCGTGAAGTTTCCACCCTCGATCGCTAGATCTCCCAACAAACGTTTTTGATTCGCTTTCTTCAAAATATTTTCCTCCACGGTTTTCTCACTGACCAAACGATAAATATGAACATCCCTGGTCTGTCCTATCCTGTGACAACGATCCTGAGCCTGAGCGTCCATCGTCGGATTCCAATCGCTGTCGTAAAAAACCACGGTATCCGCCCCCGTCAAATTAACCCCGACACCACCAGATCTCGTCGACAATATGAAACAAAATATTCTCTTGTCACCGTTGAAACGTTCCATCAAAACTTGTCGTTGATCGACCTTCGTCGCACCGTCCAAACGCAAATAAATATGTCCGTGAAAATTAAGAAAAGCCTCGAGAACGTCCAACATTCTCGTCATTTGCGTAAATATCAATACACGATGATTTCCAGTTTTCAATTTTCTCAACAAACGATCCAACGATTGCAATTTACCGCAATCGTATTGTATCAAACGTGGATCTGGAAATTGCGTCATCATAGCACCCGCGATTGGATGAAAAATTGTCATTTTGCACGATAATTTTCGTTCCAATTCGTGATTCGATCGTTGTTGGGACCAAAATTTGTGAGGCGAAGGATGCGAAACGTGAAACCTTGGCATAGGTGCTCTGACAGCTGGCACGTAAACGACGAAACGTTGAAAAACTTCTTTCAATTCTTCGACGATTTGTTCGGTCGATTTGATCGCGGCTGCCAAAGCTTCGGTACGGGAAAAAAATTGTTTTCTCGTGCGTGAAACGTTTTTTGCATTTTCGCAATTCAAATAACCGTTGTGCCATTGACAAACGGAAGTTGGTTTGCCGATTCGAAGAGCGGTGAATAGATCTTCGCCGTAGAGAGGACAAGCGGCGCAACGACGATCGTTTATGTCGGCTATCGTTCGAAGTTTCGATTGACGTCTTTGTCTGCGATTTTCTTCGAGTTGTGGCTGTGTTTTTTTTTTTTTTTGGGCAGAAGAATTATAATTGAGATTAATATTAGAGCTGGGGGAAATTTGGGGGGAGATTTGTGTTTTTTTTTAAATGGATAAGAGATCAGATAAATGCCTCGTTGACAGCAGTAGGAATGATTTGAATGGATATCATTACCTTCAGGTTCGGTATAAATTCATCATTGTTTGGATTTATTTTTAGGCTTGGTTTAGTTATTTTTTTTTTTTATTCTGGATTGGATTGATTTAGGAATCGATTTTATATGAGAAGAAGGGTGCAAGGTTTTAACCTTGCACATTGCTTCCTCATAATTTTTTACATTTGCCAAAGATTTTTCTATGAGGAAGCCAAAATTGATCGACGCAGTTCCTCTTTTTTTTTTTTTGTGATGTTCGACAATTTGTAGAAGATATCAAGTTTATGGGGTTTATTCTATATTGGTTATTTTGGATCTATTTTAAAGCACGTTAAGGGGAAAAAAAGAAAATTAAGGCGTTACGGGATGGATCGTTGGGCTGAAAGTTAGTGCAAAATGGGTGAATGGTGGATTTACGAGTCTGGATCATGTCGTACATGTTTGGGCTTACAAATAGCTGAACTGATGATGAATTGACACTTGGAAATGGTTGTTTACCAATTTTGATAATAATTTAAGTCAAATTCTATGATATTGGAGTGTGGTTGACTGACGTTTTGTCAGTGACTGTACAACTGTTTCAAAAAAATTCGTTAATTCCATAAGCATTCAAATTTTTTCATCCATCAAGAAAAATTAACTTCGTTGATTGAATTATGAGTCAAAATCTCCCAAATAAAATATCGATTATTCCCAATTCCGTTCCAATATTTCAATACTTCCATCCATCGATGCTCCAACAACGCAACAGATTCAAAATTCTTCTCTCTTATTCTTTTTTCTCTTATCATAAGATCGTTGACATCGAAAAATCGAGTAGTTTGTCGAATTAATGATAATCCCACTTTCTTAGAAAAAAAAATCCAATAATTGAATCATTTCCACCTCGATATTAATTTTTGTGGATCAAACATTTTTTTTTGTACAATAAAAAATTTCAAAACTTCATTTTCCTTTCAAATCCGATTCAAATCTAATGAAAAACATCTGATAGCTAAAACCGTGTTTTTGAAATATTGGTAGAGGAAATAAAAGTTAAAAACATATGAGAAATAATACTAGAGATAGAAATAATTATATAAAACCAAGACTCCAAGAATTCAACCAAGAGTTCAACCAAGAATTTTTCGTATTTATTCATCGTTATCAAACCCTTTTGTCCCAAAATTTATCGTCGAAATTGAAAACTCACCAAATAAAATTCGGATTTCGGTTGTTCCTTCGGCTGAGCTTTGGGGGATTCCTTATGAGTGTTTCTCGTGACGATGCCACAACGCAATTGTTGTTGTTGTTGTTGATGTTGCTGAGCTTGTTGTTGAAGTTGTTGCGACTGCTGCAGCTGAGATTGCTGCTGCAGAGCCGTAGCTGCGAGACTCGGCGACGTGCCAACGTTCAGAGGTGGAACTCGCATGCCAACCCTGCCACCGGCGTTCGTCGTCGTCGTGACGACACTGCCGACGACTTTGTTCGCCGTTGACAGACCCATCAACGATTTCGATAAAACGGTTAAACGCGGACCGCCCGATGTCATTACTGGAAATGACACTGAAGGACGAACGAAATGTTTTTTTTTTAATATCGTCGAACGTTTTTGTTGCAATCGCGTAATTTTTTATCAATAAAATTGATGGGAATTATAATTTCTGGCATTGATTTTGAAATTATTTTGTTGTTGTTTATTTAGTTTCAATTTTTCTTCGTTCTTTTGTTGCCGAATTGATTTGTATTGATTGATGAATTATTTTTTTTTTAATTCATGCGAAATATTATATTGCTACGTTGTATGAAATGTTCATGAAATTAATTAATGATTGATATTTTGAGGTGTGGAAATTTGTTTTTTTGTGTTATTTTGTTTATTCAGTGGTTCTTTATTATTTTTATAATTGAAATTTTTTGAATTTGATGAAAGACGAATGAATGATTGAAGGAATAAAAAATTTGAGAAACAAAGAATGCGACTTATCGATAAATTAATATTAAAATATATAGAAATTGTTTTTACTTTCTTGTTCATTTAATTTGTTTTAGTTTTATTAATTTTTCTTTGTTATTCGTTTGAAATTAATTTGTATTGATTAATACATTCCTTTTTTTAAATTCATGCAACATAATTTTTTGAGGGATTTTTCTGGTATATCGATCATTTTTTTATTAAAAAATGCGAAACTTGTTCTCTAAACGTGAATATATATCTGAACCGCTCTTTAGTAATTACGAAATTTTTGAAAATAGAATTTATAAAAATTATTATTGTTGATATTATTGTTGAATTCTATCAAGTTGCAATTTTTTTTCTTCTTTTTCTCATTAACTTGTGCTCTGTTTCCATCAATTTTTTGATATAAGCATCGATATTCTTTTTAAGCAATGAAAAAACAAAGTAACAATCGAATTGTGCTTATTTGATTTTGATTTATTTTGATTTATTGATTTTGCTAAAAATTCATACGCCATAATTTTCTAATAAATTATTTGCTTTATTAATGTATCATTTGTTTTATTTTCTTTTTGTTTTTAAATAATCTGTATCCCCAGACAGGATTCACAAATCGTTATAGTTGTTAACGAAACGTGAGTTTTAATAGGGATTATATTTAATCTGCCCTGCCTTGTAAATTTGACGTTAATAGTCGCGAGGAAACTATTATCGTGAGCGGACAGGGCTTATAAAAATAATTAATTCTATCGAAAACTTATCATAAATTCGGCTGTGAGAATTTACAACTTCTTTGGCTGCATCTCGTATTTGTTTGGTAATTTTGTCGTAAAGCGTTTGGCCGAAAAAAAAATAATGAACAATTGAAAAGAGAAAAATGTAACGTACCGGTATTGGTGTTTTGTTGGTTGGACGTGAGAATTATGTGTCTTCCCGTCGACGTTTGCACGAGTTGGGCGAAACTCGGTACCGCTATCCTCTGCACGGAATCGCCTTGCTTGACGGTCACAGTTTGAGCCGTCAATCTTTGCAATCCGTCACGTATGTTAGCGTTCGTTATTCGCTGAGCGTTCATTGCCGCGCTTGTTGTCGTTACACTAGCGGTTCCCGCGGGATTGTGGGCCAAAGTTCCGACCGGTATGGCTGTGACAAAATAATAATAATAAATTAAATAATAATAATAATTATTATTATAAATTAAATGATAATAATAATAATAATAATAATAATAATAATAATAACAATTATTATTATTAATATTATAAATTAAATGATAATAATAATAATAATAATAATAATAATAATAATAATAATAATAATAATAATAATAATAATAATAATAACAATTATTATTATTATTATTAAAAATTAAATGATAATAATAATAATAATAATAATTATTATTATTATAAATTAAATAATAATAATAATTATTATTATTATCATTTGATTTATAATAATAATAATAATAATAATAATAATAAATTAAACAATAATAATAAGACTTTTGCATTTTTCTTGAAATTCGATTTTAGAACTTTTTAATTTTTTTTTCAACATAAATAATATCGATATTAAATTTTTTTTTATAAAAATCGTTTGTTCTGTTTCGTTTCATTCATTATCATTTCGCTTTAATTAATCAAAAAATGATCAACTCGATAATTGGTAAAATGATAATTATATTACAACATAGAATAATAATTATTTATGAATTATTATTCATAGAATTAGAATTAGAAATTATTATTTTTATTCGCCATATATATGTTGAAAAATTTGACAATTTCATATATCTATGGATTTGTATCCTCGGTTCTAGAATGTCCATAAATGGTCGGATGATGCACAAGCTGGCCCGAGTATTATTTTTATTCTAGCATCATTGCAAAAGCGTTTGCAAACATATTGCAAGCACTGATCGATGATGCACAGCGCGATTTATAAATATCATTCTTATTTCTAAGTACCAAAAATTAGTAATAGTAGTAAAACACTTGAGAAGAGTTTTGATAAGTATAGAAAATAGCCGTTTCAAAACGAAAAATGGACCACTTTCTGTCGATGATTGATGATAAAAGAAAACTAGTTTAGAAATCTATGCGTAAATTCACGCGGATTGTTATTAAAAAATGGTTTTGTAAATTATATACAACGATGATATTTTTATTCAATGATCTAATAAATTCAAATAATTACCTTTTACGCTGCCTTGGTGCTGAACGAGTTGTACCGAGTATCCTTGCAATTGCTGGCCACCCGCAACCCTCAACGTCACACCTACAATCACGAGAAACAAAACAATTAAAATAAAAATAAATTTTAATTTCAAATGTTCAAATTCCGATAAAATTGTTTTGACATTGTCAATCTCATATGGCCTAAGATCTTGCGTTTCATTCACATCATAAAAGTTACCCAAAAGTTTTCATCAAAACGGGTTATCCATTTATTAACAAATATTTTTTTTTTGTAATTTTCGAAAAGAAAAAAAATATAAAAAAAAAAGAATAAAAATCATAAGATCAGATTTTTTTAAATTTTCCAAAAAGAATGTAATCAAAGTTATTATTTTTCACCATTGTCCGAAAAAAAATGTTCATAAAATGACATCTAAATGTAATTAATAAAATTAAATTTCTACTATTGTCAATAAAAAACCAAAAAAAAAAAATATATATAAAACTACATTTTTGCAAATATTCGATGAAAAACTGACCTTGCCCCGGTGTCGTTTGATTGTTGAGAGTTTTGATCAGTGGCGAAGCACCGCTGACCCTCGTATTTTGAACGATTCCAGTCAGATTTTTCATTCTCGACTGCACCGGAGGTGGCGGCGCGACCGGCGCTTTCGCCTGATTCGACAGTCTCACGTTAATCTTTATCTTTCCGGCTGGACATCGCGGCGGAGGTTCCGGCAAACTGTCGATCTCTTCTATGAGTTTTCTCGGTGTTTGCAAACGTTTCGCGCGATGCGCAACGAACGCCGTTACCGTGAATTCCAAATTGATCAACAACAGATTCAGACACGACAGATCGACGCACTTGATGCGTGAAAAAAAAAAAAAAAGAAAAACGAATATCGGTTAGAACAAAATTGTACTACGAGATTTCGGAATTAATTATTTTACCGTGTATCGATGTTTAGGAGATTTATTTTTTATTTACTTATTTTTTTGTTAAGACCCCTTATTCTTATTTATTATTGTTATTATTAATATTATTATTACTAATAATGTTGATAATAATAATAATTATTAATATTATTATTACTAATAATGTTGATAATAATAATTATTATTAATATTATTATTACTAATAATGATAATAATTGTTATTAATATTATTATTACTGATAATGATAATAATAATAATTATTATTAATATTATTATTACTAATAATGATAATATTTATTATTATTAAAATATATTACACTAATAATATATACTATATGATAATAATATGATGATAATAATTATATTATTATTAATAATAATTTTAATAAATCTAAATATTATTATTATTATTATTATTATTATTATTAATAATAACAATATTATTATTATTATTATAATTATTATTAATTATAATAATAATTATATTATTATTAATAATAATAATATTATTATTGCTATTATTATTATTGATGATAATAATAATAATATTATTATTGCTATTATTATTATTGATGATAATAATAATTATATTATTATTAATAATATTATTATTATTAATGATAATAATAATTATATTATTATTATTGCTATTATTATTTTAATTATTATTAATGATAATAATAATTATATTATTATTAATATTATTTTGGAAAAATTACCTTGAAAGGATCGTAATCGAGAGCGCTCCACGCCAGCGAAGCGGTCACAAAATCGATGGCTTCCATTTGAAAAGGCGAGACCGTAGGTCGTACCTCGAAGAGATTCGGATGATTGCAAACTTTTCGCAATTGCATCAAAACGTTTATCACGCTGAGCAAATTACCGCTCGCCAGTGTTTCTCTCGTTCTTTTGATTAACAAGAAAATAAATTTGAAAAAATTAATATTCGAAGAAAATTAATTTTCGAAGATTTTTTCAATTCTTTTTTCATAAATAAATTTATAAAAATAAATTGAAACAAGATTGGGTTGAAAATAATGACGATAAACTTACTTGGCACGAGACATAAAATCATCGTAGAGATATCTCTGACGTTTGGACAATCGGCACATTAACACGTGCTCGTACTTCTTTGGCAATTGTTTTTCCACCTCGGTCTTAAGCCGCCTCAGAAGAAACGGTCGCAAAACCTGCAATTTAGATGAATATAAAATTATTCTTCATGTTTTAAAAATTATTGTTATTTGATTTTTCTTATTTGAGAGAATGCAAGAGCTAATTATTGGCTTAAAAATGGGATGGAACTAGTTTTATCAATTAAGGGGGGATTAAATGGGCAAAATGGGATCCCTGGACGGATCCTGAGGGAGCCAAATTATCCTCCAGGAGGGATTTTTCTTCATATTCTCTTCAGCGAATATTTCTAATTTTTTTTTTCGATTCAACGAGAGTTTTATTTTCTTTACCATTTTGGCTTTCAAAAAATAAATTGTCGTCGTCGTGATTCTTTTTCCCATTAAAAAACGAAGAGAATAGTGCATGTGAAAAGCTTTTTCTGGGTACTCGAAATGATTATGAACAGGGCAAACAAACGGGGGACATTTGGACCCCAGAGGACTCCGCGAAGGCCAAAAAAAAAAAAAAAAAAAAAAAAAAAAAAAAGAAAAGAAAAAAGGTAGGACGAGTCTAAGGTTAAGAATTTTCTACTTCGAACCCTCAAACACCACACTTAGACCTCAAACATTCGAATAAAACTCAAATTAAAACAACTACCGAAATACTTTGAATACTAGGAGGCAAAAAAAATTTTTTTCACTCATCCAGAATGAAATATCAAAATAGAGAAACAATAATTAATAATCATTGTAAATTTTTGATGAAGCAAGCTAACAAAGCCTTTTACTATTTTCGATTGATCCGTGGGTGATTATTGAGGTTCGAAACTTATTGAGGTTTTGTATCTCCAGACAGGATACGCATAACGTACGAATTTCCACTTTTCGTTACACGAGTTTTAATGGAGAGATTTGTTATCTCGCTGTTTATTTTTTATTTCTTATCAACCGATACGATCAAGAAGATCTTACGTGGCGGTTGATCGGCAGCGAATTATATTATACTGTTTTTTTTCAACAGTCTTTGCAAGCTAAATTGCTCAATTAGCCATTTTTTTTAGCCATGAGCTAAATTTACCAAGTCTAGAAAAATATGAAATTTTCGTAGAAAACTATTTTTTTAAAATTGTTATTGCTCTTTTATTTTTCAACGAATTTTTTTTGTGGCGATATTGAGGTCTTACTGGATGGATCGTCGGGCGAAAAGTTAGTTCAAAATGGGTGACTCGTTGATTTACAAGTCTGGAATCGTGTCTTACATGTTTAGACTTACGAATAGCTGAACTGATAATAAATTAACACTTGGAAATGTTTATTTAACACTTTTAATAATAATTCAAGTCAAATTCGACGATATTGGCACGTTGACTGACGTTTTGTCAATGACTGTACAACTTTTTCAACTGTTTTAGGCGATACTCCTCGTTACTTTAATTAATTTCTCGACAATTACTCAGTCGATTCATTTTTAACTAAGCATAATCTATCTGTTGATTCTAAATCTTGATATCATTTTTTTCAGAATTTACGACGATTTAGTTCCATTAGTTTTGCAACCATCAACGTCTGCAGAAGCTGTTTTCCCATAAGCAACCGCGATAAATTCATAAATTTATAACTACTAAATTATGCAATAAAAAATTCTGAAATAATTTATGAATTCTCTACCATGAAGAATTTTGGCGATTTTTTTAATATCCATCCGGTAAGACCTCAAAATTTGGCGGTGGATATTCACGTAGCAACTATACATGTAGAAAAGCAGTACGTACAGACCTTGTGAAGACGTCGAATAATGTTTTCGTTGTACTCGCTATTTCCCTCGATCATTCCGGTAACTGGATTGCTGAACCATTCCTTGAATTCGCGATGGGATTGAAACACGTTGGGCATCAAAAAATGCATGAGGGACCACAGTTCCATGAGATTGTTCTGTAGTGGCGTGCCGGTTAGCAATAATCGTCTGTAAATTTAAGAAAAATAATTGGAAAACAGATTTAAAAAAAAAAAAAGGATTGGTGAATAAAAATAGTTTTTATTTTATTTAAACGATGCAGCTTTAGGAATATTTCTCATGCTATGGGCTCATTTAACGGTCGAGTAAGCGCTATAAGAACGAAAAAAAATGATTAAATAGACTTTGTTAAATGACGTTTCTCGTCAGAGTTTATTTTTTAATTATTTTTCAGATCTCAGGTTCGTAATTCGAAATTTTTTCGAAGCCTAACGTCTTTATAAATTTTGTTGGACACAAAAAAAGCTTACTGATATTATTGAGAAATGTTTCCTGAGATGATTTGATGATTTCTGTATTTTTAAAATTCGTGTAATTTGAAAAATTCAAGTTGTATGCTCGGTTCTAGAATGTCCATAAAAGGTAGGATGATGCACAAGCTGGCCCGAGTATTTGAATAATTGTTCTAGCATCATTGCAAAAGCGTTTGCAAACATATCGCAAGCACTGATCGATGATGCATAGCCAGTCGACGGTTTTAAAGTATTATTCTAAGATATTTTTCTTTTAAAAATAATTTTTTTTTTTCGATATTCGCAGCTGAGACTTTTTAAATCGAATTTTTGAAGACTTCTAAACCCGCCAAAAAATGACGAATTTCTAAATATTAATGACAATTTCCGCTCAGTACTAAAAAAAAATACAGACACCAATTTTTATTTCCCTAAAGAACAAATTTAGGTTATTTCTCTTTTCTTAATAATTCCTTTTATCCATTATCAGGTGCTGGGAGACTATTGAAAATCGAATTTTGAATGATTCAAAACCCTCCAAAAAATACAAATGTCTCAATATTAATGTCAATTTCTGCTCATTACTTAAGGCACCAACTTTCATTTCCCTAAATAACAAATTCATACACTTCCTAACCCAATAATCAATAAAAATAAACAAATTTAATCAACAATTATAAAAAATCATCTCACCTTTGCGTCTGAAAGTTGAGCAACAATTGCCATCTCTGAGATTTAAAGTTCTTAATGTTTTGCGCTTCGTCCAGAATGAGATATTTCCATTTTTTTCTTCTAAAACTCTGATGATCCTGAATAACGAGTTTGTACGAAGTGATGCATATGTGAAAAGCATTGGGTTTCGTCCATCCCGTGCGTTTTTGTTTTCTCTCCTTCTGGGTTCCGTAATAAGTCAGTATTTTGAAACCCGGACACCATTTTTTGCACTCCATTTCCCAATTTAGCATGACGGAGGTGGGAACGATGATCAAATGTGGACCCCAATTAGATTTTTCGCAGGCCAAATGGGCTAGAAGGGCGATGGTTTGTATGGTCTTGCCCAGACCCATTTCGTCGGCGAGAATTCCGTTTAATTTTCTGTCGAACATCGTAACTAGCCAGTCCAAACCTATGTGTTGATATTCTCGCAACGAGTGTTTCAAAAGGAACGGAATTTTCGTCACGACCTGCGAAACGAATTAAAAACCCAAGAATGATTAGAGGATGGAAAGAAAAAAATGATTAATTCTTTGACGTTGTCGATCGACGATTTTGCGCGCTTTTAATCTCATTATGAATTTTTTTTCAACACGCTGTTTTATTTCTGAGGAATAAATTTTTTTGTACTGCGTCTAGGAATGTTCAGAGTGTTGTGGAATTTTTTTGAACCAGTTCGGACGGAGTTTGGGTATAATCGTTTTTTGGAGAATGACTGGGTGAGAGATGGAATAAGATGATCGTTGTCGGGAGGATCTGCGGCTGATAGAACCCAGGAATAATCGAAAGAAAATGGAATAACCGACGATTGGAAGGATAAAAAAATAAATATAATAACGTAAATATAATATAATAGTAAAATAAATATATTATTATCAAATAATAAATAAACGAAAAAAAAACTATTAAAAAAAGACCTCGAAATAATATTGAATTGTGAATTTAAAAAAATAGGCAGTCATTAACTTTAATTCAAATTTAAATTAAATAGGATTAAATTCAATTAAAATTTAATTTGATAGGAAATTAATTGGTTAGTTTCCATTGAATAAGATCTTTCATGGCGCTCTAGATTTTTCTAAGATTTAGATTGTCTGATTTTTCTCTAAATTTTTTTCAAAGAAATAATAATAACAATAATAATAATAATTATTATTATTATTACAGCAGTAATAATTATAAGTGTCGGACTGATTTTCATTTGAAAACATTTCGACTAATTATTGATCTCATTTATCGAATGAAAAAATAATAATTCATGAAAATAAGAAATTTTGACATCCCTCACAGGTAAAATGACCCCTTAAAAAATAAATAATCCAAACAAAAACGAAACTCACGCTTGTGGTCAGAAGAGTATTTCCCTTCGGTTGAATACTTTCGGCGAGCGCAGCCACGTCGTCCATTTCGTTGTGATTTTCGCGCTGCTCGCCGATTTCCGTTTTCACCGTGTCCTCGGGTTTTTCGGTCGAAAGATCCTCGAGCAACGATTTCAAACCGATTCCCGTCTCGTCGTCGCTCTGCGTTTGCGAATCTTCGTCCTCCTCCAACTTCGTCTCATCCTCGCTCTCGCTCTCGCTCTCGGATTTGTCTTCCTGCTGATCTTCGTCCTCTTTCTCAGAATCACCGACGGATTCTGCACAAACGATTTCAAAAATCTCACCGTTAAAAGCGGCAATAAAATAAAATTAAAAAATTCTCGCGTAATCGCGAATTAATTAATTTTTTATCTGGATTCGAGATTGAAAAATAAATAAATAAATAATAACCATGACAAAAGAGAGAGAATTTATAATAATAAAATTTAAAAAAAAATAATAATAAAAAATTTTAAAAATTAAAAAAAAAATTGAATTCAAAATAATAAAAATTCTGAAATGTTGAAAACAAATTCTTACCGTGATCCGTGTCGCCGTCGACGTCCATAGGAGTCGATGACACGTTTCCGTACTTGGCCATAAGCTCGTCAATTGACATATCATTTTCCGCCTGAAAAAAACAAATGAAAAAAGAAAAAAAAATTATATATAAATTTATTCGAAATAACGATGTCGATAAATACTACATAATTTCAATTTTTATTGTTCGGATAATATCGATACTAATTTCCTCATTCAATTAACGAGAATTAAACCGATCGAAGTAAAGAAAAAATTGAATTTACTGGGGGGAAAAAAACTTATTTTCGTTAACTCGCATTTGATCCAAGAATATTTTGCAAATTTATAAATATTGTGCAACACTTTTGCGCAACGAATGTTAAATGATTACATATTCATTGCATGGGAAAGCTGTTGCCTGGTTTGATCTACCTTCCTGAAATAATGACGTACAATTTAATGTGCAAATCACTTTGGATGGAAGGATAATATTTTATTTTTAGCGGAGCCCACAATTTTTATTCGATCGAAAACGATTCGATTAAAAAATAAAATAAAAATAAATAAATAAAAACAAGATTTATACGAGAAATGTTTACTATATCATTATAATATAAAAAAACTATATAAATATAAAGAAAAAAGTGTAAGATTAAAAAATATGAAAGACTAACATTTGATTTGATTTCAAAAGAAAATAATGAAATAATTCTGTGAAACATGTTTTATTTTTCTTTCCTATTTGTTCCTCGCTATTTTTGTGATTAGTTAGGTAATCCATATAAAATTGAAGCCCATAGGTTTATAGAACAAGAAAAAAACCTGCGAATTGCATATTAATATTTTCCCCAACGATTCAAAAAAACGCAGAAAGAAAATAAAATACAAAAACTCCGAGAATTTAATTTCCACAACCTGATATAAAATAAAAATGTCAAAAAAATATTTGTACAGATAATTATGAGACAAAAAGAAAGTGATTACCTTCAAATCGTCGAGTTCCTTTTGATGATTCGTATTGCCCTCCGCCTTTTCCTGTTCCATAATCGTGTTCTCATCGTCCGAAGATTCTTCAGAAGCTACGGTAAATTCCGTATCGACGTCAATCGTCGCGTCGTTTTCGTCCTCGACGGTTTCCTTCAACTCCGGCGACAAACTTCTGTCCCTCTCTTCCAAATAATTCGGTGGCAATTCTTTGATCAAATCTTCCAACGAAATTTCCGATTCTTTTTTCAACAATTCGACTTCTTCCTTGTGATTCGTCGTCGATTTCATTTCTTCCTCCGCTCTCGCTATCGTTTCTTCGTCGTCCTCCGAACTCTGATTCGGCTCGAACTCGTCTGGAATCAAAATGGGATTTTTTTTTTTTTTTAAGATCAAGAAAAAAAATTGAGAAAAATATTATAGGTTTTTTTTTGCTTTCTCTCAGACAAATGCCTCGATTACGTCACAAAATAGGATTGAGCTGAATGATTCTCGCCCCTTCGGGATTGGTATATTATCATCACGGAATAAAAGAAATAATTGATTTCGAAAAATCAAAATTTGTTTTCTTAACACTCCAAAACACGGTTCAAATTTTTTTTTTTGGTATTTTTTCCCCAATTTCTGAAAGATGCATGTGTTAAGAATGCTCTAACACATTTTTTTAAACTAAATCTGTTAAATTGACGGAGATACAGAATTTTATGTCAAACGGTTTTAAGCGTTTCAAGGCAACTTTAAACGCGTTTTTCTCGAAACTACTTTTTTCAACCTGGTTGACAGCATATCTAATAAACTATACATCCAATTTGCATGGGCCAGGTCTTAAATTGTTCGTAAAACCAGTCTCTACGTCACCACGTAGCGATTTCCTTATAAAAAGCTCCCCTTCTATTTTTTTTATATAAACAATAAAAAAAAGTTTCGTTAGATTTGAAAAAAAAATAAAAATAAAAATTCGCTGGTCCGCCATTTTTTTCTTTTTAGTGATATCGATTTTTCCCCACGTGGTGATGTAAACCTTAACGTCTATTTTGTAAATATATATTTTTTTTATTTTTCAAATGAACCGTATGGCTTAAACGTTGTCAATTGCTGAGCAACGATTTTGCCAGAGTGCACTTTTTGAGGGGGCGTATAATAACGCAAACAGTGCTGTATATTATAACAAATAATTTTTTATACACTCTCCTACATGTATATATTAACCACGAGAATTGATAAAAAAATTTTAATTCATAGTTTGCTTGGAAAAAATTACGAAACATACATCTTCGTCCCGAGCTCGAACCGTGTTATGAAGTTAAGAATCGAAAAATGAAGGAAGTTCTTTAGAAAAATAGAAAAAAAAAATTCTATACTAACCGTCCGAATGCTGTTTGTTGGCCGGAATTGGAGAAGAAATTCGCGAGCTGTTGATCGATGCTGGAACGCTCTGAGCGCCTTCGGTTTTGTTCAAACCTTCGGTCAACCACGTGGAATACTTCTCCGTCTGTCCAACGATGAAGTTAAGATGCTGATCGAGAGCTTTCTTGCGTTTTTCTTCCAGTCTCGTTTGTTGTTTGAATTCAACGAGCTGCGATTAAAACGTAAATTTTATTGTCATACAAATTTCACGACGAGAATTGATTTTTATTCATTCATTTTATTTGATTTGTTTGTTCGTTTATTTTTTTATTTATTTCTATTTTAATTTTCATTGAATTAGAAAAAATGTAGTGTCTCTAAATAATCTTAGGCTGCGTACTTGAATTTTTACACACCCCGAAAAGAGTAATTTAGAATTTAACATGTTCCCACAATGAGCACACAATATCGATAATGAAGTATCGAAATTGCCGGCTTAATTATGTGGGGTACTTTCTTTTATTATTAAATTATTAACCTATTGAATTATTAAATTATTGATTATTAAAATTATTTTATTAAACATTCGTCCATTAAAAGTAGATTTTTTCTCACTTCTTAGTACTTGAAAAAAAAAAATTTAATTCCCTTTTCTTTCATTCAGCATCAATTGGCTGCTGGATATCTCAATAATTATTCAACATTATTCGGTGTCCCTGGTTTTTTACTCTTATTACTTTCAATATAACATTCAGTTATTTAATTTCAATATTTAGATATATCAAATTCGATATTTGATTTATTTATTTTATTTTTATTATTCAAGTTAAATTCAAAATTTTTCAACAATATTCATCAAGATACGAGTTTTGTGCATTCAATTTCAACATTCAGTCATTTCTTATTCAACATTTTATCGTTATTCAATTACTTTCTTATTAAAATTTAATTCACGAATTTTTTCTTGCATCAATTCCTATAATCCTACATCTATCCCGTTTAAAAATGATTTCTTCTATTGAAAAAATAAACAACTAACTGCCGATGCTAAAAAATATCTCCTCGAATCAAAAACCTCAACAACAAAAATTACATCTTCTATTTTTATTCACATATTAATTTTTTTCCACTCCACTTCAAAAAAATAATAAAATCCTATAAAAATTCAACAACCAAGTGAACCAACCTTCTCGACATTGGTCCAAAAAGTTTTTATCTCCTTCGCCGCGAACCCAGCAATTTTTTTAAGCCTCAATTCTTGCGATTTCTCCGCTTTTTGCGCCTGTATAGCTTTTTCCTGAAAATGTTTTTGCACCATTCTCGCGCATTTCTTAGCCGCCGCTTTTTTCCATTTTCTCTCTTGGGCAAAATCCGCGGCCAACCAAACCATTTCTTCGAGCAAATAATCCCAATGAGCTTTGGCTCTCGCTGGTTCTTGAACTTTCGGCAATCTTCGTTCCGACCACAAACCGTCTCTCTGCAATTCCGCGATTCTTTGCATAACGTGAGCCTCTTGCTTAGCTTTTTCCACGATTTGTTCCTGATTGTTTTGCGCCTCGGTCGACGTTATCGCGTTCGACGTCGACAAAGCCGACGACGATAATTTAACGAGTTTAACGATCGGTTGAGGCGACGTCATTGACGTTAACGAAGACGCGGTGCTGCAAATCGTCGTCGTTATCGCGGATTTTGACGATGTTACCGTCGTCGTCGGGACTGTTAACGCTGACGTCGGTTTGTCAATGATCGCGGGAACCACCGGAACCGTTGGTTGAGGTTTCGGGACTTCCGGAACGATCGGAGTTCCGCCTGGAAGTGAAAAAATAAAAAATAAAAAATCAATAAAAAATTAAAATTTGTAAAATAAATAAGGTAAAATTGATTTAAAAAATATCTAAAATAATTGCAAGACAGTTTTGAACATATTTCGAAACATTCACATTACAAGGAAATAATGAACGAAGCAAATAACGATTTTTCATGCTCGTCGAGCATCGGAAAAATATTTTTATTTTTTTTTCTTCTTTGTTTAATTTGTTGTGTTTGTTTATTATTGTTTTTTTTTTTTTTTTTGGGTTTTCGTGTCACGAGAATAACCCTTAGACCCCGCAGGTGGAGTTCTCTTCGGGGTCTTACACATGCTCGTTTGTTTATCTGCCCACTGAAAGTTAGACTGATCAAGCACTGACGCGTGAACAGCGGAATTTTTTTTCCGTGGGTTTTAAATTTTAATATCGACCACAAAAATAATCACATTTATCTTCGCAGGTATTTTTGTGAATCGATACGGCAAACGATTACTCAGACGATTATTACGCTGCAAATTGTCGTTCCAACAATTTCTTTAGTTTTGATTGTTTTTTTTTTTTTCCACGTACTTCGAAATCTACATTTACTATTTTTCGTGCAACACATTTAAGATAATGCCAAATAGATAACAATACGGAAAATAATGATAATAGGAAGAATATTCTAGCTCCGAATAATCGTTGATGCGTTTTCTACATGCATTTTCGGATGCCAGGCTGATAATTAAAATAACGTCGAATTTTATATTTTCATAGACTTGAGTTTCACAAAAAAAAAAAAAACCCAAAGAAGAAGAGAAAGAAAGAAACAAGAAAAAGACGAATAAACTAATTTAACAAATAATAATAATAATAATAATAATATAATAATAATAATAATAATAATAATAATAATAATAATAATAATAATAATAATAATAATAATAATAATAATAATAATAATAATAATAATAATAATAATAATAATAATAATAATAATAATAATAATAATTGGTATTATTATAAATATTCTATTATTATTATTGTATATATTATTAATATTATTATTATCATTTGTTCAATTAGTTTATTTGTTTTTATATATACAATAATAATAATGAAATATTAATAATAATAATTATTATTACTATTATTATTTTATATCACATTACATATTATATAATAATAATAATAATAATAATCATCATTATTATATTACAATATATATTATTATATATTATTATTATGATCGTATATATCAAGACAAATAAACTAATCAAACAAACAATATTAATAATATATAAAATAATGATAATAATAATAATAATAAAAATATAAATTATGATTATTTAATTAATGAAAATAAGGCGAAAGAATATTCGGACGAGATAACTAGATATATAAACGATCAATTTTGAATATAAACACCAAATTTGTCCTACGGTAATCACCTATAATAATGGTGGGTGTTACAGTAGAGGTGGGTGAAGGGTGAGTCGTGGCGGTGGTCACCGTGACTTGTGACGGAGATTGTATAGCCGCTCGAATGGCAAAGACCATTCCGTGACGACCTCCTTGAGGTCTACCCGGTATTTGTCCTAATCATCGCAAACCAATAATTCAGTGCCTGACCTCTCACAATTTTCAATATTTCCTTCTTTCTTTCTCTCCTCATCTCCATTTCTCTTCGTCTGTCCCTATTTCTAACTCTAACTCCTCTCCTCGCCGCCTTTCTTTCTCTCCCCCTCTCAAAAAATATTCGCAAATCGATACGGAAATATAATTCGCATTTCTTCGAACGTTCTCAAGCATAGACGATTCGATTTATCGGAAAATCGGCGTTTAATAATCATTTTAATATTTATTTTATTGTTATATATATATATTAAATCATATTATTTATTATCATTATATATTATATTATATATAATATTAATATTATATATATATATATTATATTAGTATTAATATTATTATATATTATTTATTATTATTATATATAATATTGTATTTATTTAATAATAATAATAATAGTATAATAATAATAATAAAATATTTATTTAAATTTATTTATTTTATTGTTATATATATATATTAAATCATATTATTTATTATCATTATATATTATATTATATATAATATTAATACTATATATATTATATTAGTATTAATATTATTATATATTATTTATTATTATTATATATATTATATTTATTTAATAATAATAATAATAATATAATAATAAAATTGGAGTTTTAAACGGGGATGATCATTGCCATTAAATTAAAATGTATTTTAATCATTTCCCCGAATCATCATGAATTAAAATTCCTACTGAACATCAGAGACCACTCGTAAAAAAATAATTTATACAAATTTTCCATCATTCATCATTGAGATCGGTTGTACACAGGGTCATCGAATCTAGCAAACCGAACGATGGGGTTAAACCTTCAATATCTCGCAAAACGAATTTAAACCTGTTTTGATTAATAAACCGTTAAATTTTAATTAGAAAAAAAAAAGGAAAGTAAGAAACGACAATAAAAAACTGCAATAGTCGACACGAATCAAACCAAATTAAATCAAGACAGTAAATTGTAAAAGATCATTATACTCTTATATTATTATAACCAACTCGGTGCACAAATAACTGTCCAAAAAAATGTTTATACGATAATTGAAATGTAAAAAACGGATCCATCCCATTAAAATAAAAATAAAAAAAATAAATTGCACGTTAATAAATTGTCGAAAAAAAATAAAATAAATAAAATAAAATAAAAGATTCAAAAATGAAATAAATCCATACCTTGCTGGCTAAGTTGAGCAACGGCAGCGGGTAGGGTGGTCGAAACGGCAACTGGTGTACCGCCAATCGCGGTAATCTTGACCTCGTTCGTTTGCGTAACAACGGGATTCGTCACGTTGATCGTCGTCGTCGTCCCCGTAATAATTCCAGTATTAACCAAACTCCCGGAAACTCCGACATTCGTGCAAATTCCCGCGGTTCCAACGACGTCAATCGGACCAAAATTAATCGTCGGCATGGGCATCGTTAAATCCTCATCGTCATCTTCGGGATCCAATCGGTGTTGACGCAAAAAATGCAAATATTGCGCCGTTGCCGGACGTCTTTTCCACGTTTGAAAATCCATTATATTTCCACCAGCGTGAAGAAAAAATAATTCCGACGCATTTTCCGCGTATTTATCTCTTATAGCACGCATTCTTTTCATCTTGTGTTCCATTATGCGTCTTCGATAACCCGTTGTCGTGGAATCATCGACGGCCGTCGGTTTTTCCGTGGTTTCGGTGAGACGAAGTTTTTTTCTGGCTGGTGAGGATTGTGAGGACGACGATTGCGATGTCGGGGTGACGAACATCGTTCCCATTGAGGTGCGAACGAGTTTTGGGGACGTTGCTAGAACGACTTTTGTCGTTGTTTGACGCGACGGCGACGATGACGATTGACCGGAACCGGCGGAAGCCACGTTGACGACGCTGACGCGAGGCGTGCCGGCACCGATGTTGACGATACGGGGAAAACCCACTTGTTGGATTCCCGCGGAGTTTGGTGATGATCCGCTCGATATGACCTGATTTTTTTGTTTTGTTTATTTACTTGGTTATTCAATTTTATTGGAGAAAATTGGAGGATGTTTTAATGAATTGATTTAAGGAGGATGAAAGTGTTTTTTTTTTGTTTTTTGTTTTTTGAAAAATGGGGGAGGTTAGAAATCGGTATCTTGGGTGGGGGATTGAGAGCTGGGTTGAGGATTGGGCTCTGGAGATTTGTTTATTTGATATGACCTGATTTTTTGTTTCGTTTATTCGGTTGTTAAATTTAATCGGAGAAGATGAATATTTGAATGAATTGATCTGAGGATGACCTTTTTTTTTTAAGTTTTTTAAATGGTAGTTTAGAAATCGGTATCTTGGGTGGGGGATTGAGAGCTGGGTTGAGGACTGAGCCCTGGAGATTTATTTATTTGATATGACCTGATTTTTTGTTTCGTTTATTCGGTTGTTAAATTTAATCGGAGAAGATGAATATTTAAAAGAATTGATTTGAGGATGAAAGACTTTTTTTTGTTTTTTTTAAATGGCAGAGTTTAGAAATCGGTATTTTGGGTGGGGGATTGAGAGCTGGATTGAGGACTGAGCCCTGGAGATTTATTTATTTGATATGACATGGTTTTTGTTTCATTTATTTGGTTATTAAATTTAATTGGAGAAGAGGAATATTTGAATGAATTGATCTGAGGATGACCTTTTTTTTTTAAGTTTTTTAAATGGTAGTTTAGAAATCGGTATCTTGGGTGGGGGATTGAGAGCTGGGTTGAGGACTGAGCCCTGGAGATTTATTTATTTGATATGACCTGATTTTTTGTTTCGTTTATTCGGTTGTTAAATTTAATCGGAGAAGATGAATATTTAAAAGAATTGATTTGAGGATGAGACTTTTTTTTTTATTTTTTAAATGGCAGAGTTTAGAAATCGGTATTTTGGGTGGGGGATTGAGAGCTGGGTTGAGGACTGAGCCCTGGAGATTCATTTATTTGATATGACATGGTTTTTGTTTTATTTATTAGGTTATTAAATTTAATTGGAGAAGAGGAATATTTAAATGAATTGATCTGAGGATGACTTTTTTTTTTTTAAGTTTTTTAAATGGTAGTTTAGAAATCGGTATCTTGGGTGGGGGGATCGAGCGCTGGGTTGAGGACTGAGAGTGGCCAAGGCCCCGGAGATTTATTTATTTGATACGACCTGATTTGTTTTTTCATTAATTTGGTTATTAAATTAAATTGAAGAGAAATATTTAAATGAATTGACTTAAAGATGAGACTTTTTTTTTTTTTGGTTTTTTAAATGACGGAGTTTAGAAATCGGTATCTTGGGTGGGAGACTGAGCGCTGGGTTGAGGACTGAGGTTTGGAGATTTATTTATTTCATACGACCTGAATTTTTTTCCATTCATTCGATTAATAAATTTAATCGAAGAGAAATATTTTATTAAATTTATTTCAGGATGAAAGAATTTTTTTTTCTTTCTTTTTTTGAGAAGTGACGAAGTTTAGAAATCGGTATCTCGAGCGGGGGGACTCGAAGGTGGATTAAGGTAATGGACTACATCGTCCAGTGCGAAGGTGACAGCGCTATCGGCACTCGGTGGGGAGCGAGAGAGAAGGAGAGAGCGTTTGTAGTCCATCGTCTTAAGGACTGAGGCCCTGGAGATTTATTTATTCGATACGACCCGATTTTTCTTTCGTTAATTCGGTTATTACATTTGATTAAAGAAAAATATTTAATTGAATTGATTTGAAGAGGATGAGACATTTTTTTTTTGGTTTTTGAAATTACGGAGTTTAGAAATCGGTATCTTAGGTGGGGGGCTGAGCGATGAGTTGTGGACTGAGCCCTGGAGATTTATTTATTTGATGTGACCTGATTTCATTCATTCGTTGTTTGAATTAAATTGCAGAAGAGGAATATTTTGATGAATTCATCAAAGGATGGAAGAGATTTTTATTTAGGAAAAATTTCGGTATATCAATTTTTGTACAGATTAATATTATTTTTCTTGTCAATCTCAGTATATCAATTTTTGTACAGATTAATATTATTTTTTTTGTCAATCTCAGTTTATAAATTTTTGTACAGATCAATATTATTTTTCTTGTCAATCTCAGTATATCAATTTTTGTACAGATTAATATTTTTTTTCTTGTCAATCTCAGTTTATCAATTTTTGTACAGATCAATATTATTTTTCTTGTCTCTTTTCTTACGCAAAAATTGCATCTATCGTAATGATCTAGAAATAAATTGAAAATTACCTGCGTAAGGCCAGGAACTTGAGAAGTGATGACGAACTGTTGACCAGCGGACGTCGTGAGAACGTTGAGTCCCTGGCCCGAGGCGAGAACTTGTTGCAAACTGACCGTCTGCGGAGATGAGCTTGCGTTGCTTGTTCCATTGTTACCTCCACCCCCGACAAGGGGCGGCAAAGTAGGCGCGCCCTGTTTATCACTCATTACACATGACACTGAAACGAGAATTGAAACAGAAAAAAAAAAAAACAACGCATGAGTCGCATGAAAAATAGATGAATCGAAGATTTAGATTTTTTTAATGGATAATCGATCAGATAAATGCCTCGCTGACAGCAGTAGGAAAGATTTGAATGAATTATATCATTTCCTTCAGGTTCGGTATAAGTTCATCATTGTTTGGATTTATTTTTAGGGTTATTTTTAGTTAGTTTTTTTCCTTGTGACGTTCGACAAATTTTGTTCTTCATCGAGTTCATCGGGTTTGATTCTCTATCGGCTAATTTGCGTCCATGTTTTACCATAATCGACTGTGATAGATTCATAAATTCATAACTACTAAATTACGTAGTGAAAAATTCTGTAATAATTAATTTATTATTATATTATTAATCTATCAATAAATATTGAGCCTCAAATTTTCAAAAATGTTGGCGATTCGTTAATATCCGTCCAGTAAAACGTTGAATTTAAAAAATAAAAATAAAAAATAAATGAAGATATTTGAATTTTTAAAAACAAATTCTCAGTAATTTGATTATCGTCGAAAGAAAAGTGGACTGAAACATCGTTTTTCAGATGGCTAGTTCATGTGAGTTGTCATAAATATAAATGATACGCAACGTATTCTTCGTGGCACGCAGTTCTCTGCTGGACAAGTTTTTATTTTATTTTTCACAGCTAGATCAATATTCTGCACAAATGACGCTTAGATCAAATAAACTGTGCCCGCAACCATCTTGATTCCATGGGAAATCGTAGAAGTAAATTTTATCACTTTTATGACAAAATTGGCAAATGCGGACATTGGGTGGACAAATAAAGGAGTTGCTTATTTATTATTTAATTATCATTTGCTCTATTATTAATTTAAAAAAATTATTATCAAAATAATAAGAATTATGATTTAATTATTATTTAATAATAATAATTATTATTTAATTATCATTTAATAATAATTATTATTATTTAATTATTATTTAATAATTATTATTATTATTTAATTATTATTTAATAATAATTATTATTATTTAATTATTATTTAATAATAATAATTATTATCATTATTTATTGCTCCATTCAATAATAAAAAAATAAGAAACTGAGAGAAATAACAGTCCTTGCTCTGCCTCGCAACCTACATCGTCGCTATCTTACTCGAATCGTTCTGCAAAGTAGTCAACTTCGATAAACCTATTAACAAAGAAGAAGAAAAAAATTCAATTCAATTTAATTGCCACCGTGCCGAGACTATTCAGTGGTTATACATTAATTTGGATGATTTACTAAAAAACGGTTTACGCATTGAACAAAATTGTAAAAAATTTGTGACTTGTCGTCTGCTGGAAAACCGCAGGTTCGACGCAGTCTACGTTATTGAGACAAAAGTAAAAACATCAATCGTCATGCAATAAAAAAATCGTTGAACAAATTTCCTTCATTTTTACAACAAAACCAGCAACGCCAGACATCAGTTTGACAAATAATCAAGGAACTAAGAAGAAAAATGTAAAGAAACTAAAAAATAAAAAAAATGCAGATAACTAAGAGTCCTCGTCCCATATCATACCCGATATAGTCGCTATCTCGCTCAAACTCTTCGCAAACTATTTTCCCAAACTATTGCCAAATCCTCGCAACGCCGCCACGCCATCCGACAATCCCAAAATACAACGTAAATAAAATTTCCCAAAATCCGAAACCACCAAAATCTATAAATATCTTCCCATCCAACCAACCAAAAAAAATAACAACTTCACCAAAATCAATATATCAACGAATTTTGCAGTAACACCTAAAGCACCGAAAATTCCGGACGTTAAAAAAAAAAAAATCAATCTCTCAAACGAAAAAATTCAGATGCTAAAAAAAAAATTTCCAAAAAAAGATAAAATATATATTCCACGTAAAAACGTCGATGATAATTTTCGCGAGCAACCAAGAATAAAAAAAAAAAGATCGATGTCACGATAAAGATATTCAAGAGAACGCGGAGTAAAAAAATCGGGTGAGGCTAGGCGTCGAAACTGAGACTCTTCGTCCGGGCGTCCAGCGATTCCGGCAACCCGTAAACGCTAACAAAAAAAAAGAAAAGATCTATATATATATATACACATACATATGCACATATATATCTATATATATCAATATCTATATATACACACGCACACAAATATATACACAGATATACGCATAAAAAGCTGTTAACCGTAAAAACGTCGTATCTTACATTAAATTCTGTTTATCCCGCGTAATCGTGCTCACCAATAATAACAATAACGACGCAAAAAAACGTTTGAAAAAAAAAACCCCCGATAATCATCGAAACCTTTTCCCGAATCGTCGAAGACTGACCGAAAAAAATGTCAAAATAAATCAAAAAAGAAAGAAAAAACACCGACGTGTTTCGCGACCAAGTCGCGAAAAATCGAGGTGAGGCCTCGAACCCCTCTCGAGTCCGCGGATACAAAGGAAACTCGACGGCGGCCATGTTGGCGTTGCTCCGATGCGAGGTTGAAGACTTACCATAATGTAATCACAAATTTTTCGCTACGTAGACGCGGCATCCGCACCGACAGACCCCGACTCTACTATCTTCAACGTTTTTTTTTCCAAATCCTCGTTTCGTTGTCTCACGTAACATTGAACGCATTTGATATGTACAACATTTTTCGATACATTTTCACACGGTGAAACGAAGATGGATTTTGGAAATAAATAAAAATAAAAAGATTTTCGTGTTGAAAAAAAAAAAAAAAAATGTTTGTTACGGGTTCCCCGTCAAGGACGCGTTTCGTCCGCACATCTAAACATGGCGACGGTTCACGACAAAATTTTCAACGCTTAATAAACCCCGAACGAACGCCCCGACGTCCTGCTTCGCGACCGAGTTCTCTGCGTCGTCTACTACGCGTTCCGGGCGAGATGAGGGGAAGGGAGGGAAGGGTGAAACCTCCGTTGGCCGGGTTTTCGAAGCTGGGATTGGTCGAAAACCCGACTCCGTAGCGCTTGGCAACGTGGCAACGTACGAGCTTGGTTATTGGCTGAACCGGGCGAAATACGCGACGTTCGCGTTTCCGGTTCGAATGATTCAAATCAGCAACTGTTCGAATTGTTTGCGGTATTTTTTTTTTTCTTTCGCTTTGGGGTGTTTGAATTGTTTTGTTTGGGTTATTTTTGTGGGTAATTTGTTGATTAATTAGTTGATATTGTTGTTATTCGTTAGTTTTTATTTTATTTTATCGTTTGGTTTTTTTGGGTTATTCGGTTTATTGTTATTCATTTTTATTTATTTAACGGATGATAATTATTTGTTTCTTAGATTAGGTTATTTCTCGGTATTGTTAGTTTTCATTGATTTATTTGTCTGTATTATTTTTAATTACGTTATTTCTCTGTGTACTATTATTATTTGTTGCTTTATTCATTTTTTTTATTTTTTTATTTGACTAATAATTATTTATCTCTTTATTTGGGTTATTTCTCTGTATTGTTACTTTCTAATGATTTATTCGTCTTAGTTATTATTTTTAATCACGTTATTTCTCTATATTTTTGTTATTTGTTACTTCATTTTTTCAAATTTATTTGGATAATAATTATTTCTCCATTTGATTGAATTATTATAATATTTGTTTCTTCATTTCTCTATATATTATTATTTATTTCCTCATTCATCTATACTATTGTTATTATTCAAATCCTGCAGTTTGAATTAATTGTGTAAATTTGTTTAAGGTTTCTGTGAAATTAATTTCAATTGATTATCATCGCGAATTCACCGGACACGCGGTCGAAAATTTCACCGGTCAGCCGGTAAACAAAATGGCGTTGGCAGCCTCGTGGATCTTGAGACACAATTTTTCGGAATAAATCATGAAAACTTTTCGAATTTGTAGGCTATGTCGATTATTTGAACAAATAACACTTTCTATAAATCGGACGAAACATTTTCGGTCACTTTTTCAGCCTCGTGCACCAACAAGATGATTTTCGAACTATCTAGATAATTCCCACGCACAATAATTTTTGACCCACATTTTCGTAAAACCGGAAGTTATAACGTAATCCACGAATTTCACGAAGAATAATCAACGAATCCGTGCCAATATTTCCCTCAACATCTTCAAAACAATATCTCAAACAATAAAAATTCATTATTTATGATTTATCAGTAAGATAAATTCGATCGTCAACGTGATTTCCACCCTGCCACGTGACTCCCTCGAATTATCTCAAAAAAAAGAAAAAAAACCTGCTCTCAAATTCGCTCCAAAAAGCCAATTTTCAAAATACAAAACATCGCCGACACATCCAACAACAATTACAAAAATATCTCCATCAACTCTCAACAAAATACTTCGCACGACATACAAATAAACAATAAACATAACCTCAAAAAATTAAAATCCCAGAGGAAAAAAAAACTTACCCATAGGCTGCCGTTTTCTTGTCTTCTTTGGGACGTTTCACGACTATCGCGTAACTCACGTCTCGACGATTCAAACGCGTGTCAAACATTTTTTTGTTTCGTATCAAATAAAACGTTCCCCCCCCCCCCCCCCGTTCGTTCGTTTGTTTCAATTTTTTTTCTCTATTTTCCAAATCGAAGAAAAGATCGTGGATAAAATCGTCGTAATTTATAATTCGCGCTAACGAACGCAAGCCCGTAGGATCTTGACGAGTGCACGAGAGTCGAAGAAATAACGCGGGATTTTGTCGCGACGCGTGGAGTACAGCCACGAGAGCGCAGCCATATTTGTCGAACAGTCGCGAGAGAGAAATCGCTCGCTTTTGCCCGAAGCAAAAGAGAAGGAAAGATGAAACGACGAAACGAAATGAAAGAAAAAATAAATGAAAAAAAATTTAATTCGAACGAAACGCGGTTTGATCGACGTTGAAGAGAAATCGTTTGAACGGTAGAAATAAATAAATGAATAATAATTTTGCGGTTTTGGGGAGCACGAGTCGATGTCGTTTGGGATGAATTGTCTTCCTCGAGGCTGTTAGCGACGTAATGTGTCGATTCTGGTTGTTCCGTCGTCGACGTGTCCGGCTTTACCGGCGTATCAACGAATCCACGATTGAGAACGACGCCGGGGTCGTTTCGTTACTCATCACGTGTTACATCCTTTTTTTTTTCTTCGTTTTCTTTCTTGCTTCTTTTTTTCTTTCTTTGGCTTCGAATACCCCCGGGGTTGCGCGGTGTTGATAGGTTGGGGAATTGATCCACGTAGTTGCGGGAATTATGAGGGATTGGGCGATGATTTCGAATTTTTTAGGATGTCTTATGGTTTTCGATTTACGGTTGCCGTTTCGATTGTTGGATTGATTTGATCGATCGATCGATCGATTGGTAATAATGACGATCGATGGATCGATGATAAATATGAGTTATATGATAATTATGATGATAATTATATAAATTAGATAATTATATTTATTAGTGTAATTTATTCGTTGATTTAAATCAAATCATCGGAAAAGAAAGCGGATGAAATTCATTTTCCGATTCGATTGTTTGATTAATTTGATAAATCGATGAATCATATTAATAATAATAATAAAATAAATTACATAATTATATTTATTGTTATTATTATAATATGTTATATAATATTAGATTATTATAGTATATTATATTGTAATATAATAATAAATATAATTATGTAATTTATTTTATTATTATTATTATTATTATTGATTCAAACCAAATCATTGGAACAAAATCAAATCAAATTAATTTTCCGATTATATTGTTTGATAAATCAATAAATCGATTTATAATAATGATAATAAAATCAATAATAGAATTCTATCTATTATTATTATTATTATATTTTAGTAGAATTAAATCAATCAAGTTCCATTGAATAAATTTTTGATCAAATCGTTTGATTCGGATCAAATTAATTAAGAAATCGAATCGTGGAATTAATTTTTCACGAAGATCCGCAAGATTATTTCGAAAATCGGAAATTATCGTGCAAACGCCCGTAAGCATATTAAAAAAATATATATATTTGATTGTATTTTTCAAGTTTAATTCGAGAATTTCACCGGTCACGTCGATAAATGCGGGAAAATCGTTATCGAAAAAATGGCGAGACTACACGCCGAGATGTTTCCAGGATTGAACAATGATATGATAAAACGACTGAGAATTGTCAATGTTAACAACGTCTTTGATTTCGTCGAGCACGACGACGAGAGATTGACGAAACTCGTTGGTTTGTCTCACGAGGTATCGACCGGTCTGGAAATAAACATTTCATTTGTTATTGATTAATCTTATGTTGATTTCTTTGCTATTTGTTTTTTTTTCAGGATGTAAAAGCGTTCAAGAAATGGATCGTTGAGACTTTCAGCACGAAGCCAAGAAGCGGGAGAGAATTATTGAGCATCGAGGAAAATAATATCGTTTCAACTGGGATATTAAGGTGCGATTCATTTCCATTATCTTTTTTTATCTTTAAAATTTTTTTTTTTTTATGATTACTTTTTATACAATTTCATTTGTTGCGTCATTCGCATTATTTATTTATTTTTTTTGGTCTCAAAGAAAAATCGAATCTGTGATATCAGTGATTTTGACGAATTCACATTCGGTTACTGTTTTCAATCAATTTCACTTCCATAAATTCAACAACAGTATTATTACACAATTATGTAATTTAATTTAATGAAAACTTCATAAAAAAACTGGTCGTATGTTATTTTTCAGTTTGGATGAATTATTGAACGGTGGTTTACACGTTGGACAATTGTACGAAATTTGCGGTTCGTCGTCAGCTGGAAAAACTCAGATTTGTCACAGTTTGGCTATCAACGTTATCACGAAAACCGATGGAATCGTTCATTACATAGACACCAAAAGAGATTTTTCAGCTGGAAGAATTCAAATGTTATTGGACGCACGAAATTATCCCGATGAGGTCATCAACGATTTTTTTACGCGGTCTTTCAATAACTTTTCATTGAAATTCTTATTTCTCTTTATCCATTATGATTGTTAATAATAAAAATGATAATAAATGAAGGGGAATAAGAATTATCAATAATATTATATGATATTATTATTAGAAAATTATATTCTTTTAATTAAATCTGTTATCTTATTTAATTAAATATGTTATTTATTGTATTAAATATTTATCATTAATTTTTATCCTTCAATTACTTTTCTCTATTTTATTTGATTCTTCATTTTTTTCATGAGAATTTATTATTATTAATAATAGTAATAATGATAAATAAATTAAAAGAGAAAAAAGTAATTGAGCGATAAAACTTAATGATAAATATTTGATACAATGAAGAATAATAGATTTCATTGATAGAATACAATTTTCGAGATTAGAATCATATAATATTATTGATAATTTTCATTTCTCTTCATTTATTACTATTATTATTATTATCAATAGCAAAAACATTAATAATTATAACAATAATGAAAATTATTGTTATATTATAATAATAATAATAATAATTATTATTATTATTATCATATTATTATTATTATTGTTAATAATGATAATAATAATAATAATTATTATTATTAATGATGTTGCTATTATTAATAATGATAATAATAATAATTATTATTATTATTAATGATGTTGCTATTATTAATAATGATAATAATAATAATAATGAAAATAATAATAATTATTATTATCAATAAAAATAATAATTATTATTATCATTATTGATATTATTAATCAATAATAATAATAGTAATAATTATTATCATTATTGATATTATTAATCAATAATAATAATAATTATTATTATTATTATTGATATTATTAATTAATAATAATCAATAATAATATTATTATTATTGATATTATTAATTAATAATAATTAATAATATTATTATGATTAATTATTCATTTTTTTCAATTAATTTTTAATTAATTATAATTAAGATTATAAAATTGAGTTCATTGAAGTAACAAAAAATCTTTTTCACAGGAAGCAGCGAGAGTGATGGATCAAATAAAAGTGACGAGAGTGACAAATGTATACGAATTATTGAGCGTTCTCTACAATCTGACAGAATCATTGAAAACAATGAGAAACGAAAAACCGACGAAACTCGTGATAATCGATTCGCTCTACACGACGATATTGGCGAATTCCGATAATTGCAACAGTTTCAATTTGCTCAGCCACGTCGCCAATGTTTGTAGATTCATCGCCAAACAATTCAACTGTTCGATAATGAGCGTGAATATGTTGAAAGAATGGCGCGAAGGCGATGGTTTTTTGCCAACGGCAATCGGAAAACCCGTTGTTGTTAAACCGACTCTCGGAAAATTTTGGATTCAAGTGCCGAACACGAGACTCATCGTGCGAAAATTAAATAACGAGGAGAGAAAAATTTCCGTGTGGAAAAGTTACGATCTGCTCGTGGGCGCGAGCTGCGTCGTCGATTTAACGGATTTGGGAATTACGCAACGGAGTAATAAGTAGAGAAATATGAGAGAAATATGAGAGAAATAACAGAGAATAATTAGCAGAGATTTATTGGCGCAGACGTATTTGTATATTTTATTTAAGGAGTTGTATCTAGTTTGCGAAGAAATTAAGGGATTGTCATGATTTTTTTAGCGTTGCTCGCATAGTTTTATCAGAACACACTGTATAGTATCAATTCGGACGTACATTGAGGTACTTGTGTGCATTTTTTCATGAAAAAATTCCCAATTTTGGGACAATTGTTGCCGTTGTCCCAAAACACCTTTTTTTTTTATAACGTCGATTTTTCCGAAGTATTCGATTTTTGAGATTTCAAAAATTAAATTTGGAATTAAAAAGATTTTGAAGATTTCAAAAACTTGATAAAATTTTCGAAAGCAATGTCTATTGATTACTTTGGAAAATTTGGAAGTTTTTAAACAATATAATTATAACTATCGTCCACCTTAACGAAATTAAAATAATTCCACCCTACATTCAAGCATCCCAAAGCAAAGCAAAGCATTGTACCGGCGAAAAACTACCTTTTTGTAAAAAAAAAAACTTCGTAAAGTTGTGCAAATAAAACTCCATTGATCGATAAATTATATTCAAAAGTAGAAATTCAGAAATACACATTTTCAAGTACTGTAAATTAAAACGACCCATCAAATTAATTAATCATCATTTTTTTTATTCCCTCCCCCCCCCCCAAAACAACAAAAAAAAAACGCAACAAAAAATTTTCTTATTAAACATTAATATATACATTGTCCGTATTTACGCAACACCCGTTATATTACAATTCGCATACGCGCGCGCGCGCGCGTATTCCCGAATTCGTCGCCTGGGAATTCACCGCAGACGGGAAGACGTTCGCCTTTGCGGTTTGCGACGTTGCCGGTTCTTTTTCCGTTCGCGTCCCGTAAACTCGACTGGGCTGCGTTCCGAAACGTTACTCAAGTCGACTCGAGTAAAGTTTAGATGCGAGTGCGATAGCGCTATCAATGATTGCGATGGAGCAAGAGAGACATTAAAGGAACGAGTTGTACTCGAGCTGGGTTTCAGAACGCGGCCCTGAACGCAACCAAGATCTCATACACAGACGACGCAGGCCTTAAAACTCCGACGATTTGGCAAGCACGAATAAATAAAATTTTTCGTTTCTCGTAGCCGCCACGAGTAGGGCGCCACCGGAACTAAAGTGACGTGAAAGAGAGATGGAAGCAAATCGTCGATCTCTTTCTAATAACCTAAGCGCATTGTGCGAATTAATACGATTTACCGCTTTGAAGCAATATCAAAGCACACACGTTGTATCGTTGATCCATCGTCAAATATACACAAACTCCGCATACCATTCGCCAGAACCGTAAAAGAATCACGGAATCAATAGAACGCAGTTAATACGCTCAAGCACGAGGTAATCACAGGAATAAAAAGTTATGTTTATTATCCGCACCTGCGTTACTTCAGTTCCGGTGGCGCCCTCCTTGCGGCGGCTTCGAGAAACAAAAGAATTTATTCAGCCGACTTTCCCCCACTGCCGTAAATTTGAAGGAGTTTCAAGAACGTTACTGTACCGATTTGTCTATTAAAAACCTCAATTAACACAAGAATGTGCAGTACACGACGATAAACAATTGTTAAAAACAATAAATACAGAGCGAATCAACCTCGCGCAAACAATAACAATATAAACGCAATTAAAAAGCAATTTCCGATGGAACTAATCCACCAGATGGCGCGAATGTTGGATAAACATGGCCGAAAATTGATGTTTCAACATTTTTCTTCAACATTTACGTATCCAGATCCGTGTTGTTGCAATTGTTGAATGTTTTTCAACCCTCTTCGCATCGACGCGAGACGATAAATGATTTCTCGTCGATTTATCGTTAAATCTGTGATTGATCGAATCCAATGATAACAAATATTCACGAAATCCCGGAATTCTCGCACGAGTGAAAACGTTTCGACAATGTGAAAAAAACCGAGTTTGAAATCGGTTTGCAATTGTTATCAGTGCTGATTAAATTTCCGATCGCGGTAAGAAAAAATATTCAAATGTAATTCGTGTAATTGATGATGTCGGGAAAACAAGGACACGATTGCGTTCTTTGCGGTGCCGTGTTGGAGACCAAAGGAGAGTTGCAAGAACACTTTAGGTAACCTAAAAATTTATCTCGATATATTTGACGAATATCTTCAAAACTAATGAAGAAACGTAATAATTACAATTCAGTTATTGCATATTGTCTCAAGGTCTTACTGGATGGATATTAAAAGATCGATAAAATTCTTGAAGATTCGAGGAGCGATAGTTCTTGATAGAATAATAATACATGAATTATTTTACAATTTTTCACTACGTAATTTAGTAGTTATAAATTGATGAATTTAACACCGTCGCTGAGGGGAAAAAAGCTTCCGCAGATGTTAACGGTTGCAAAACGCATGGAACTAAATCGCCGTAGATTCTGAAAAAATTATATCATAAAGATTGAGGATCGAAGATCGATCATGCTTAGTTTAAAATGAATTGACTGAGTAATTGTCAAGAAATTAATTAAAGTAACGAGGAGTATCGCCTAAAACAGTTGTACAGTCACTGACAAAACGTCAGTCAACCATCATGTCAATATCGTCGAATTTGACTTAAATTATTATTAAAAGTGGTAAATAAACATTTCCAAGTGTTAATTTATAATTAGTTCATCTATTTGTGAGGCTAAACATGTACGACATGATCTAGACTCGTAAATCCACGATTCACCCAATTTCGACTAACTTTCTGCCCGACGTTCCATGCAGTAAGATCTTAAAACTTCCCTCGGCCTTCTTCGGTTTGTACAAAATAATGAAAGGGTCGTCCGATCGAATTCCCTAGGATGACAATACCGATTTGTGGAATTGCCAGAAGCGCTATTCAAAATTGCTATCCGGCGCCCATCAATTTATCAAATTTGTCAAAAAAACTGGGACAGCCCTCGACTCGGGCCGCACCAGTCGTGGGATTCGTCAAAATATAGAATTAAACCGTCATTGAACGGGAAAGAACAAATCCCTGTCTCAATTCGCTCATCAAACGTCTCAATTCGATTCCATTCTCAACCGATTTAACACGCAAATATTCGACTCTTTGTTGCGCAGGAATCATGCCAACAACGTTATCGACAAATCAGGACGTCCCGGAGTTATCGTAGCAAAGGCCGAATGCATTTGCGATCTTTGCGGAATCATTTACTCAACCGTCAATGAGACCATAAAACACAGGTTCAAGGCGCATCCGGATTGCGCAAAATTCTACTGCCCTCACTGCGGCAAACAATTTCCATTGAAGGTGCATATTTGATGTTTTTGTTGTAGCGATTTGTAGTTGATTGCGGTAATGAGAACGTGTTGTACTACGAAATGTTATTACGGAAAAATAAAATTATCGACGGTACTTGCGATCGGATTTTAAAGGTCCGCATGCCATTTTAAGCAGTTTTTAACGAGCTATCAAATAGAACTCATGGAATCGACGTAGCTATAAAGTTTGCGTAAAATCTAATACGTATATTTGACGCCATATTCCACGCTGTCGAAAACAAAATCGACGTTAAATGTTCCTCAATTTCTTCGTTCGCAGATTCACAGAGACAAGCACATAATTTCTCACGATTTGGAAAAAAATGTTTCCACGGAACACAGAAAATGCGAACAATGCAATTTCCTCTTCTACAATAAAAAAGCATTGGCCTTTCACAACAATACCATTCACGAAAGGTACTTTTCAACCGTGTAAACAGCAATTCACCTCTAATTACATTCAATTTCACAAGAATAGTAAAAAATTGTATCGTTGGAATAACAAAAAATAAAAAATTGCAGCAGTTCCATGCGGCCATTCCTACTGGGAAAAACGGTTCGCAAGCTCGTTCCCGTTCAAACGGAACACAAATGTGTGCTGTGCAACGCTAAACTCGAGAGCAAAGACGCCTTGCGCGAACATTTTCGGTAGAATAATTTTTTTTTTTTACAAAACTGAATTCTAACGTATTCGAGGTAGTCCCGGAATTTTTCCGGAGTGCATCTAATGAAAGAACGCATTTTTGATCAACAGAAAACACGCGAACAACGAGATCGATAACAATGGTAGACCTTCGAAAGTCGTTCCTACGTCAAAGACCGACGATTGTCGTTGCGATGTTTGCGACAAGGTTTATTATTCCATAACGGAAGTAATTAAACACAGATTCAAAGTTCATCCAAACTCACCGAAATTTTATTGCTGCTATTGCGGAAAACAATTTCCATTGAAGGTATATTTTTATTATTATTATTATTATTATTATTATTATTATTATTATTATTATTATTATTATTATTATTATTATTATTATTATTGTTATTATTATTATTATTATTATTATTATTATTATTATTATTATTATTATTATTATTATTATTATTATTATTATTATTATTATTATTATTATTATTATTATTATTATTATTATTATTATTATTATTATTATTATTATTATTATTATTATTATTATTATTATTATTATTATTATTATTATTATTATTATTATTATTATTATTATTATTATTATTATTATTATTATTATTATTATTATTATTATTATTTTCTTTTTTTTTCCTATCATCATTATTATTATTATTATCATTATTATTATCATTATTATAATTATTATTATTGTTATTATTATTATTATTATTATTATTATTTTCTTTTTTTTTCCTATCATCATTATTATTATTATTATCATTATTATTATTGTTATTGTTATTATAATAATAATAATTATTATTATTATCATTATTATTATTATTATTATTATTATTGTTAATATATTAATTTTAAAAAAAATTATTATCCTTTCAGGCCCACCGAGACAAGCATATGACTAGCCACGATCCTGACGAAGTGAAAATCGAAGACCACAAAAAATGTGTAGAATGTGACGCAATATTTTACAACGATAAAGCACTCAATTACCATCAAAGTTCAGCCCACAAGAGGTACGAATAACCCAAACGAAGATTCATCGATAAATACGAATAATAAAAAACGGTTTTTAATTTTATTTCCGTCTTATAATTCGTCCAAATAAATGATGTCTTGTGTTTTGTTTTTTTTTTTTCTTATTTCAGGATCATACAAATGTTGCAACCGATAGCTACGCCGCCTCCGAGCAACAAGATCAAAGTTAATTCGATGAACGACGCTCTTAGCGTTTATTATTGCCATTTGTGTGGCGCCGAATACGTGATAAAGTTTAATCTTCAGCAGCATTTGGAACGAGTGCATACGCAGGTAAATGTTTCGATAACATATTTGAAAAAAAAGAAACATGGAGACACGGACATCATTGAAGTCTTCCCGGATGGATGCAAAAAATTATCAAAATTCTTGAAAATTTGAGGAATGACAGTTCTTGATGGAATAATGATACCTGAATTATTTCAGAATTTTTCTACTCCATTAAGTTATAGATTTATGAATTTAACACGATCGCTTATGGGAAAACAGCTTTCGCAGACGTTAATGGTTGCAAAACGAATGGAACTAAATCGCTGTAAATTCTGAAAAAACTATATCATCAAGATTTAGGATCTACAGATCGATCATGCTTAGTTTGAAATAAATCGTCTGAGTAATTGTCGAGAAATTAATTACAGTAACGAGGAGTATCGACTTAAATTATTATTAAAAATAGTAAATAAACATTTCCAAGTGTCAATTTATCATCAGTTCAGCTATTCGTAAGTCTAAACATGTACGACGTGATCTAGACTCGTAAATCCACAATGGAGTGAATGAACAACCAAATAAACAAACGAAAGAACGATACGAGAAAATTGTCGTTAATCGAAAAAAACCGACGAAATTGCGGTTTTTTTCAGGCGGAAAGAGAAGCAGTGCCGGAAGATCTGATCAAATGCACGATGTGCTCAGCACTTTTTTGCAACAAAAGAGCCTACGACAATCACAACACTTATCACAAACCGAACGATCTCTACGTGACGTCGGAACAGCAGAGGCTCAAAACTATCACAAAAGTCGATCAAGATTTCGACATAAGACGAGTAAGCCTCAGAACGTACCATCCGCAACCGAAAACTACGAGAAAACGAACGGAGAGGCGACAAATTAGAGTAAGAAAGCATTTTTCTACAAGCTGAATTTTTGTTTTCTCCACATTTGCTAATTATTTTAATTATTATTATTATTATTATTGTTATTATTATTAATATTATTAATAATATTATTATTATTATTATTATTATTATTATTATTATTATTATTATTATTATTATTATTATTATTATTATTATTATTATTATTATTATTATTATTATTATTATTATTATTATTATTATTATTATTATTATTATTATTATTATTATTATTATTATTATTATTATTTATTTATTTAATTATTTACTTCTTTTTATTTAATTATTTAATTATTTTAATTAGCAAAAATGATTATAATATAATAACAAATATTTTCGAGCAATCGTAAATTTGTGTATTTATGTGTATTTAAATGATTGTGCAGGGCAAGAAAAGACTGAAAAAAACGTCGGCAATGAAAAAAGAAGTCGAGTATTCATCGTCGGACGAGGAACTCTCCGAACCGCCGAAAAATTCGAGCGACAGCGAAAGCGACGTACCTTTGAATCAGCGAATCGCATCGAGCTGACGAAAACGCCGATAGCTCGATCGAACGTTCGGAAGAGCAAAAAAAACGATTCGCGGTTGAGGAAGAACATTCGAGTGGACAGCGAGAAAAATAGTTTGATTTTAGAAATTATTATTTTAAAAACTATTCGTTCGATTTTATCCAGGTTTGTTTTGTTCGAAAGTCTACATGTTGACATTTTTTCACGCCGGCCATTACAGCAAACATTCGTTAACGTACCTCAACATGTATACTTTCGAATAAAATCGAATGAATAGTTCTCGAGATAATAATTCTTATAATTAACTTTTTTTTTCGCTATCCCCTCTGATGTTTTGCCTCAAACGCAAATTTTGTAAAGTACTCATTATCACAATTCTTTTTATTTTATTTCATTTTCCTTTTTTCTAAAGATACCAGTAATTTCGTTTATGAAAGAGCGAACAAAAATGATGAACGAAATGTTTAGGAAAATCGTTGCCGAAACTTTTCCAGGATTTATCGTTACGTCGTTGCTCGAACCGTTTTCCCTAGTTTACTAACGATATTATATTCGTATAATCTAGGAGATGTACATAACAGATGCGCTTATCGTCTTCTTCGTTGATGGAACAAAAGATAAAGACAAAATTGCTCATCAATCGCTCGTAAACTCGTCGTAGTAATTCAATTGTATATTTTTAAAAATAACGAATAAAAAATAAGTTGCAAGAAATTTGTTTGCTCCTCGTACAGAATCATACTTAAATATATACGTAAATGAATTTTCCCACCTTAAAATGGCTTCCTCCATGATGAAGAAAAAAAATGCAAGAACTTCAGAACCAACTGCAGAAACCCGAAAGTGCGAAATATCATTAAAACTCGTGCTTCCGGTTTTTCTAATCCTATCCTAATTAAAAATTCGATCATACCCCAACTAAAAACCACCCTAATAATACACAAATAAGAAGAAAACCCCAATTTTTGCAAAAATTCTTCCAAAAGCATTCGGAATCAACAAAACAAAAATGGCGGTCGACTCAAGTTTCCCAATCAACGACGTTAGGTGGCGCTGATCGCAACATTCGGCGTTTCCGCGTTCTTCCGGAAGACTCAAGTCCGCCATTTTGTATTATCGGTTTTTTTTTTTTGTTTCTACGTGTGTACCCAACTAGCGAGGGTTTTCCGTTGCCGTGTACAGCCGTGTACATCCGTGTACGCAGACGATTGAGTTTTGTTCCGAAAAAGCTCGAACACAGGCCACGGCTTCGTTAGCCATTTTTTTTTAACGTTCAAACGACAGTGAGAAAAGTTTAAAAGACTCGAAATGGGACGCAAGAAGAAGAAGCAGTCTAAACCCTGGTGCTGGTATCCTTTTTTTTCTATGTTAATTATTGCAACGATTATTTTAATACCGAGGGTAAGAATAAATTTTCGTTCGTTCTTAAGACATCGCTCGATTATTCGGCTGCTGTTTAGAATAATATTTTTTTTTCTTTTTCTTTCTAAGGAGTTTTATTTTTAGAATTCTCCGACACGCAGTTTCAAACTGGTTTGAGCTTGTTGCAAGGGCTTGCGGGAGGTTGTAGATTTTTGTTCCTCCCCCTTTTTTTGTTTTTTGGGGGTTTTTTTGATCGACGAATTCGCGACGCTTGATTAGTGGCGTTACGTCACTTTATTTACAGCGAGGAGGATGACAAATGGAGGGGTTGATGCGTAGCTGATTTTGGTTTTTGATTTTTTGAGCTTCGGTTGCAAATTTTGTTCTGCGATGCATTTTTTAGTTCTTGGTTTTTGATTGACAATATTTTGTTTCGAGGTGTCGTTGGATGGACCGCCGGGGAAGAAGTTGGTCCGGAATGAATAAGTTTAGCCTAACGAACAGCTGAAACGATGATAAATTGACATTTAGAAATGTTTATTTACCGCTTTTCATAATAATTCGAGTCAAATTCGACGATATCGGCGTGCGGTCCACTGACGTTTCGTCAGTGACTGTATAACTGAACAATTGTGAATTAATTCATGTATTATTATTTTATCAAGACCTATCGCTCCTCGAATCTTCGAAAGTTTTGGCGATTTAAAAAATTTTTATCCGATAAGATCTCAATCGTCAGAACGAATGGAATTGTATTGGGTCGAATGAGTTTTCTACACGCATTTTGGCTTTCTTGGCTTCGGTTGACAATTTTATTTTAATTGTTGAAACAGATGAAATTGTATCCTATGATATGAAACTTATTCGATGCATTTTTGCTCTTACAAATAGACTCAAAGATATGCATATATATAATTCAATAAGAGATTTAGCTATAACGAAACGTGCGAGAAACATTTGCGTTTCTTGGCGTTTCCCTGCGTTTTTAGAAAATCGAGACAACGTTGAAAGAGCAACTCAACTTCTGTGCATGGGAAGCATGCAATTAGTATTGATTGTCTTTTTTTTTTGTTTTTTTTTACAGTTACGTTGTCTTTATTTATTTATTTATTTCCTTAGGTTTCGTCAAAAAATTTGGTACAAATCATTGAAACGATAAGATTGATTCGATACAAATAAGTTTTTTTAAACTATAAATCGTTGATTACTCAAGAGTTAGAGATTTCCATGCATAATAATTGTTTTTTTTTTAAGAAAATGAAATTGCCAGATTTTCAAATAGTAAAAAGAAAAAAAATGTGAATTGACCAAAGAAAGCCAATTAAGAATCGTAAGCGATTCTCAGGAATCGTATGATTGTTGAAAAAACAAGGCCATGTGACGTGCAATTCGAATTTTTGCGCACGTATTAACCCAAAGAAATTTATTACCGGAAAAACAAAAATTACGCTGTTTCAATCCTTGACGAAACGAATGAAAGGTATTGCAATCGAGAGTTCGACGACGAGAAGATTTTGATTCAGCATCAGAAAGCCAAGCACTTCAAATGTCACATTTGTCACAAGAAACTGTACACAGGGCCGGGATTGAGCATACATTGTATGCAGGTGAGCGCAAAAAATTTTTTAAATCAATTTTAAACCATTCATTTGCGATTGATATTTTTAATTTAAGGAGAAAAAAAACAATATAAATATTTCATACAAATTTCTAACAACTTTGAGCATTGCTTGATCATTTTGATGTTCGCAATTTATTCTATTGGGAGTCAAACTTATTTATCAAAATTATTTATAACAATATTATAGATATTAATGTTATATTATAAAAAATTATCGCAATTATTATTGTTGTTATAAGAATTATAATTCGTTTGGCAAATTCTATTTATTATTCAATTTTGATGATCGATTATTATGTTTTAATGCCCAAAATGCAATTTTCAAAGGTACATCTAATCGTTCGCCGAAAAATTAATGGCTTTTCATGATTTTTCCTAGGTATATTAACATAATTTTATTAGAATATACTATAAAGTATAAATGACAACATTTATTTCGGTACTTATATAAATTTTTTCATTAAAAAATTGTCAACTTTAGGAGAACTATTGCCGTTGTCCCAAAACACCTTTTTCCCTACAAAATCATTTGCACTCAAGCATAAAAAAATAAATAAATAAATAAGAATGAAATCCCGGCGAAATCTAATAAAAATTACGTCCCTTTGTAAAAAACTTTGTAAAAGTTGTGCAAATAAAATTCTATTGATTGAATAAAAATTACGTCTCTGACAAAAAGCCAAAAAGACTAATAATTATAATAATAAATAATAATTCCGCTTTTTTAATGATAATTTTTTTGATTTTTAATCAATGATAACTAAAGATTAATAATAATAATAAATAATAATAATAGTAATAATAAATGATAATTAATCATTTCTTCATAATTTATAAATATACTTATAATTAAATATAAGTATATAAAAAAATAATTTAAAAAAAGAAATGGTAAATCTAATTTACAATTTCACTCTTGTTCTTTTTTTTTCTAATAATGATAATTTTTTTTAATTTTTAATTAATAATTGTTATTCACGATCAATAACAATAATAAATATACTTATAATTAAGTATAAATATATGAAGAAATAAATAAAAAAAATAAATAATAAATATAATTTATAATTTAACAGGTTCACAAGGAAGCGATAGACAAAGTACCGAATTCCTTACCGAACCGAAGCAATATAGAGATAGAGATATACGGAATGGAGGGAATACCGCCGAACGACGCGAAGGAGCACGAACGTCAGAGAAACGGCGGTCGTCCGGGATCGCCGAGTTCGGGTGAGGACGAGCCAGCCCCGAAGAAGCAAAAACCCGAGGGTCTTTTGGGTTCGGCGCCGGGTGCGATGCCGACGAATTCGAGCATGATGTCGGGCGTTATGCAGGGTCATCATCCGGCAATGGGGCAGATGGGACAGTACGCCCCGCCCATGCATTCCATGATGGGACACCTCGGTCACGTTGGACCGCCTTACATGGGACCGGGGTAAACTTCACAAAAATTCACTGATTTATCAGTTTGTATTTTTCCAGGTGGCTCTAAAATAGAAAAAAAAATTCCAATTCCAAATTATAAGCATTCACTGCGAAGTATCTTGCATCAGTAGAATTCTGACCAAAGATTAACTCGATCGGATCATTTTCAGGGCTCGCCCACGATTTTTTAAGTTTTCCCATTTGATTAACCTAGGAAGAACATTAAGGAAGTTTTCATTCAAAAATTCATAGCTCCGCAAATTTTATAGCTACGTCGATCCCGTAAGTTTCATTCGAAAGATCTTTAAAAACCGCTTAAAATGGTGTGCAGACCTTTTTGGAATCCGATTGCAACTTGGGTTGATAGTTTTTTTTTTTACGGAAAAACAAAATTACCGACGAAAGTTGCAATCGAGATTTCAAAAGGCTGTCGTGGGATTTTAAGCGGTTTTTCGGGTTTGGGCAGAATTCTACGGATGCAAGATACTTTGTTTTTTTTTTTTTTTTCCGAGCCGCCCTAGTATTTATACAGAGTGTCCTAAAATAACTGGCGCAAACGACGACCATGGGAGATTGGAGTTATTTTAAGGAGGAAAAATTGGGGGTCATTTTTTTTCCTTCTTGCTTCTTTTGGAAGGTTTAACGGTTTTTATGATTTTGGTTCCATCTTTGGGAAACTACGACTGGTTATTAGGATTTTTTATGTTGAATTATTATTTTACTTTATTATTATTATTATATTGACTTATTATTTTGTCTTTGTTTTGCCTCTATCTTTGCCAAACTATGACTGATTATTGTGATTTTTTCTATTGAATTATTATTTTACTTTATTATTATTACATTGACTTATTATTTTGTCTTTGTTTTTCCTCTATCTTTGCCAAACTACGACTGATTATTATGATTTTTTTATATTGAATTATTATTTAACTTTATTATTATTATATTGACTTATTATTTCATTTTTATTTTGACCCTAACATTGCCAAACTACGACTGATTATTATGTTTTTTTTTATATTGAATTATTATTTTATTTTATTATTATTCTATCGACTTATTGTTTTATTTTTATTTTGACTCTATCTTTGCCAAACTATGACTGATCATTGTGATTTTTTCTATTGAATTATTATTTTACTTTATTATTATTATATTGACTTGCTATTTCATCTTTATTTTGACTCTATCTTTGCCAATCTACGACTGATTATTGTGATTTTTTATATTGAATTATTATTTTATTATTTTATTTTATTATTATTATATTGACTTCAATCAACCCAAAAAATTATAGCAGATACGTTTGTAGACCAAAAAAAGGACTTGCAAACGCAATTCAACCTAACAAACCCCAAAATTATGGGAAAAGATTCAAACAAAAACACGAAAATTCATCACACAACTCAATAATAAATTTGGCGACAACAAAATTTATATTAAAAAATATCAAAAGAATGAGTTTTATAAATTGTTTTTTTTTCTCGTAGATCGACGTTTCGTCATCACAATATGATGCAAGGAATGCCGGGAATGCCGCCGGGTATGCAGCCTCCGGTATCTATGCCGCCCACGCGACCGCTTTTTCCAAGCGCGGCGATATCGACGGCCGCGTCATCGGCGCCGAACCCGACCGCTCTCGGGGCTGATTTCAAACCAATAACTTCGATCGCCGGTGGTTCGATAGGACCGGTCAAACCCACATTCCCCGCGTACGGCAACGACACGAACGCCGCCAATGCGAACAGTGGGAACGATCAAAAGGTCAATCTTATCGCGACGACGGGGTCGGCGAGTAAGATTGTTCATCCGCCGGAGGATCTCAGTCTGGTGAGACGATTGATTATCAATTGATCCTTTGATCGTCCAGTTTTTCGAGTTTTACCGATATTAGTATTTTTTAAACATTTTTTTGGCCATGGGAATTGTTATTATTATTAATAATAATAATTTCTATGGCCAAAAAATGTTTATTGGGGATTATTATTAATAATAATAATAATAATTTTCATAATCATTATTATTATTATTATTATTATTTTAATAATGATAATAATAATCATAATAATGAAAATGAGAGCTGGAATGAGAGAAATTATCATTGAAATGATAATAATAATTTCCATTATTATTATTATTATCATTAAAATAATAATAATAATAATTTCTATTATTATATAATAATAATAATTTCTATTATTATATAATAATAATAATTTCTATTATTATTATTATTATCATTAAAATAATAATAATAATAATTTCCATTATTATTATTATTATTATTATTATTATTATTATTATTATTATTATTATTATTATTATTATTATTATTATTATTATTATTATTATTATTATTATTATTATTATTAATAATAATTTATATTACTATTAATTATTATTATTATAATAAAAGTAGTATTACTATTATTATTAGTATTATTATTGTTGTCATAAAAATAATAATAATAATAATTAATATTATTTTAATTATTATTATTATTATATTATATAATTATTATTTTAATGACAATAATAATAATCATGTTAATAATAATAACAATAATTATTATTATAATAATATATAATAATATAATAATAATAATTATTATTATTATAATAATAATAATAATAATAATTATTATTATTATTAATATAATAATAATAATAATTATTATTATTATTATTATTATTATTATTATTATTATTATTATTATTATTATTATTATTATTATTATTATTATTATTATTATTATTATTATTATTATTATTATTATTATTATTATTATTATTATTATTATCATCATCATCCTAAAAAATAAATATTTCCAAAATTATTTCGTTGCCTTCCCCGCCTCATCGTTCAACTTCAATATCATTACCATCATCACCACGAACAATTCCCTGCAATTCTTCCGAAAAATCAGCTCGATCCCACGATATTTTCAAGCCTTCCCCCTCACTCAAAAACATTCCACCCCAAAAACCAATCAAAATTCCCCTTCTCAATCTCCCAAAAACAAAAAACCAACCAAAACACAAAAAAATAATTCCAACAAATCCTCCTCCACGCCGCAGGAGGAAATCCGAGCGAGATTACCGAAGTACCAGCGTCGCCAGACCGAGGAAGCGGCGCGAAACGCTCACGCGGAAGCGTTGTCGCAACAAGCAGCGGCGCTCCAACAGCACCATCAACAACAACAACAACAACAACAACAACAGCAACAACAGCAACAACAACAACAACAACAACAGCAGCAACAGCAGCAACAACAACAACAGGCACAACAGCATCATCATCATCAACAGCAACAACAACAGGCTCAACAACAACACGCTCAACAACAACAACAACAACAGGCCCAACAACAGCATCATCATCATCAGCAACAACAAGCGGCGGCAAACGCCGCTGCGGCGTTTCAGGATCAACAACAGCGTCAACAAGCGGCTTTGAGCGCATTGCAACAACAACAACAGAGGTTTCAAAGGCCACCGCAAACCGTGATGGTTCCGGCTTCGGCCGGCATGCCGGTCAGTTCCGTAGCTCTTATGGCACCGTTGATGAGACCGACGATGACATTGGCCGCGCCTGCTCTCATTCACGGAGGTAACATGATGCGACCGCCCCCCATGGGCCTGCCACCAGGTAAGTCTCCGCGATTTTTTACCCTTCGATAATCGAAACGAACGAAAAGAATTTTTTTTTTTTTTTTTATTTCGTTTAAAACGACCGAAAAAAAATATATATATATTTTTTTTTTCGTTTAAAACGACCGGAAAAAATATTTATGGAAGAGATTGACACTATTTGTTTTTTTATTATTTATTCACGGAGGTGGGATCGTCGATTTTTCGGTTCGCGTGGTTATTTTTTTTTTTGGGGAGAGAGAGAGAGAGAGAGAGGGAGAGAGAGAGGTTGATGGCTGCTGATGGAGGTTCGCTTTTTCTCGCGGAGAAAGCTTCGCAATTTTGCTGGGCTCTGGGAGATGAAAAATAGAGACGAATGAGATTTTGGCGGGGAAATTATGGGTTTGAGTTTGAATCTTGGAATTTAATTCGATTGGAATTTGAGGGGGAGGGGGGGGGGAGGTTAATATTTGATATAAAAAAAAGTTATTAATGTATTTTTGATAATTTTTTTTTTACGACGGAGTTGATATATATTTATTTCTATAATTGCTAGTCAATGAAGTAACATTTGAAGAATATTCTATGAAATTTTCATTAACTTTTATGAACAAATGAGTCATTGACGGTGAATCTCCGTGGAAGTCTGAAAGAAAAAGTTTCATTGCGGTTTCCCTCATAACTCATCACTGGATTATCTGAGATCGAAAAATCAAAATGATTTTATTGGGTGATAAGTTTCCGCAGGTAACAACGTCGAGTTTTTTCATTTTTTTTTTATTTTAACGTATTTCAAAATGGCAACATATTCAATTTTTTAAATAAAAAATCAGTATTTTGACTTCTAAGTGCTGTAAAAATTGAAAAATCAATTTTTTTTTAAAATGCTAGACGCTGTTACTTGCAGAAACTTATCGCCTAATAAAATCATTTTGATTTTTTGATCTCAGATAATCCAGTGATGAGTTATGAGGGGCACCGCAATAAAACTTGTTTTTTTTTCAGACGTCCTCGGGAATTCTCCGTCGATGATTCATTTGTTCATAAAAGTTAATGAAAATTTCCTAGAATATTCTTCAAATGTTACTTTATTGTGTAGTTATTATAAAAATAAATATACATCAACTCCGTCGTAAAAAAAAAAAAAAAAACATCGAAAATATGCTTTTTTTATATCGAATTAACCTTACTCCGCCCTCAATCGATTGAAATTTAATCGCCGGGAATTTGGAAATTTATTTTCTTCGATGAAATTATTTCGGTGGATGATAATTGTGCTAAATAATTCATAAAATAAATTTGATTCACTCAAAAAATTCTTGTAAAAAATCAAAACGACAGCGAAGTTTTCTCTCGCGAATTCGCAAAGATAAATTCGCCCTCTATAGAAATTGTCAATGTCTTCACGGTTCTCACTAGAACCCCGACGAGTGCCTCGTCACGAATCAAGCCCAAAAATTCGACAAAATGAACGAAAGTGTTGCGACTGATGCGAATGTTACGTTTCGATCTCAATCGCTTCCTCACGAACGTGAAAACACAAAGAAAGATCGGAAAAATCGTCAATATATATTTTTTTTTTATTCGTTTTATTTTTTAAAACAATTCAACAGACTCCGAAGAAACTTCCCAACATTTATTCGTCGACGTCAGGCGACGTCAAACGTAAAAAAAAAAATGATACATACGAGAGAGAAAGAATTTTCGGGCCCTAATTGGGATCTTTACGGACCGTTTTTTTTTTTATTTTTTTTTTTTTATCACATCTGTAAGTTTTTTTACGTTTTTTAACGGTGCGTTTGCAGGGCGCCCAGTCACTCCTCGATGAGTGTTGTGTGCGTGTGTCGAACCGACATCCCCCCGCACACAATCTGGTTTACCGTAAAACCGTGTTTTATTCGCAAGTGCAACAAGGTTGGTCCTTAGCAAATAGCATGCGGTGACATGGCCTACTTAATCTACTATCTCATACTCTTATTTATTTTCGTTTCTTCTTTATTTTTCATCAATTTCACACATTCCTACGTTCATTCATTCACTCATTCATTTTTTTTTTCTAAATTACAATCACTACTTTCACAACTACGCATTATTTAAAAAATATTCTTTTATCGTTTTTTTTTTACTCGATTTTAATTTATTTATTCCATTTGACTGAATTACTGTATATTTTTTTTTGTTTATTCGTACGAAGATGTTCTTCGCCGCCGAAGGGCGAACGATATTGTCGAACGGACGATAACGAAATTTGAAAGAAGATTGAGAAGACGAAAGAAAAAGAAGCAGTTTTTTTTTTTTTTTTTTTTTTTTAATTTTATTGAAATTAATTGCGATCGTGATTAATTTTTTTGTCGCTCTATTTTTCGCATTTCATTCATTCGTTATTCATGCTAGTTTCGTTTGGAATACTTGGCTTTCGTATTTGTGTAGTATTTTATTCACAAAAAAATTACGTTTCTTTTTTTTTCTGGTTGGTGAAAAAAAAAAAAAAAAAAAAAAAAAAATTACAGAGAAAAGAACAGAAATTTTTTTTTTTTTAATTTTGTTAATCAGTTTGCAACATACCTATAGATTTATGTAGCTTCTGTGTTTCCTACGAAAAATGAATCGAATTGAAAACACGCCAACACACGCACACAGGAAAAACAAAACAAAAAAAAAGAACAAAAAAAAAAACAATAATGACAAGAAAAGAAAAGAGAATACAATTAAAAAAAAATAAGTCGAGCCAAACGACAGTAAGTAAACGCATTTCACGTACCAAGTATATATTATTATACTACTATTATGTTTATCATATACTTAAATATAATATTGTACACTGCGTTAAGGTGGTTTGGAGAATTTGGGAGATATGTGAATTTTTTTGACGGTGAGGTGCTTCGTTATCGATGAACGGGAGGAATTTATTTAGCCAGACCTTATCGTTATTCGCGTGTCACTAATGCCTATATCGGTCAAATTTTGTCGAAATTTAATAAAATCGAGAAAAAAAAAATTTATATACGTCATCAACGAAATAATTTAACCTTTCGTGTATGTTAATTTTTTATTTTTATTTTTTGTTTGTTTGTTTTGAAAAGATCTTGTGAAGATCGTTCAGATAATTACATTACCAATTGGATTTTTCGTCACCGTACGTCAAATATTTATAAATTTGTTCTATAATTTATCGAAGAATGGGAAACTAATTTTTTTGGCATTAATGGCGCGTATTTTAACGTTAAATTACGTGGAAACGCGGCAAAGTTTATGATTTTTTTTAAAAACTAATTTGGAGAATATAAAAATATATAAATCGAATCGGCTTTAGGGTGACAGCCGAATTGTTTCTTTTTTTTTTTTTACGAATGATAATTTTTTTTTTTTGCGGTTGAGTAATTGGGGGTGGAATTATAATTGGTTTTTTTTTTTTTCAAATTTGTTTTTGTGTGGTAGCACCTTTCTATATCGGTTTGCTGTGAATTTATTGTAATATCGATGTACTACTGTTATTATGATACGCTGCACACCACCGAAATTTGCATGCCATGAACGTAAATATGTACATCGCTTTTATCGAGTGCCGCAGCAAGTATTCGGGGATGAAAATCCACTGGGTAGATAGTAGATTTGGTGGTGAACGTTATTTAGATATTTCAACGAACGTTTCAATTTTTTTTAATCACGATTCGTTTTATTTAAAAATAATAATAATAATTTATTACGCGTTATGTTTTTTTTTTTTTTTTTGTTCGTTCGTTCGAGCAAAGATTTCGCGGGCTTTCGAGGCTGTCACCCGTCGATAGCAGGACGTAATCACGATGCTTTCGCGATGGTAAAGGTTATAGAAACTAAAAATTTAGAAAAATATTTTTTTTTTTCAAACAAATACTCACCGAAGCGCAGATGATTGATTTTTATTATTTTTTTTTTTTAATTTTCGGGCGAGCGGAAATTAGCTTCATTTTTGAGGAAGCTTTGTTGATATTCGGATGTCTGAATCGATGTTTTGGAACTTGTGAAGAGTTTTTTTGCGATATTTTTTATAGGAATTTTGGTTTATTAATTTCGGTTTTTATATTTTAATTTAAAATGTAGAAGAGAAAATTCTTATTCAATTTCTGTATTTATTTTTTGTTCGCTAAATGTTTATTTCTTGAAATTTACAAAGTTATTGCAAACATTCCAATATCTGATTATTTATTATTCGAAATTTTTTTTTCATAAAACCTAATTTTCATATTTGAATCTGAAAAAAAACGAAAAATAAAATTTTCTAATTTATTCGTCTATTTTTTTCTCTATAAAAAGTTCGTCCCAAAATTTGAGAAAATTATTGCACAATAAAATCAATTTTTTGAAAAAATTTACCGTCCGAAAGTTCAATAGAAATTTTGATTACGTTTTTTTACATCTGTATCTGATTTTTCTGTCATAAAACCAAATTTTTATATCCAAATCTTCAAAGAAAAAAAGCTTTTCTAATTCCTTCATCAATTTTTTCTTTCCAAAAGCTTACTGTAAAAATTCTACAAAATCATTGGACAATAAAATAAATTTTTCGAAACATTTACCGTCCAAAAATTCGACAGAACTCTCCATTAAGTTTCATCTCGATCTGCAACCAAATTTCACCGCTATTCCATCACAAAATTTCCGTATTCAAATCCAAAAAAAAAAAAACGTAAAAAAAAATTCCCACCGTTGATTTTCCGCTCGCCCGACCTTCAAAAACCTAGTTAAAAAAAAAAAAATCCTTCAAAAAATAATTCGTATGAATGTGAAAAGAGCGTTTGTGTGTAATCGAGTTCTCAAAACGTACTCACGACGTAAGTATCTAAAAAAAAAACCTACAACCAAATCGTTCTCAATAAAAAAAAAATAAAAAAATGAAAAAAAAATCGCAAATCAAAAAACAACCTTTAAAAAAAAACAAAAAAAAACCTAAATGCACCAGAAATGAAGGAAGCGAGGAACGAAATCCCTTCCTCGATTCCTCCACAACTAAAAAAAAAAAAAAAAGCAAAACAAAAAAAAAAGCGAAGAAGAATCGAAAAAAAAAAACAACAAACAAATAATTTTGTAATAATTTCAAAATTACAACATCGAATGGAAAAAAAAAAAAAAATGACACTCGTTTGTAAATTTGCAGGTATGATAGGTGCTCTGCCACCCGGTGCGATGCATCCGGCATTCGCAACACCGATGGGATTTCCGGGTGCACCAATGCTCGCCCCAATGATGCATCCGCGCTTCAGATGATCGCCCCCGACGGACGGGCCCGCGCCACCTTTGCACTTTGTGCTATGGGCCCGTCCCTGACTCTCCGATCCGACACGAATTCGCGTACGTTGCTCCAACGTGAATGCAAAAAAATTCCAGAGAAAAAAAAATTACGCGCCAAAAAGAAACAAAAAAAAAAAACAAAAACGAAAGAAAAAAAAAAATTTCTCTCATCGCAATTTCGCGATTTCATCCACGACAAAACCAGAAGCGTTTGACGACTGCCGAAGAAAAAAAAATACAAACGATAAACGTCGTGGAACGAAAGAGAGAACGAAACGAATATAGAAAATATTTAGAAAATTGTTTCGAAGCAACAAAACGCGATTAAAAAAAAAAATCAGAGTCGAAGAAGAATTTTTCGTTTTTTGGGGGAATTAATTTGGAATTGCGACGACGGAGATGGACGAAGGATCGTCGTGGACGTGCGGAGATAACGACGACGACGAGGAAGAAAGACGAAGAGAAACGAAAAAAAAAAAAATTGAAAAAAATGATACGACAACGGAAGTCCGGACGAATTCGACGAATCGACGTCGAGAAGTCTTCGCTCCACGAAGTTAACACGAAGTTAGCAAAATCTTTTATGTTTTCTTTATTAATTAATCGTTATTTATATCGAAGAAAATCGGAAACGATCCACCGAGCGGATTGCGAGATCCTCCGAAAGACGAATAATTCGCGAAATTTTTCTATTATTTTTATTTAACCAATTTAAGGGGGTACATCTGTGTAGATTGCCGGAAAAGTAGGTGAATTTTGGGAATTATTGTCTCAAAAACTATTCGTCCGATTGAATTTGAGTTGGTTTTATTTGAAAGTATATACATCGAGGTATGTTGACGATTTTTTATATAAATATATAGCGAATGGGAGCGTTGTTATTCCGGCCGGCGTGAAACAACTTTGTCGTCGGCACGGTTTGCGGTTTCCCACTTTTTCTCGCAGTCGGTTGGTCTGAAACCAAAAATTTCAAGAAGATTCTCAAAGTGTAACGTCACGAGCTGTTCGGCACGTAGAATTTTTTATTTTTTAAATTTTTTTTTCACAAAATGGCGCTTGATCGAAATTTGAATTCACTTTTTAACCTCAATTTACGACCTTTTTTGGTTGATAAAAAAATAAATAAATTAGTTTTTAAAAAAAATCCTACGTGCCGAACTTCATTACCTATCCGTGCGTATTGTGTCCAAATTTCAAAGGAATCGGTCAATCCGTTATCTAAAAAAAAGTGGGAAACGACTTTGAAAAGCGTGTTTCGATATAAACGCGTTTGAAGTTTAGGAATTCGCTATATATTTATACAAAAAATCGTCAACATACCTCGATGTATATACTTTCAAATAAAACCAACTTGGATTCGATCGGACGAATAGTTTTTGAGATAATAATTCCCAAAATTCACCTACTTATCCGGCAATCTACCCAGATTCCCTCAACGATGAAAAAATGTTGCAAATTTATTTATTACGATCGAACGATCGTCGTCCGAACGAGAATCTCGAAATCCGCGCCGATTCATCTTCGCGAAAGCGCGCGTTCGCGACAATTGGCGACGCTTCACGCTACAGTTACGCGAAAAAAACAACAAAAAAAAGCCTTCGCGCGCGATTTCAAATATCCGAGAAATTAAACAAACGCGAAAAATTAAAAAAATGATGAAAAATAAAAGGAAAAATGAATCGATGAATGAATTAATTTAAAAAAAATTGGTTCGGGTTGATTTTGCGGTTTCGGGTTGAGATGACGATGCGTATGAGTTTTTATTTACGATCGTGTTGGGATTAGAAGCAGCGCGGAGAAATTTTCTGTCGCCTCAGGTTAGTCCGTCGCAATTTGTTTTTTCCTCCTCTTTTTTTTTTTTTTTTTAAACTTTCATTCGTTCCATTTTTTTGTCAATTGAAATTTTTTTCTCAAATTGACGGTTTAATACTCCAACGCCCGTGGCTCTACAGTAATTATCGAACGATGTTTTCATTGAATTTTGTAATTAATTTAATTTGTCGATTTTTTTTTCTTGTGTTCGAGAGAATGAAGTGTGAATGAATTATTTTTTTTTTACGGTATTTTTTTTATTTTTTGGGATCGATGAGGATTGATTTCGCGGGGAGGGGAGGGGAGGTGGCGCGAGTAATTTTTATTCCTTGGAAGAAATATGTTTGGCTGCGTAATGAATGAATGGTAAGTAAGAAAAGGAGGCTTATGTTAACAATCACACAAAAAAAACAACAAAAAAAAAAACAAAGGCAAAGAAAATAAATAAAAAGCGACTATCCTTTGAATTTCTACACTCGACTCGCGTCCGTTCCAGTCATCTGAAATAAAAAGAAAAAATTAGAAAGAGATCTAAAAACAAAAAAATGAGAACGAAAAATCAATGTTTTAGATTGTTTCTCTTGATTTTTATTCCATTCGTTATTTCTAATATTTTATTACGGTCGTGGATTTTTTATTCTTATCCTGTGCGACAATTTATTCGTTATTTTTCTTGCTTCCAGTGATTTATCGATTGAAACAAATGTTTTTTAGGCTGTGTCGTAGTCGGAAACTTTTTTTTTTCATTTTTGTTCGAATTTTTTAAATTTTTTAATTAAAAAAAATGTCTTCTTTCCGAGCAATGACACCGAATTTTTTCGTTTCAATTGTGAAATTGATAGACAATCCGAGACCGGTTAACGGAGCGGGAGAATAAATGGCCGCTCAGAGATTAACGAGAATATTTGCGAGCTGAAACAGCCAAATTAAAATAATCACAATTAAACGGCAAAACAAATCTCGACGCTGTTTCGTCCCCCTTAAATCCCCCAAAAATTCTTACCAGTCCATTTTCGAAGCTCCGAATACGAATCTTCGAATACCTTCGTCGTCAAATTTTTCCCAATAACCCACAAAGATAAATAAATGAAAATTCAACCGAAATTATCGATAAATAAATAATCGCACTATTCATTATCATCACGAAATTTTATAAAAATTAATTAATTCCATCAACATCGACGATGCCACGTAAATAACACACAAAAAAATCGTTCTAAAATATCTCTAAACGTCTTTAAAAAATTTTAAAAACAAAAAATCTCGAATTTTTGAGCGGCCAATTAAATTCCATTTCTCATCCTAATCGATTCTTCTAACCTCGACATCTTTCTCCAAACCCCACCGTCGTCCAAAATCGTTTCACCAACGTTTTCACGAAACATCCACGAGCGAACGAAAGAATGCGAGCGAGAGAAAATGATCAATCGAGAGAAAAACACCACAAAAAATAAACAAAAACCAAATAAACCCACAAAAACTGCGAACGCGAATATTTAAAAAAATTAAAAAAAAAAAAACGCAAAACCTTCGGGCGATTAAAAAAAAAAAAAAACCGTGTACGTATATTTTAATCTACGAATTGTTATTATATACACATCTACTTTCCAGGGGGTTGTTTTTTTTTCGAATACATTTGTACAGTTTTCAATTTAAACAATTGCGATTTGTCCGGTTTTAATCCATCGATGCGTTTCGTATTTTTCTTTATTTAAAATGTTTTTTTTTTTTTTTTTTTTTTTCGTTTACTAATTTTTTATTTTTCATCCCATCTTCGAATTGCTAACATCAACGATTGTAAACACGGAAAAATTATTCGACAACGCAGTTTATAACGTTGAAAACCAATAATAACGACGATTAATTTTAATTCAAACGAAACAAACCCAAAAAAAAATAATAATAATCAAGCAAGCAAAAACGTTAAAAACGAAACAATGAAAGCAATAGAAAAAAATTAATTGAGAAACATACGAAGATTTTCGAAACGATAAACATTCGACAGGACAATCTGGCGACAGAATTCGACTTGTAGGCAAAAAAAAAAAAAACAGAAAAGAAGAAGAAGAAGAAAGAGAAAGAAAGAAAAAAACAAATTTCTGTTATTCATTGGAGCGTGTGTCAAATTATCGACTGTTTTTTTTTTCGAATAAAAAACGTTATGCGGAAAGTTCGAGGAGTAATTGGGCATAGCTTGCTGTTCTGGGAATCATTTGAGATCGCACGCTCAAGCTTTTTCAATTATTCATCTTCACAATTATCATTTTTTATTTTATTTTATTTTTTTTTATCAATTTCCAATTTTCCAAAACATTATTTTTTTTTTTCAAACGCGTATGAATTAAATAGTATTTACAGCAACGAATTTTTCTGTAAACGTCGAACCGAAAACCGACGATAGCGTGTGCAAGTGTTCTTAGCGAGAAAAAAAAAAAAAAAAAAAAACAAAAAACCAATTGTATTTTTTTTTTAATGTAAACTTTAACGCATTATAAATTAATTTATTGAAATATTATATTGTATTATAAATATTATACACACACACACACATGATTGTTATCGTGAAGCATTAAATAGTGCGCTATGTCGCATGATCCCAGAATGTGCGGGCTAATAGCCACATATTGTTTCAACCAATCACAGCTCTGACCGCTGTTGGACCTTAATTCGGTCCCTTGCCGTTAAGGCAGGCGATTGTTTGGACCTACCGTCACTGCGCCGAGCTCGCGACTTTTCCCCCCAGTTTACTTTTTTTTTATTTCTTATCATAATTAATTATTTTTTCTCTTCGTACGCGTTTTAATTGAGATCGTAGAAATTTTTTTATTCATTCAACGTCGCAACGATGGGACGGTAAAAAAAATCGCGAATCGCTGTAAAAGAGAAAGAGAGAGAGAGAGAGAAGAGGAGAAGAAAAAAAAATAACAACGAGGATTAAACTGGGGACGGTTTCGAAGCTCGGCCGTGTGAGCGCGTGGCTGGACCGAGAAACAATATTAATAGCAACAAAAAAAAAAGAAAAAAAAAATTGATTGAGAGTCTCGCTGATGAATTTTCTTAATTAAAAACGATCCAACGATCGTGCCGGCAATACTTTGTCAATTAAACGAAATCCTGGTATCCAGGAATATATTTAAAAAAAAAAATAAAGGAAATATTGGATTGGCAATCGAGTAATTTGCGGATTTTATTAATGGGTGATGTTAGTAGATTTTTTTCTTTCGTTAAAGTGGACGAAGCACTTGATCTACATTGTTTTCTTGTTGTTCGAACTTTCACCGTTTGATTTGGTAGAAAAATTGTATCGATCAGTTATTTAGTTTAGTTTTTGTTCCAATTTAAAAATGGAAGAACAAAACGAGGATTTTTTGAGTGAAAAATCGTTAGAACGAAATTTGGTAAATTAATTTTGACAATGACTTTTTTTTTAGGGTTCGTTCCCATATACGACACGTAAGATCTTTTGTGCCTGCGATGCGTTAATGACTTATCGGAAATAATACGATAAAATATGTCGGTAATTCGCTTTTTGTTCTTTTATTTTTAAATTGGGATAAAAACTAAACTAAATAATTAATCGATACAATTTTTCTACTGAATGAAAGGTGAAAGTCCGAACAACAAGAAAACAATGTAGATTAGGTGTTTTGACCACGTTGACAAGACGAAAGATTATGCTAACATCACCTATCGATAAAATTCGCAATGATTCAATTGCCAAATTCAATAGATGAGAAGAAGATCGATGAATAATTAAAACAAACGAAAAATCGCCAGAATAGCTCGCAAGGTTTTTTTCTATGACACTTTTTAGCACTGGCTCGATCGTTCGGTCGATGCTTAGCTGGCTCTGTGTGTAACGAAATATTATCTCACTACTTTTGCGCAAGATAAAAAAATGACAAAGAAGTTGGAGAAAAGAAAAAACAAAAAAAAAAAAAAGAAAGGTTGAAGCAAGTTCCCTTGTCCCTCGTTTTAATGCCTGATTAGTCATTTGAACACATTGTTGGTGAACTTGTGTAGGGGAATAACGCGATTACGTGATTTTTTAAAGACAAACAAAAAATGGAGAAACAATTTTTTTATTTTTTATTTTTTTATTTCAAATGTGCTTTTTGAAATAGAGCCTTTTGGTTAAATGGTCGAAGCCCCATATTTATTACTACTACAACTACTACTATTGCTATTATTGATTTTTAAAAATAATCAAATGCTGTGAAATAGCATAATTTTTTTTGTTTTTTTGTTTTAAAAAAATTTTTTTTTACCATTTGTGCTATGATTTTTCTCGTGGATGGTTCACGCAGCATCCGGCACATAGTTTAACTTCGTATTCGTCGTATCTCGTTTTCCCCATCGTGCTCAGACGATTTATGATGAAAAAAATGAATTTTCAAATTTATATATTTCACCCGAAATTAATATTCTGTCTTGGCTGCACACCAAAAAAAATAAAAATAAAAATAAATAAATAAAATGGAAACGTTTTAGTAGTAGTTGTGTATCACTATTGCTATCACACGCATTCTACAGCATTGTTGTTTTCAGTGGAGAACGCGCGTTCGAGCTATGGCTAAATGATACGTAATGAAAATGTATCTTAGTTGCTCGAATAATAAAGAAATTTATTGAAACGTGAACGTTTGAGGAGAAATCCTGCGGCATTGATTTGCAGTTATTGATGAAATTATTGTTGTTATCTTTTTTTTTTATTTTTTAGAGATTGGTTTGTTTATTTGTTTATTTTTTTTTTTATTTAAAAAAATGAAATTTGGGGAGATTGTAATTTTTGATGCAATTTTCTTTGCCGCTGGATGTATTTTTTTGTGGTTTATTTAACATCCTTGAAATTTTCCTTATCCTTGGCGTTACAGGAGCTGGAGAAAAAACCTTTTGAGGTGTTTCTGGATGGGACGTCGGGTTAAAAGTTAGTCCAAAATGGGTGAATCGTGGATTTGCTGAACTGATTACGATTTAATTTAATTACGAATAGCTGAATTGATAATAAATTAACACTTGGAAATGTTTATTTATCACTTTTAATAATAATTTGAGTCAAATTCGACGATACTGACGTTTTGTCAGTGACTGTACAACTGTTTCAACTGTTTTAGGCGATACTCCATCGTTACTTCAATTAATTTCTCGACAATTACTCAGTCGATTCATTTTAAACTAAGCATGATCGATCTGTTGATCCTAAATCTTGATGATATAATTTTTTCTGAATTTACGGCGATTTAATTCCATTAGTTTTGCAACCATTAACGTCTGCAAAAGCTGTTTGACAATAAGCAATCGCGATAAATTCATAAATTTATAACTACTAAATTATGCAGTGAAAAATTCTGAAAATATTCATGTATTATTATTCTATCAAGAACTTTAATTCCTCAAATTTTCGAGAATTTTAGCAACTTTTCAATGTCCATCTATTTGTTAATTTCTATTTATTAATTTATTTTTTGCTCTAATCATTCTTCGTTATTATCAAATTGAGATAGACGTTGGTCCGGATGTGAAATGATTGAAGAGTTTCATACTTTTTTGTCGGCTGAACATTTTGGAGCAACGATCGGAGAGCAAAGTTATAAGATGAGATGAGCTTCGCTGCAACGAAGATGAAGATATTTCCATGGATAACGAGGAGGTTCTACGAACTACATAAATAGTGTCAATAATAATAATATCATTTAAAATGATATGGAATAAAGTATTCGCTCGATACCGCAATGTGCACAGTTCCAGGCTCAAAATATAAATACGTTTTGATTTGCTATTCAGAAAATTAATTTATCTACATATGGATACAAAAAAAATTTTCAACGGTTTCAAATTATTACGATAAGTATATTTATATATATATATATATATATAGACACGTTTTATAATAATTCCGTTCTATACATTATTATAATATTTTATTATCTATTCTTCTTTATTCCTTCTATTCTTCTATTATTCTATTATATTATTTTTTATTCATTATTATTATTATTATTTTTTTGTTGTTATTATTCTATACAATTTATTGTTTATATTATTCTTATTATAATATAATATTTGAATATGAAAAAAAATGTATACTTGTAACAATAGTAATAATATTAATCGTCATAATTTGAAATTATTCATGAAACTTCGCATATATATGCGTAATCACTGGAAAATCCTTCACTTGGGCGTCTTCAAATCCGCCGAGAAAATTTCAAATCCCTCCTAAAAATGGTCCATCGCGCAGGCGCGCGAATATTCGCGAATATATCCAACACTCGGAAATTAATTGCCATCGTTTGTTTTGACCGACGGCCGATCGCGCTATCCGACGAGACTGAATAAAATCGACAGAAAAAAAACAAAAACACCAGTCAAACTGACACAAAAAAAAGTAATTTCTAAAACGACGTCTGATCTCAATTAAAAAAAAAAAAAATTCGCGCAGATTCGTCAACGTCATCATCATTTAATAACGAACAAATCCATCGAACGTAATTTCAAAAAAATCGCGTTACGATATTTCTCTCCTAACCTCAAAACTTCGGCTAACCTCAACAAAAAAAAAAAAAAAAACGAAAATCCGCTAGAAAAGAGAATAAAAACATTCTACAAACAAATCCAAAAAACGTGAAAAAGTTGAACAAAGTTCGAAAAAAACAAACAATGGATGAAATGGAAATAACGGATTCGAAAATTTGGGCTTTTCAACCTCTCGTCATAAGCGAGCACAACGTCAGAGGCGATGTAACTCCGAAGGGTCGAAGCGGTCACAGAATAGTCTGCGACGAGCACAATTTGTATTCCTTCGGTGGTTTCAATCCGTCAACGAACAACGAGGACGAAGAACCGTCGCCGATCGATTTTGCGGACAGAAGTCCGTTGTTCAAAGAAATTTGGAAATTCAATTTTTTGTCTGAACGTTGGAAAAGATTGCCGACTCACAGAGACATGCCGGGCGAAGTTGCGTCCAGCGCGGTGGTGCTGAAAGATCACAATTTGATTATTTACGGAGGAACCGGAGTTCCTTTCAGTCACAGTTGTAGCAACAAATTGCACGTTTGCGATTTGAGAACGGGAGACATGAGATTGTTGCCTTCGACCGGATCTTGGCCGCAACCTCATTACGGCCAGGCTATGATCCTTCACGGACCTTATTTGTACACCGTCGGAGGCACTTCGGGTTACGACTATACCTGCGACATACACAGATACGATTTGAGAACGGACAAGTGGGAAAGCGTCTACATCTGTTGCGGCAGAAGCTTGGCGGAGCCGAAAGGAAGATACAGACACGAATTGGCCTTTGACGGCAAATTCATCTATGTTTTGGGCGGCGGAACTGCCAACGAAGCGTTCGATTTCGAGGTAAAGAAGTTTCGGAGGACTTTTCGTGTTGGTAGAATATTTGGCGGTTTTGTCTATGTTTTCTAATGTTGATTAGCGATGATTTTAGAGGGATGATGTTTGGTATGATGGTGTTGAAAACTGGAGAAAACTATGACGAATGATATTTAAGCAAGAATATTCGAGCGGCGAGCTAAAAAAATTGGTGAATTTTAGAAATTATTATACCGAAAACTTTCGAATGAAATAATCTGGATAAAATCGAACCGATAGTTTTCGAGATAAAAATTCCCAAATTTCATCAACATTTACCGCTGTCGACTCGAATGTTCTCCCTTGAATAATAATCTGAAAATGGTGCGGAACATTGTTTGACTAATATCATCTCAAATAATATAATAATTATATTATGATATACGATAATTATCATATCAACAGGTAATTTTGAAAAAATAAAAATTAGCACACTACGAGGAATAATTTTTCATTAACATCAATCAATATTAAACATCCCAATTATATAAATCGTTTGAAAAACAATTTTCCAAGTACAAGAATGATCATAATCCATTCGACGACCGTAGAAAGCTCTAACGAAGAATATTCAACAAATATTCCATGACACCATCTTTCGCATCATCTCATAATCCATATAAATAATTTTGATAAATAATTAGAATAATGGAATTAACGACTACAGAAAATTCTAAAGAATAATTTTTAATAAATACAATATTCCATCGTATCTCATATAAAATTTCGTCGATACGTAATTTCCCCAAAAATAATCGAGTCAACGATTATAACAGTCCAATGGATTTAACGACCGCAAAAAAAAAAAAACTGTAAAGAATAATTTCAGGAAATACCGGCGTTCGATTTGCGAGCGAACCAATGGACGGTTCAAATAGCTCACAAAGATCCGGATTGCAACGCAGTTCCGGCTCCACGACGTTGCCACGGATGCGTTCAATACACGGACGAACGAACGGGAGCCATATCGGTCGTTATATCCGGCGGTTATACGGAAAACGATGAATTCTCGGACGTTTGGCGATTGGATCTTGAAAAACTTCGGTGGACTTGTTTGGCCAAATGCTCGTTACCCTGCCCCATGTATTTTCATTCCGTGGCTCTTACCGCGCACGGTAGAATGTACACGTTTGGGGGAATAATCAAAACAAACGGAAGAGTAAGGCCTGATAAACTAATTACAACAATTATGTATTGATTCAATTTTTTTTCGAAATCAATAAGAAAAAAAACAATAGGTTATCAAATTTAATTGAAAATAAATTGATATGTTTATTATTGGATGGATTACATTATTAATTATTATTTTTTATTAATTATCTGTTATATTATAGTGTATATAAGATAGTATAATAATTGATATAATAATGATAATAAATTGAAGCAATGTAATATAGTTATTGTTATCTTGTTAATTATAGATTAATTATTTCCATTAATAATCGTCAATCAAATCAATAATTATTAATCGATTGATTAAATTATTCATTATTGATTTTTATTAATTATCTGTTATATCATCATATATATAATTATTATTATTATTATAATTATAATAGGAATAATAATAATAATAATAATAATAATAATAATTATTATTATTATTATTATCATTATTATTATTATTATTATTATTATTATTATTATTATTATTATTATTATTATTATTATTATTATTATTATTATTATTATTATTATTATTATTATTCCTATTATAATTATAATAATAATTATTATTATTATTATTCCTATTATAATTATAATAATAATTATTATTATTATTATAATACTTATAATAATAATAATAATAAAATAAAATAAAATAATATAATATAATAATCATAATTTCAACAATTGTAGATCAATTATTAATTTATCAATAACTACTATTAAAAATTCATGAATTTTCAACAATAATTATGAAATTTTAGTATTTAGTATTACAGTAGTATTTAGTTTTTTTCTTTTACGAAGTATTTTAATAGTAATTCCTTTGATTCTTCGTTTACATTATTTATTCATTCGATGATTTTCTTTTATTTCCAGACAACGAGAACCAACGCCGTGTACTCGACTTGGCTCGTAATACCGAAACTCCAAGAAATCTGTTGGGAAGCCTTAAATTATTACGTTAAAAATTTGTCGCGAAGATCGCGGCACGAACTCGCCGTTCTCGGCGTGCCTCTGGAATATTTACGAAGGCTCGAAAACGCGGATTCATAAATCGTCGTAGGTCGGTCGAAAAACTTTACTACCGATTGTGCGAAATGTCTCAACGATCGTCGATCGTCTCCTCGATCTTCTTGTCCGCAGTCGCGAGATCAAATCGTACGATTCGACTGCGAAGGATTGAATTGAGAAAAAAAAAACGAAAAAGATAGAGAAGAAAATAACGCATTTTTATTGTTTATAAAAAAAATTTTATTTGACAAATTTCGTTCTCGCCACGAAATTCGGATGAATTCGGTCGCATTCGATTGCATTTCGCGAGTGTGAGAGGTTATTGCTTGTTTATTTTGTTTTTTCTTGTTTTCTTTTCCCAGCGAGACGTTATTTGGACAACGAATCAAGAAAAAGACTGTTCGTAGTTGAAATTAAGGGACAAAACGTGATAATGAATCTAATTATTTCTCTCTGACGATATTAACGGGGAACTCGTGGTTGAACGGGGGAAAAAAATTGGCTAATTTTAGAAATTATTATCTCGAAAAGTATTCATTCGATTTTATCGAGGTTTGTTTTATTCAAAAGTATACGTGTTAAGGTATGATGACGAATTTTTTTTATTATCTAATTAAGATTGAACGCAGTCGGTTTATACGAAACAAAAATTTCAAAAAGATTCTCAAAATTTAATGGACGATGCCTTTAGCAACGTAGGATTTTTTGAAAAAACATTTTTTTTCACGAAATGGCGACTGATTGAAGTTTGGATTCATTTTTCAACCTTAATTTCCGACCTTTCTGGCTTGATAAAAAAAAATAATTGGGTGAAAAAAAATCTTACGTTGCGAAGAGCATCGTAGATTACATTTTGAGAAACTTTTTGAAATTTTTGACAGCAGCGTTCCCAATCGATATGTATTTATAAAAAAATTCTTAATCATACCTCAACATGTATATTTTCGAATAAAACAAACCTGAATAAAATCGAACAAACAGTTTTTGATATAATAATTCATAAAATTTATTTATTTTTCCAGCTGTCTATTTGGAGGTTTCCCCTTAACGCCGTTCAAAATCGGTCTGGAGTATGATCGATCGACGAGCATACTTGTATGACGACGTTTTCGATCATGTTCGGAGGAAACTCTTACGATAGAATGAAACGAGAACAATTTTTTCTTCAAGGGGGTACATCTGTGTAGATTGCCGGAAAAGTAGGTGAATTTTGGGAATTATTATCTCAAAAATTATTCGTCCGATTGAATTTGAGTTGGTTTTATTTGAAAGTATATACATCGAGGTATGTTGACGATTTTTTATATAAATATATAGCGAATGGGAGCGCTGTTATTCCGGCCGGCGTAAAAAAACTTTGTCGTCGGCACGGTTTGCGGTTTCCCACTTTTTCTCGCAGTCAGTTGGTCTGAAACCAAAAATTTCAAGAAGATTCTCAAAGTGTAACGTCTCGAGCTGTTCGGCACGTAGAATTTTTTATTTTTTTATTTTTTTTTCACAAAATGGCGCTCGATTGAAATTTGAATTCACTTTTTAACCTCAATTTACGACCTTTTTTGGTTGATAAAAAAATAAATAAATTAGTTTTTAAAAAAAATCCTACGTGCCGAACTTCATTACCTATCCGTGCATATTGTGTCCAAATTTCAAAGGAATCGGTCAATCCGTTATCTAAAAAAAAGTGGGAAACGACTTTGAAAAGCGTGTTTCGAGATAAACGCGTTTGAAGTTTGGGAATTCGCTATATATTTATATAAAAAATCGTCAACATACCTCAATGTATATACTTCCAAGTAATACCAACTTGAATTCAATCGGACAAAAAGTTTTTGAGATAATAATTCCCAAAATTCACCTACTTTTCCGGCAATCTACACAGATGTACCCCCATAAGAAAAAACTTTTGAGTATTCTTTATCAGTGCTTCGAACGAGACGATCGTAGTGTCATACCCCTAAAAATTTAATCATTTGCGGTCGTATTACCCCGCAAAAGGTTAATTTTGGCTCAATTGGGTTAACGTCGGAGCTGTATATAAATTATATAAATTAAACGTGTTGATATAGAATTTATTTAACGTCTAGAATTTCTCATAGCTTCAACCGTTCGCCAGCCAAATTTTGCACGCTCACGCGGACACGAAAATCCGTCGAATAGATCGATAAATTTTTTCGTCGTTGTAAAAATTGTGTTCGACGACTTTTTTTCGTTTATTTATTTATTTATTTTATTTTCTTGATTTTTGTTTTTTTTTTCGCTCTCGTTTGCATTATTACAACGCACAGACAATATTGCGTAACATTTTTGTTTATTTCACGAACGAGGGAATTTATTTTGTCCTTAAGGGGTTACGTTTAAGTTGTATGCGGGAAAATTAAGGGATTTTCATGATTTACCGACCGGGTGGAAATAATTTTATTGGAATAAACTGAATAGTATCAATTATGGAATATATTTTGAGGTACTTGAAAAATACAAAATACTTGATAAATACAAAAAATTTAATTTTGGAGGATTTATAGCCGTTGTCGCGAAAGAACTTTTTTTTTTCTTGTAAATCATTCGATATCTTTGAAACGGCTCATGAGAAATGAAAAAATCAAAAAGATTTCATTTTTATAAAATCTTTAATATTATATTTAAATAAAATTTCGATTTTTTAAATAATCTTTCAGAGAAAAATTTAATTTTCGAAATCCCAAAAATCAAACTTCGGAATTAACGAAATCTTGTTCGGTATTTTTTTTTTTTTCATTATTCTCTACAGTGTATTCCGATAAAATTATCTCTAACACGACCGAAAAAAATCGTTTAAAACCCTTAATTTACCCGAAAAAAAATCGGACACAAGCCCTTGAACGAATCATCGGAAGATTTTTCATTAAATTTTTTTGTACAGCGATTTAACGAATTATTTTGTTTGAAAAAGGTTTGATTCCAGTGACGGGATGAACGCAAACGGTCTCGTATTAGTGTAAATAATAGCATTAGCCGTTGAAATAATTTATCAATTTCTAGGAATGATGTGAGAATCTCGTTTTTATAATTTTTTTTTTTTTTTTATAATTTAATTGTTATAAAAAAAATAATTAGTTTTTTGTTCTCACTGCTCATTGCCTTAAGAAAGGGAGAATAAATGAAGGAATTTAATTCAGAATGGTTTCAGTATGCCGAATAACGAAGCTTGGATAGGCACATTTTTAGACAGTAGTTTGGTGCTATCTCATGCGTCTATCATTGAACTTGTTAGCAATTGTAGAAAACAAATGGTACACACTTGAAATATATTTCAACGACTCGATGAAAATCATCCACACTTTTCACCTTCGATTCTTTCTCATTGCGTCTTCCATGAAATTTCATTCGTAGATCTAAAATAACAATAAAATTGATAACAAGATTTTTCAACGAGCCACACCTAAGATAGTTAGCTTGGATAGAAGATAAAATTCTGGCAAAAGATGAGCATTCTAGGTTGGGGGTTAGATCCCCCTCATATTTGACTTTTGATATATTTTTTTTCCTTTTTTTTAATTAAAGACAGATTATTGTTTGCAAAAAATTTTTTTTTGTGCTTACAGCTGCAAGATCAGCTCAGTCTCAAATAAGATGCTCTTACAATTTTAACTCTTTACTTAAATTAAATGGGGGAGCTATGAAAAAATAACGAAAACACTCAGATTTCAATATTTATTATCAAATGAAAACTAATGATTTTGTGAAGCAAAGAAATTAATTCAATTTCTGTATCAATAGTTCAGAGTGTAATCAGTGATACATAAATTGTTTCAGAAGTGTATTTCACAAAATCATCAGTTTTCATTTAATAATGATTATTGAAATCTGAGTGTTTTCATTATTTAAATACATCTCCCCTATTACATTCAACTAAAGAATAAAAATTCTAAGAACATCTTATTCGATACCAAACTGATCCCCCGCCAGCTGTAAGCCCAAAAAAAAAAAATTCTCGCCAACAATAATCTGTCTTAAATTAAAAAAAAAAAGAAAAAAAAATATCAAAAGTCAAATGAAGGGGGATCAAACACTCAACCTAGAACGCTCATCTTTTGCCAGAATTTTTTCCCCCATCCAATCTAACTATTTCAGTAGCGGCCCGTTAAAAAATCAAAAAAATTTCGTTTTTTTAAAAAAACATTCTGACGTACACATGACGATGACAGCGCTCGCAGCTCCGACCGCCGTGCGGCCGAAGGCCGAACTACGTCGAAGCACCGAAGTTGCAGTCAATTGCGATCTTGCTTGGCGTGCAGTCAAGCTTCGGATCTCGTATCGGTCACCATCGCCACGAGGGTATCTCGATCGCCCTCCCATCCACGATTAAACAACAAATTCATCGATCAAAACAAATAAAAACAATTCATCACGCCCCAAAAACCATTAAAAAAAAATTAATCATCGATGTATCCGTCGGTCAATCCCAACCTAACCTCAAAACTAAACATGTACGGTGAAGTGTTTATGTAGTCAAAGGCGAAAAACCGCTCGTAAACGTTCGTTCACGTGTCGGAAAATAAAAAAATAAAAAGAAAGAAAAATTATCAAAAAACCAGACTCGGTTGGAGTCACTGACAGCAACGACGATAAAAAAAATAAACAACAACAACGACGACGACCCTGACTGCTAACGACGACGATGACGATTATTACAATACGTTGATAAAAAAAAAAAAACAATAATAAACGAAATTCCATCGTTTCGGAGTGGAAAATTCGCGCGTAAATTATTTATTACTTTCCGTTTTCTTACATTTGCAAACACGAATACCATTTTTTTTCTCTCCCTCGCTGTCCTCTCTCTTTTTCTTTACGTCTAACTGTCGCGACTGCATCAACGCATCACCGTTCTGACATCCAACGGCGAGCTACGAAAAAAAAGGCGTAATTCGAGAAGAATAAAAAAAAAAATACACGATTGCTCCATTTTCGTACTTGATCGACGTCAAAATGGAACAAAAACGTCTCTACAAACTCGTGCTTACCGGAGGTGAGTCTGTGATTTGTTTAAAATTATTATTACGATTGTTATTGTTATTTATTTTAGATTTTTGGATTTTTTAACCTAGTTTTTGGATCGTTCCACGAAGATAACTCGTGTGTCACTCTCTTGTTTTTATATATATATTTTTTTTTATTGGACAATAGGACGTGCTTTTTTTTTAAGGTGAATGACGAATTACGTGGAGGGGAAGGAGGGGAAAATGCATGGAAAATTTTCCATTGGTGTCGGCGGGAATTTAACTACGCAAAAAATCATTTCCACGCGACAGTTTCATTGATTTTACACACTCACTCTATATCCTTCTCTCTCTTTCTCTCTCTCTCTCTTTCTCTCTTCCTTTTTCGCTTTATCTATCTCTATCTCTCTCTTTCGCTTCATCCAGTTCTATAAATCTTTCGCTCAGATGATTTTTCGCTCTTTTTTGCGGTTAATTTCCTCCGCTAAATCGATATTATCGATTTCACAACCAATTAAATTATGTCAGATGAGGAAAATTATCTTCTTTTTTTTTTTTTTTAATTCTGGCCGCGTGTTCGAAGACCAACCACGACGACCACGTGTCCATATCTCTATTCCCGGCCATTTCACGCGTCTCCGGGATTCCACGTTTCCGATCTATTTTCTCATTCGTTTCTTCATTTTTTCTACCATTTCTCAGCTATTTTTATCGATCGATGAATCCATTTTTTTTTCTATTCTTCTCAGCTATTTTAAACGATTATTTCATCTTTTCAATATTTACCAGTTGATTTAATTAATCAATGAACTAATTTTCTATATATCTCAGATGTTTTTATTGATCGATGAATCCGTTTTTTTTTTTTTTTCCCTATACTTCTCAGCTATTTTAATCGATTAATCAATGTTTTCAATATTTCCCAGCTGATTTAATTGATAAATAAACTAATTTTCTATATATCTCAGATATTTTAATTAATTTATTCATTATTGTCTATATTTCTCTCGCTCGTTTCATTTTATTTATTTTCGTTTGAAAAACTGAGGAATAAAAAAAATTTATCTAAGAACGATTTTAATGTGCAACCTTGAAAGCTTCTTGGTATTGTAGAATATTGCCTTTCAATGTCACGATTGCGCCAGAGAAGAGGGAGAAGGGGAAACCACGTTGTTACGGTTTGAACGAATTAATAATAATAATAATATCGATAACAATAATAATAATGATGATAATAATAATCGTTTCGTTACATAACGCGATGTAACGACAACGTTTCGATTTTTTTCTTCGGTACGTCTCGTTTCTCCCTGGCTTCGTGCTTGTTACGTATGGCACGGAAGTGGCAATCGTTTTGCCGCGAAAAATCGAAACGGTGCCATTCACAATCGTACACGAGAAAAATTGATTTATTCTTGTTGGAAGTTTTTTTCGCTTACTTTTATTCTTCTTTTATTTCGGTCTTATTTATTTTAGCTTATTTAGTTTTAGTAAGTTGTCGATTAATCGACGAAAATTTATTGATTTTCATTTTTGATTATAGAATTTTAGGTGGGATTTTAATTTTGAACGAGAAACAAATTTCGTGGGTTAACGTTTTTATTTTATTTTTTTTATATTTTAATGAACAAAATTGGCAAAATAATTCATGTATTATTATTCAATTGAAAACTATCATTCCTAACATTTTTAAGAATTTTTGACATTTATTCGTAACCATCCAGTAATACCTTGAGGAAAAAATGAACAATTTCTGGAGGGGATTCGAAGATTGATTATCTTCTTCTCTTTCGATCTTTTTTATTTTTTTTCTTTTCTTTCTTTCTTTTGGAAATTCTGGAATGACTGTAGTTTGAAAATGTTGGATTGATGGCTCGTGCCAGGCTCTGGGATAAAAATTGACGCGTTATCTTTGAATACGTCGGCGTGACGTATAAATTTTTATCGATGAAATCTTATCAATTGGCGTAATGAAAGAGGAAATTTCTTCTCGATAAATTTGGGTCAATGGAAATTAGTAGATCTGTAATTTAAAAAAAATTTAATAATTACATTTATAATTGATTTCATAATATTTACGACAATTGTTAATTTCACATCATTGAAATATTTTTTTTCACTTAATATAAAGTAAAAACAAAATTTATGTATGTATTATAGATAATAATAATAATGATATTGATATATTCGGAATAAAAATAAATTTTATCAATGTTTCTCTGTTATTATATATGTAATTATTATCATGTAAAATAATAATAATAATAATAATAATAAAAATAATATTAATAATAATAATATGTAATAATAATATTAATAATAATAATAATAATAATAATAATAATAATAATAATAATAATAATAATAATAATAATAATAATAATAATAATAATAATAATAATAATAATAATAATAATAATAATAATAATAATAATAATAATAATAATATTAATAATAATAATAGATTCATATAATTAAATTTATTCGTTAGAATATATAATGAACAACAATTGATCATCGAAATCATTCTGTTGATCGATAAAATAAACTCTGAAGAAACTGTCGAGTTTAATTGGTATGCTCGAGATTGATCGCAATTGTCATCGTCGCCAATAATTCGAGGGGTTAGAATTGAAAAAAAAAAAGATGATCGATAAATTGCGTGGCAAGGAGTGTTTAACATTCGTCTAATGAAACGATTCAAAGGGCGTCTATATTTAGTTGAGCCGAAGCTACTTTACCCGCCTGACTCTCGTAGACGTTTGGCGTACGACGACAGTTCCTATGACGAACGTGGGTGGAAAGGGGAAGGGGGAGGGGGGTGTGTCACGTTGCCATGAGTCGAACAACGTGCTTGTCACGAGATTCCATAACATATTATCATTATTATTATTATTATTATTTTTATTTCGTTCTGGTCGAGGGCGAGTCACAAAAAAATTTAGGGAAATCTACGGAAGGTTGAATGGATTATCGTTGATCTCTTGATAGATATTGCCACCCATTGTGCGATAGGGAAAAAGGGTTCGGTTCGCAAATGTCACGACTCGGTAAAAACTAAAAATAAGAATTGTTTGGTCGAATGGAAAAAAAAAAGGTTGATGAGCGCGTGCGGTACGTGACAATCGATATTTGTATCTTATTGGCTCTGCATATTATTCTTGTGCAATAATGATAATGATAATAATTATAAAAATAATAATAATAATAATAATAATAATAATAATAATAATAATAATAATAATAATAATAATAATAATAGTAATAATAATAATAATCATCGTAATTGTAATTAATAATAATAATAATAATAATCGTAATTACAAGTAATAATAATAATTATATTATTATTATAATTAATAATAATATAATATTATTATTATATTATAATATTATTATAATATTATTATTATATTATAATATTATTATAATATTATTATTATTATTATTATTATTATTATTATTATTATTATTATTATTATTATTATTATTATTATTATTATTGATAATAATAATAATAAGTAATAATAACAATTATTATTATTATTATTATTATTATTATTATTATTTATAATTACGATAATTATTACTATTATTACTAATATAATAATAATAATTATTATTATTACTAATAAAATAATAATAATTATTATTATTATTACTAATATAATTATTATTATTATTATTACTAATATAATAATAATAATAACAATTATTATTATCATTTTATTATTAGCAAAATTAATACTAAATTTTTTTTCTTATGTTGGTTCTATTATTCGAGAATTTTGCCGACGTCTACTCCAAAAATGATATTATTTCATACTCAACGTTCAAAAAATAATAAAAAATATTCTTTCTATTCTGCTCATTCTTTTTCTTACAATTTCCAAGACTGCTTATCTCGAATTTTTTTATTATTCCGAATTTTCGACGAATAATTGGCATAAATCGATTTTCGTGCCAACCCACAAACGTTCCCATATCCGTGCCAACATTTTTCACAGCGATAATTGAGGTAGTTACAAACTTCAGAAGAACAACAAAGAACATTTCTCGTAAATAATCGTACGTTGATTAGACGTGGAAATTTTATTTACCAGGTTTCACGAACACATGTTTTTTATTTATTTATTTTTTCGTTTTGAAATGAATTGTTTACGATTGATGCAACGTTATTTATGAAGATAGAATATTAAGTATGACGATTGTTGCGTTGGAGCGATCTATTGGCAAGGTTCGTAAATTTTCTCGTTGAATGGTCAGAGCTCGGAGGCTATTAGTTTCGAGCGTTTTCTCGTGCAACAGCTCTACCACGGCAATGTCTTAAGGTGCAACCGCCAAGGCCAAGGTTTCCTACTCGCGCGATCCTCCGCACGGAGTAGTATGTTACGTGTACATATATATTAATATATATGTCGAGTAAATAATAATATATAATCCATATATAGACTATAGGGTACGCATATGTGTATAGAATTATATATAAAGGAGTATATAATATATATATATGTATGTTAGAGTATTACCTTATATATAGACTATATATAATTTTTTCCCTAGGTTATATATAAATAAATATGTTGATATTTATCAAAATTTAAGCGTCTTAAATAAGTAAAACCCTTTTTATTTACTAAATAGCAGTTACCTCACAATAAAAAAATTCGGATGGACCGAAGGGAGGCTGTAGGGGGGTCTAAAAAATATTTTAAACAAAATTACCGAGGTCGTAAGATACAAAAGATACTAAAAAAAATAGAATTATCGACCATATCGGAGGGTTAAAAGGGTTTAAATCCGACGATTCGGGACGTCTCTCCCCATATATTAATCTCATACATTCCGTGATACATTTATTACGTCGTATCATCGATTGGAACAAAAACATATTCACGAAAAATCGCTGCGATATTTTTTTTCTTCGTTCGTCACCCATGCGATCGTAGAAACAATCCAAATAATTCGTAATTTTGATGGTTTCAGGGCCCTGCGGTGGAAAAACTACCGGACAAACTCGGCTCTGCACCTTCTTCGAGAACATGGGATGGAAGGTGGGCAAATTTTTTTTTGATTAAATTCAATTTCAAAAGCAAGAAAGAAAAAAAAGAAATACACACACGAATAAAAACAGTCTCCGATCAATGTCGAGTCCTGAATTAACACATCGCCTCTAAAAATTCTTTTCATTCTAACAAAACGAAAAAAAAAAACAACAAACATTTCGGAGGGATGGAAAAATTGAAAAACGAAGAGAGGAAAATATTACAATCATTGAGAAATGAAAGAAACGGAGAAAATCGAGACGAAGAAAAAAAATAATAAATGAATGATAAAAGAAAAGAAGGAAAAAGAATGAGAATGAAAAATAAAAAAATATCGAAAAAGAAAGAAAGAATGGAAACAGAAAGAAAAAAAAAAATTGTGAATGGCTATTGGGATGTTCTCCATTCCTTGTGGATTCGATAGAGTGGTGGTTGTCTTATTTTCCAGGTGTTCCGTGTCCCCGAGACAGCGACCGTGCTGCTCAGGTATGCCATCAAAAAGCTAACAAATAATCGTTTAAATCATCGAAAGCGAAGATGCAAAAATAAAAATTAAAAACAAGAGTAAAAAAAAACAACAACGACGTTCCAAAATCACACGAACGAATTTATCTTTATTCAAAAATTTTGCGAATAAAATTTCAAAAATTTCGCGTTGAAACAAAGTCTGATTCACGTTCGAATCGAATTTAAAAAAAAAAGGAAAAATCTGACTGAGCTCGAAAATGAAATAAAAGCGAGAGATAAAAAAAAATCAATCACGACAAATTTTTAATTTTCATCGCTCTTCTGCTTTTTTTTCAATTTCAGTGGTGGCATCAAGTTCTCCGACCTGACGGCTGAAGAGGGTGAGTTTTGGAATTTATACTTCTTTGATATAGTTTTTTTGTTGTTATTTCTTCTTTTTTTATTCCTCTTCTTTGGATCCTTCGGTTATGTCCTCGATTCGATCGTAGCTGGTTTAGAGGTAATCCAGCGATGGAGAAAGTGGAAGTTCGCGAGCTCGTCAATTATACACCTTCGCAAATAATAATAATAAAAATAATAATAATAATAATAATAATAATAATAATAATAATAATAATAATAATAATAATAATAATAATAATAATAATAATAATAATAATAATAATAATAATAATAATAATAATATCAATAATAATAATAAAAATAATAAAAATAGTAATAATGATGATAATAATAATAATATTATTGATTATAACAGAGAATTGTAATTTTTATTATTTTTCCAATCTATTAATTTAAAAAAATTGTATCATTTAATCGATTATTTGTATCATGTTTTATATTGTTGTTATAATAATAATAATAATAATAATAATAATAATAATTATTATTATTATTATTATTATTATTATTATTATTATTATTATTATTATTATTATTATTATTATTATTATTATTATTATTATTATTATTATTATTATTATTATTATTATTATTATTATTATTATTATTATTATTATTATTATTATTATTATTATTATTATTATTATTATTATTATTATTATTATTATTATTATTATTAATATAATTATTATTATTATTATGATAATATCATTGATTATAACATAGAATTCTAATTTTTATTATTTTTCTAATCTATCAATTAATAAAATTGTATCATTTAATCGATTATTCGTTTCATGTTCCATATTGTTGTTATAATAATAATAATAATAATAATAATAATAATAGTTATAATAATATTGTTACTATTGATAATATTTATCACTAATAATAAATTATTCATAATAATAATAATAATAACCATAATAATAATAATAATAATAACAATAATAACAATAATAATAATAATAATAATTTCAAAAAAATCATGTGTAAAAAAACGTTACAAAAATCATGTAAAAAGTATTTTAGAAAAAACTTTCGCGAAGAACCTTGAAAGCCCTCGAACTTTCCTTTCTCCATACGCACGATAGGATATCGCTGTTTCCTCGAACGTAGACTGCTTGTCGCCGAAAGAGCTCGGGGCTGTTCGTTCGTCGGCTCCCAGCGATTTATTCCACAAATGATAATAATACGTCGACAACGGAATGACAAACTCTTGTCGTCGAATTATTTTTCTCCAATATTCCCACTTTTTTAATTTCTTTTTTATTTTTAATTTATATTCTTAAGATATTTTTTATCTATGTACATTTATTCGAATGTATCAAATTCTTCAATGCGGAAGCTCTTGAGCGATTGCTTTCTCGGGTGAACGATTTTGATGGCCCCCTGAAAAAAAAAAAAATGATCTCAGATATTTTATATATCCGTTGCGTAACGCGCGAGTAAAAAAAAAAAAAATTGAACAAAAAATAATTCGGAAGCCGCAGAGCCGCGATTAGAAGCCCGGCACGATTGTCGCATCTGCGGGCATAAACGGCTTGGCGTGTATCATCGAGTGATCCAGTTGGCATGAAAATAACTAGACAATTTGGGACGGATTTATATATAATCGTTTGACCTACGAAATTAAATCAATCGCAACCACGATTTTATAAAACGCTTCCAAAGCTTTCGATTAAAGTTCGATTGCGAAATTTCGCAGTAAAAAAACGTTTGCAAATTTTTTTTCTGGTGGCAAAGTTTTCAACAACTTTTTTCCATCATAACAAATTCCGGATGAATCAATTCTTCTCATTGTAGCTTCGATGAAGAAAATTTTTCGACTTTTCGTAATCTTGGAAATTATTTACCGAATTTCATTACGAATATTTTTAGTCGATCGTTTTATCAATGAATTTTCTTTCATTGGTTCTTCAAGCTCAATTTTTTAGTACATTTTATATTGATTTAATATCATTGGATATTCAATAATTAGTTTAATTTTTTAAACAATCTTCTTTTTTGTTGAATTTTATCCTGAATACAAGAATTATATTTAGAATTACAAAAAACGCGATAACATGCAAGTATAATAATAATAATAATAATAACAATAACAGCAATAGAAAATAATAATAACAACAACAATAAAAAAATAATAATAATAAAACTCATGAAAAATTACAAGAAAATGATTAATCGACGATAGAAACGTATAAGAATTTACTGCAATCTATTTCAATAAAAAAAAAAAAATCTACGTTACCGAATTTTTACTTCAACATAGATATTTTACTCAGAATTTAAAAAAAGCAGCGATCACATGCAAATCCAACGAAAAAAAAATTGATTTTAATAATAAAAATAACGACAATAACAAGAACAACAACGAATAATAATAATAATAGAATGAATCATCGACGTTAAGACGGAAAGGAATTCGTTGCAAACAAATTCTTATCCTCGGTCCGGTTCGTCAGCGCGAGAACCGACGTCGCTAATTGTCTTCTTGCGTAATTCAAGCCGTTGCCTCGCGCAATAAGAAATTCAATGTCAGGGGCTTCCGTTTTCGCTCGGGCGACGCTTCTTGCAACGTTTTCTTCTCAACCGTATCTATATTTTTTTAATCTTCTCTTCTCAAACGGCGTTTTTTTTTTCTCGTTTGTTTTCAAGCGTCGAGCACGTTTTTTTTCTTCCTTTCTTCTTTTTTGCGAGTGAAAAAAAGCCTTTTTTCTCTCGGATCGTCGGTTGACGCCGCAGAATACTTTTCAAGGGGTTTTACTCGGTACACAAACTTCAATACATCTCTGAAAAGGTCGACGTTCCGAGTCTCGTCATCCGAGATGGCGAGTTACGTTCTCGAGACACGTCGGATTCCGTTGATCGCGTAAATCCCATCTTCGAGCTGCGATAACGTCATTCGGATATCGATTTAACGACCTACGATAAATCCCAGATGTTTCGGATGATAAATCACGTCTGATGGATCGCTGAGTAATTCGGCTTTGCGACGTCTAGACGAATTACGAGTGAATGAAAAATCTCGAATACGTTTATTGTTGGCATGTATTGTTATATCGTTCAATATTTAATATTTTATATTATTATATCGTTCAATATTTGATATTGGATATTATTATATTGTTGAATATTTAATATTGGATATTATTATATTGTTCAATATTTAATATTGGATATTATTATATTGTTAAATATTTAATATTGAATATTATTATATTGTTAAATATTTAATATTGGATATTATTATATTGTTGAATATTTAATATTGGATATTATTATATTGTTAAATATTTAATATTGAATATTATTATGTTAAATATTTAATATTGAATATTATTATATTGTTAAATATTTAATATTGAATATTATTATATTGTTAAATATTTAATATTGAATATTATTATGTTAAATATTTAATATTGAATATTATTATGTTAAATATTTAATATTGAATATTATTATGTTAAATATTTAATATTGAATATTATTATGTTAAATATTTAATATTGAATATTATTATATTGTTCAATATTTAATATTGGATATTATTATATTGTTCAATATTCAATTTTGGATATTATTATATTGTTCAATATTCAATTTTGGATATTATTATATTGTTAAATATTTAATATTGAATATTATTATGTTATTGAATATCAGCACTATACGAAAAATTATTTTATGATTCGTTCATTATTGGAGAATTATTAATTTCTATCGATCGAATAGATTAATTGATTTGGAGGATAATGTTCGAACCAATTTTTTCTACTAAATTCCATGGAATAATTAGTTTACAATTGATTATTGTTTGCATTTATTATAGTTTTTGTTGATTGCTCGATGACCAAACTTCGTCACGAGTCGGAAATTTATATCACAATTCATTGATGATTGGATGATTATTAATTTCTATCGATCGAATGGATTAATTTATTGGATGGTTATTTTTCGAACGATTTTTTTCTACTAAATTTTGTGGAATAAAATGAGTTCAAAATAAAAAAATAGGAGATGGTTCGGATAATAAATCACGTCTGGTTATTACTTTGTCTATTTAGCCGAATTACGAGCGAATAAAAAATATCAAACATATTTATGATTGTTTCTATTGGTCGCGTGATGATCGAAGATTGTCACGATTCGATAATTCATCTAGTGGTTCAATCCCTATTAGATAATTATCAATTATCAACTACATAAATATCGATCCAATAGATTAATCAATTGAAAACATATTTTTTAAACATTTTTTTTCCACTAAATTTCGTACAATGAATTAGATTAATATGAAAAATAGAGAGATTTGAACAATTAACTCGATCATTCTTCCATATTTTTAGTCATGAATATTTCAACGAAATTCGTCGGTAAAATAATTATACACTCATTATAGAATAAGTAATCGACGAGTTCATATAATTTCGGGACCATAATTATCATAAAACCGAGTTATATAAAAACGTTTCACACTAAAATTTCCATGCACAAAATATTAACAAAAATCTACACAAACAAATTTTTTTAAGCAAAAAAAAAAAATATGAAAAAATAGAATAATTAAGTAGAATCGCAATTTGATAGGGTCGCTAACCGTAGAATCGTTACGACACAAGTAATACCGAGCGTATGATTTCGCATCGATGTCTCTTCAAAGGCCAATTAAGAGTGGGAGACCGCGATTGAACCGCGCAGCTGCTTCTGTCATTAAAAAAAAAAAAATTAAACACATAACCCGATGAATCTGGACGGCTAATTGAAAATAAATCCGGTCGATCCGGTTTCTCATTGGGGTTGATGGAAATGTTTTCAAGCACGACGGTTTTACACTGGAAAAAATTAGAATGAGTTCGCGAAGCGTCGAAGGAAGACGGAGAAGGAGACAGAAAGAGAAAGAGGGAGAGAGAGAGAGAGAGGAAGAGTAGAAGCAGCATCGATAACGATTTATTCGTCGAATGACGCAAGAGAATTAATGCAGATCGTGGACTCGAAGATTTCCCTGGGAATGCGGGCATCCTTCTAGGGATTTCTTTACGTCGACGTCAAACGTACGAACGCGAACGTCGACGGAAACGATGAGAAATAATTTCGGGATGATTTCGGTATGGCTCGTAACAGTTCGACTCGACACAGTTTTGACCCGTCAAAGTTT